>JAXCMG010000014.1:52523464-52554882 GCA_034642415.1 Podarcis siculus
CCTTCCTTCCTTCCTTCCTTCCTTCCTTCCTTCCTTCCTTCCTTCCTTCCCTCCTTGATGCCAGTGGTCAAACCAGGAGTTCCTAGGCTTCAAAGTCAGGGTTTATTGCAGGTCCTCTCCTGTTCTAAGAAGGAACTGCATCCTCCAGACTGACAAGCCATATTCTAGTCCTTGATACTAAGGGGGTCAACACCATCACCCTTCCGACTGCCCTTCCCTTTTGTGTTGCTGTTGTTTGATTGTGAGCCTTCAGGCAGGGCCTCATATCTTCGCCTTTGTCTTTGCATAGCACGTAGTAGACACTTCTGTAAATAATGAATGGGGATGAGCAGTGAGAGCAGTTTGATATTGTCATCACTGTCAGCAGCACAGATGTCTGTTTCCTGTGTCATTCTCTCTTCAGTGGTTTTGCAGGGGGTCGGTTCAGTTCAGGTTGAACCAGGGAAAAGCCAACCTCTCCTTTTCACGAAGGCAGATAAGGCTGCCCAGCTGGGGAAGGGGGGCGTTATTGGTGTGTGTGTGTGTGTTTTCTCCTTGTTTTTATCTTGTGTCTTCTGCTTTTATATTGTATTTTTATATTGTGAGCCACCCTGAGATCTGCAGATGGAGGGCAGTATACCAATTTAATAAATAAAATAAACAAAAATAAACGAAGCTACTGTGTGTAGCTTTATTTTTCCATCTTTTTAAAAAAAGCACCAGCTGTGTTTCTGCCTTAAAGTGTACAAATCAAATAGAAAATCCATGTGATTGGCTGCTGCATGTGTCTATTGGCTATATGACATCGATCTCTCCCCTGTTTTTGAACTATTCTCCCTAGTAAAGTAAAGGATGAACCTGTGTGAACAAAACACAGATGTGCCTAATAAGGGTAATGCTTATGACAAGGTAGTGTTGCTCCAGCTCCAGTTTTTTAAACTACTAAAAAAAAACCCTGATTTCTCTCATTGCATTCCATATGTTTTGTGCTGCAGTTAACATTTGTTATGGAATGTCTGAAGCTAGACTGATTGAGCAGCTGAAACCTTTTCTCTGGCGTCTGTTCTGTCCTTCCTGGTACCTGATGGAATGACAGTCCTCGTCAAAACAGAAATTACTTAGAATGCATGCAGCCACCTTGAATTTTGCTTTATTTTTTATGAGTATTTCTAAACCCCTCACTTGTTGGAAATAAATCATGGCAGTACACAATAAAACAATGTAAACATCATAAAATTATAAAATCATAAAAAACAGAATAAAAAGTACCATCACTGAATCAAATTAATTCTCTTACTTATTTAGGAAAGAGTATGTTAGGCGTTGATGTAATTTAACTTGCATGCTCCTTGGAACAGGGAACTGTTGTTGTTGATGATGTTACTTTATAAAGAACCACATATAACTGTGGTGCTACTTCCATGCTTGATCCAGACCGCAATACAGACAAATGCGTATATGGGGCAGTGGGTGCTGCATTGCAGATTCTACAAGTTGAGAGGACATTCAAAGTGCATTCACATTTATACTTTTATAAGCATTCAAAACAGCTCTGCTCTGTCCCCATTATCAAAATGTCCGCTGTAGGATGGGGGCTTTTTTTGCTTAAGAGCACAAATGCCTCCCCGCATCCCTAAAATTGAAAAATGGTAGGATTTTGATTTGTGAAGGGAGAAATGCAGAGGAATTCCTGAGCTAGTCCATGCAATGTGACTTGGCCAAGTGAGGGCCATGAGGAAACAATACAGGGCCATGGGCAATGCAAGTCAGCTGTCCTCCCTCCTTGCCCTGAGGTGTGAACAGAGACCTTGCCAGGGTAACTGGGTGTCTGAGGTGACAGGAAAAGAGAGTCTTTAGCAAGCTGTGCTGGGAAGAAAGAGAGGAAGAAGAAGGACTGGGATCCATCTTGGGTAGGCTGGCTGAAGGGTGGCTGGGAAAGATGCCATTGACTCCAATGCTGAACTGCTGTCGGATACAAGCCCTTCCTGAGAAGACCATGCCATAAGATATGGACTCCCTCCATGGAGACAGAAGGTGTAAATATGTGAATAAATCATATTTCTTAAAGCTAGGACAGTCTCTGCTGCGTCTTGAATCTCAAAGGAACACAGACCCAGGGTGAGCGCCTGGAACCTCCTTGAATCTTGCTGCTGCTTGGCAGAGAGCAGAGGTGGTGCCCAGCTTTTGTAACACTGCGCATTATTCCTATGTGTGATCTTGAAAAATGTGACTACTTGTTAAATCACTGCTTTGGCTGCTGAGAAAATTGCCTGCTAAGTTAAGGTTCAAGGTCAGGGTTTTCTTAATTTGAAAGGTGGATAGGTAAAAAAAAAGGCACGGCTTCAGGTTTTTCTTTCAGATTTTTAAAGAAACAGCTTACATTTGGTATCATTGTAATACAGAGGCTTTGAAGAATTCAGAGGTACATTATCCATATTCTTATCAGGTCAATGCTTCTCTTAAGAAGTACATCTATAAACCCCAAGAGGAGGAAAATGATTGACAAAGAGATGCACAGAGATTTTTGCTCCTTATTCAAGATAGATTAAGGAACCAGTCTTTGAAGTGGGAGGGTGGAAACAGCGCTCATAGAAATCTTCATTTTTCCACACACACACACACACACACACACACACACACACACACACACATAATGTATCTGTGTGTGCTGTTGATATCACATTGTTCTGATATCCTTATCAGATCCCTGCAGAAAACCGCCATCTCCCACAGAGAAATGCACATTTATATCTGCTTCTAGTATAAGCCTTAAGCAAATACACATGCAATATGCTTATTCCTAGGATATTTGCAAAAGCCTTCAGAGGTAAATATGATTTTAAGCCCGGGCAGTTAGCAGAAATGGTTCCTCAGAGGCATGTGGGTAGGAAATGTGTTGTGTCTATCTGATTGTATGTGTATAAAAAGCGCATATCCAGTGGATGGAAAAATCAGTCAACAGCAAGGCAGCTAAAGACACTTTAAAACACATTTAAAGTTCAGAGGAACAGTGAAAACAATGACAGACACTTAACTCGTTCAGAATACAAATGTTTTTACATGCCTCCGGGAAGAGACCAAAGATGAAAATAAGCACATTTCTGAAGGAAGAGCACAGAACACTTCAGGGACCACCACCCAACTGGTTTTCTCCAAGTGCAGGACTTATCTTAGTTCTTTGTTGATGGCATCCATCAGCTGAAGGCATTCAGTGAGGTACTCAGGGCCTTGGCCACGGGGGGCTTTAAGGGTTGAAACCAGTATTTGGAATTGTGCCCACTAGCAAACCATCAACTAATGGAGATGTCATAGTTGTTGGCATCTATCTGTCTCTGGAGACAACAGAGAAGCGTGCCTTTGGGGGTGAGCCTTTGGAAGGCTGCAGAGCCTGCTGTGGCCGTAGAGACCAACAAAGAAGAGACATGCTTTGTTACAGCTGGGACAGATGAAGGCATCTGGTTGTGCTGCTGCAGATTCACCATGGCGTTTCTTCTCTCTAAGCTCCTCCCAGTGGTCATTCCTTCTCTGGTCACTGCTGTGGATGCACAATCTGACTGTCTGTCGCCAGGCACTGTGGTCATCTGCAAGGGATTCCCACATGGCAGGGCCTTCATGTCATGCTTGCAGACATTTTTGTGGTGCAAAGTTGGTCTGCCAATTGGCCTGGTACCAGAAGCCAGCTCTCTGTAGAACATGTCCTTGGGGATCCTGCTATCTTCCATCCTGTAGGGTTGCCAGACATCCAGAAATTCCCGGACATAGCCAGCAATCGGCCGTCGGAAACAGTGTCCAGGCGGAAATCACTGAAACCTGGTGGAATGCTCTGTCCCAGGAGACAAGGGCGCTTCAGGATTTAACCTCATTCCGTTGGGCCTGTAAGACAGAGCTATTCCGCCTGGCCTTTAATTTGAATTCAGCCTGATCTTTTATTTTCCTTCCATCCCCTTCCCCTTTTATGAAGATCACCTGCTCTGAGACCCCACAGCTAATTCTCCCCTGGCCTCCTCGCTGGCCCAAGTAGGACCAATTCAGCCAGCTAGCCCTGGGGATTTTCTAATGCTTATTACTCCTAAATTGATTTTTGAATTTATTGTTATTCATGTTTTTATACTGTATTTTATGCTGCTTTTACAATTAAGTGTTTTAAATTTGTTGTTAGCTGTCCTGAGTCTGGTTTTTGAACCGGGAAGGGCGGGGTATAAATAAAATTATTATTATTATTATTATTATTAACAAAATGTCTATGAAAATCTGGATGTATGGCAACCCCTGTTGGCAGTGCCATTTTGAGCAATTTCCCTTAAAAATAGCTCAAAAACTTCATTTTTACTTAGATTTTTCAAGCAAAGCTCAACAACCTCTTGAAGTATGGCAATCCTACATTCTGTGGTCATAATACAGGTGTCATATGTTCACGCTGACCCACAGTTACCAGCACACGAATGCTCACTGTGCAAAGCCCACAGCATTTTCCCCTCCTGTGGTTCCCAACAACTGGTACCCAGAGGCATATTCCCTCTGAAGCTGCAGTAATACAGCCATCATGACTAGCAGCTATTGATATCCCCCAATAATCTGTCTAATCTCCTTTTAAAGCCACCCATATTGGTGGCCAACACCAATTAACTCACTACAGTGAATAGTTTAACTCTGTGATGTGTGCAGAAGTACTTCATTTCATCTGCCTTGAAGAGAGGAATTAGGCTCTGGATTTAAATACAAAGCTAATTAGACAGATAGGGCTTTCATATTCTTTAGCAAGTATACCGAGCTTAAATAAGGCACAACATCTTGGCCACTGCGAGAAAAAAGAAGGCTGGATTAGAGGGGACATTGGCCTGATCCCGCAGGGCCCTTCTTATCAGAAGCTGTGATGGTAACTGTCCTGGCTGCTCGTTTCTGAAGAAGAAAGACTCAAAGAATGATTTTTTCCCCAAAGGCTTTCATTGTCAGCTTACTGTGGTGGAACATCCCTCTCTCAGTAGACAGAGCTACTCCCAGTATCTGAAAGTGTCGTGGTAGGCAGTGCAAGGAGCAACATGGGAATGTCACATGGAGATGGAGAAAGGGCTCATGACTATTGCAGTGGGGATGGATGAGACAAGACAGCAGGTTGAGGGAGCCCCCCAACCCCGATCCTCACTAACAGATTGCCCCACTTCTGGCAGAGGCTCTAATGTTGTCAGGCTTCGGGGAATCAGCTTCCTCCCCCGTGGCAGTAAATAAGAAGAGATAAAATGAAAGGAACGTCTTACTAGTTAGATTCTTTAATAATCGCAGTGAGAGAGAAAATACATCACTAGAAATGGTGGTGCTCCCAATTAAAGTTTACTCCCCTCCATCCTTATTAATCTACGTCACTCCTACGTTTGTAATCTGAGCTTCTAGCCTCTGCACTTTCTATTCTAACACTTTATGAGCTCTCCGTGTCTTTGGAGAAGGGGGGGGTGAATGCTGTCCAGATATTGTGAATCTGTTCACTCTCTCTCTTCTACTGTTTCTTCTGCTAGTTGTTCCCCACCCAGTTTTTCCCAGCTTTTGCCTTCTGAACTATGCCCCTCTGCAAACCACTGCTCCAAATCTATACTGTCCTCCTGCTCCTGGGAAGATTCAGGATCGGGGGAGGGGGTGACTCCCACCATTCTTCCTCAGTGCAGCCCTCCTCAGCACAGTCCCTGACACACATCCTGCTGGAGCCGTCGCCCAGGTCATCAACCAATCCTCCATTCTCACTGTCCTAACTTGGCCATTCCATGGCAGCAATTTACAACCCTATACCAACTTACAACCCTATAGCCCTCTTCAAGCATTCAGCCTAACCACTTGGCAGAAAGGAAAAGGAAAGTAACCAGGTACCTATGCACCAGCCCTGCACTCAACTTCCTTGTGTGCTCTCAGCCAGCCTTCTCCACTCCTAACATTTGCACAAAGATATGATGCGGCTTTTAAGTCTGTTCAACTGAACACGCTGGTTAAAGAGTGTCTCCAGTTACAAGGAGGCTGAACACACAAGCCCTTTGCGAACCATTGCAAGAAGGTCAATTTAAGTTCTCTCCGTTTTTCATCCCCCCCCCCCCAAATCTTAAATTCAATTCTCCGGATTTGCACACATGGGTGTAGCCAGGAATTATGTTGCAGGGGGTCGGGCAGGTAGCTAGGATTTATGTTGGGGAGGGGGGCATCCACCCATCACCATCCTCTGATGGCCTCTGTCTAGCAGATTCGGAACAAAATGTCTTAACAACCATTTTAATTTACTTTCTTTTGACCCTGAGTACTCAGAAAAATCTGTCAAAATCTTTCCACAACTTCTACTTTTAGCTAAGCATCTTTATTAATTTACTTGCTGGGGGGTGTCTGCCACCTGCCTCCTGGCTATGCCCATGATCATACATCATTTTGTGTGTTTTTTAAAAAAGAAATCTTCATGATCCCTCCCCCAGCATTTTAATATACATTTTTGAAAAACTTATTTCCCCTAAAAATTATATTTTACCGCTGACATGTCAACGGAAATCAGAAAAGATATAAGACCATTGTTTATGTACGGAACAACAGCAGCCAGAATATGAGTGGCAAGAAATTGGAAAAATGAAACATCACCCACGATAATAGAATGGCAGACTCTTATGATTGAATACCTTGAACTGACAAAGATGATGGGGAAAGTAAGAGAACTCTCAAACCAGAAAGTATACAAAGAATGGAAAATATTCAAAAATTACCTAAAAACATATTGTCCAAATAACAATCTCTTTGTGGAATTAAACTGATCCTTGTAAAACACAATGTGCAAATGTCAATTTATTAGAGTACACGAAAACAAATCAGGGTAATAGAAGGCTGTGTGTTAAACGTAAATAACAACACAAGTACAATGAGAAGAACTGGAAGTCTTTTATTTAGAGATTCAATGAATGATTGCATAACAATGCAAATTCTTGTTTTGTATGTTTTCTTTTTTCCTTTTCCTTTTCTTGTCTTAATCTTTTCTTTTTTATCCTTATGTGTGTATATGTATTTGTATTTTAATTCAATAAAGATAAAAAAAATAAATTAAAACTATATTTTACCATATATTAGGCATTTTTATTATTTTCAATAATATATGAATTTTAACCCCTCCTTTGCCTTAGTATGTGCATTTTTGTACATATTACTTTGGAAAACTGCTCTGCAAAATTCAGAGAAACGTGAATCTTGAAGGTGTGCAGTTCTTTGGTTTGCATGTTCTTTCAGAATGTGTGACTTACATAGATTTGCCTTCAACTATGGACAAAAACTTCTCCTCCATCTCTAGTCAGGAGCAGAGTGGGGCATGTCCTACATACTTGGGGATATTGGGGATATTGTAAACATCCCCAGCCCCCTGCTTATGGAGGGGGGGTCACGTGCCTGAAAAGAGCCTAAATTTTCCATCAACCTTTAATCCCATTTGGACATATAGTAATCCCTTTAATTACTTTGATTCCTGTTAAAGCTGTCTCAGTTGTGCATTTGCTAGTCTCAGTTCTAGGTCAACCTGCTACCTATGCGACATTAACCAAGCTGCTGTAAAAGGCAATGAAATTGAGGGAGTGTTTATTTTAAAGGTAGCAGTGGGAGTTTATTAGCAGGGTCAAGTCATGTAACATTTCCCCATGTGTTGCGTTGACAGCCATATACTGACTGCAGATTTGCGGGATGGGATGGAATGTGTCTTACAACTGTTCCCTGGTAAGGTTTTGCAATAAAACTATGAAGTAGGTCATGGCAACTCCTTTTCCATCAAAGACGAAGGCGACTCAAAGCAGTTTTATGCTTCAGATTTACGGGTCTCCAGTAGGAATGGGCAAATTTCACCATTTCACTTTGTCTCTTTTTCTCATTTCTACATTCTTAAGTTCAGCGCTCCACATTTCAGCTTGTGAATTCCTTTTAAAAAAAGTCCTTGTGAAAATCCAACCACTTTTCACGGCAAATTTCTTCCGATATACACATTGATGTATGCAAATTTGCCCAATATAATGCATGTTTGTGTGTCATTTGCACTGCTATATATGCATCTTTGTACACATTGCTTGGCTGGAGAAGTGAACTGCAAAATTCAGAGAAGAGCGAATTTCGAAAGTTGACTCGCCTTCGGTTCGCATTTTGTTCTGGAAAGTAGTGAATTCAGGCTGGCTCACCTTTAAAGTTGAACCGAATTTCTCCTCCATCTGTAGACTCAAGTCAGCGATCGTGGGCAGTGGGATGGCACAGCTAAGGTGGCACTGCTCATTTGCCTTCCCAACGCATTGAGCATTGCTTCTGATTCCCGAGAGAGATAGGGGAGGTGCAAGGAGCTCAGTGTGGTACAAGCACAGCAGCGAAGCTGATCTGATGTCCCTACCACCATGCCTGCACCACATTGCCCCTCCTCCTCTACATCTCAACAACCAGCACCAATGCTTGTGTTGAGAAGTGAGGTGAGCAATGCCACTCTGTCTTTGCCACCCTAGTTCCTGCTTCTGCGCTTTAGTGAACAGAGGGGTTTTTGCATGCTCCTCTTAATGATGAAATCCCATCCCAGCTCCCTCTTCCTGAAACATTTGCAATAATGAGTATATCATGCACACTTATTAGTGAATGAAGAGGATTAAAGAATCCTATGAAAGATCAGCAATGTTTGCGAATTATTATAGGACACTTTATCAAGGAATGTGAATCCTGTCATGCAATTATCTTTTATTGCAGTGTTAATCAATGACTGCTTGGTGCGAAAAAGCTTATTCTAAGATCTGTCAAATAGCAATGTTTTGCATATATCAGAAGCAATACTTTTTAATCGTAAAGGGACCCCTAGTTGCTAGAAAGATGCAATTGATGCAAGCATTCAACAGAACAAGGAAGATTGACTATTATTTCAAAATGAGTTGAAAGCAGGTAAAATAAGAATGAGAGCAGCAGGGAAATTCTCAGGGGTTGTCAGAGGAGGGAGTGAAAAACAAATGTGTGGAAACTAAGGAAGTTTCTCAAAAGGTTTGATGGAATTACGATTGAAAGAGAGCAGAAGCCGGAAACAGGAAAAAAAGTTGAATCAAGAGGTCTTTCTGCCCCTCTTTGTGAAATTAATTTAGGGGTGAGACTATTATCGTAATGGAAATAAGCTAAATGCATTAAAGGAGACTCCAGAGTTTCAAGGAGTAGTTGGAGAATTCAAAGATTTTTGACAGTAGGGGGGAAAGGAGTTTGATTAGTGAAATGTCTCCCCTCCCCTCATGTCCCACCACAACTGTCTTGCGGGGGGGGGGGTAGGGAGGACAGCACATGGGGGGGAGGGGGGAAAGTCCCGTTGCTCAGGTGAAAGTCCTTGTGCTGTCTCCTGCTAGTAGGACTCACCTGTTAAATCCTGCCCTTAAGGACATATCAATAGCCCTGGTAAGATAAAGGTAAAGGGACCCCTGACCATTAGGTCCAGTCACGGACAACTCTGCAGCGCTCATCTCGCTTTATTGGCTGAGGGTGCCGGTGTACAGCTTCCGGATCATGTGGCCAGCATGACTAAGCCGCTTCTGGCGAACCAGAGCAGCACACAGAAACGCCGTTTACCTTCCCACCAGAGCGGTACCTATTTATCTACTTGCACTTTGACGTGCTTTCGAACTGCTAAGTTGGCAGGAGCAGGGACCAAGCAACGGGAGCTCACCCTGTTGCGGGTATTTGAACCGCCGACCTTCTGATCAGCAAGTCCTAGGCTCTGTGGTTTAACCCACAGTGCCACCCACGTCCCTGATAGATTGGACCAAAACGTATTTCTATCCCAGCGTTCAGTGTCCAACAGTGTCAAGCTGGATGGTTCAGGAAGCTTAAAAAGGAGTGTACAAAAGCAACAGCTCTTCCCTGCATTTTGCACACAGCACCTGACATTCTGAGATACAGTGCTTCTGAACATGGAGGTTCACTATCATAGTCACGGGCAGAGCTCACTTCCATGAGAAACACTGTGAAATCACCCCCACATAAATGTGTGCCATCTGTTTTTTAAAGGGATGTTATTAAAACAAAAAAAAGGGTGGGTGGGTTGGAAATGGGACTGACATGAAGCAATTCAAGGTGAGGTCGTGAATTCAAGGAGAATGTCTTAATAACATTATGAGCCCATAAGCTGTCACTGTCAATTGAAATCTAAAGCAGTGTGTAGCTGCGTCGCTTCAGCCCGAAACGAAAATGCACTCTGATAATTAGCAGCATAAAAAGGTCAGAAGGAATTGGAATATAAAGAGCAAGCAAATAACCAAAACTCTTAGCAGGATTATTTAGCAAGCCTTTTTTATAAAGCAGCTTTGAAAAAGAAAAAAAACCACACGCCAGATGCTGGGATCGGAGGTCACCACTGCTATTAGTGGGCAATGATGTATTTCTGGATCCCTGAAAATACTGCTCTAAAGCTAACTAGAAATGAAAGGAGTTCAGCTGGGGCTGAAAGACTGCATGTCGTCATTTCAAATGAGGATCTTTTGTACAGTCCTGTTTGCTGCAGCCTCGTGGCTGACGCCTGATGAAAATATGCTGCGCATTGAGGCGCCATGGAATTGATGGTTGCATAAAGCAATGGGTAACTTTGAGAAAGGGAGGCAAAGCATCTGTGAAACAATGGAGACATCGGCAGTGGATTTCATAACCAGGCATTAATGTTGTCATTTCAACCCTCGGATCCAGACACACAATGCAAAAGAGGTTTCTTGAGCAGCTGTGACCAGCAGATTTATTGTAACCTACAGCTGGAGCTACCAATGGCACATTGGTGCACACCTGAAAATTAACGCATACCCCACCAGCAGACAAAAGGCTATGCCAATCTGATCTCAGACTGGCAGTGTAAGCTAGATAAGTGTAAGAGATAGCATCTTCCCAAGACTTTTAGGGCTATGAAGGTTTTGGAACCAAGTCTCAATGCTCTGGTTACTACACCACTATTTGGGAATGCAAGTCCATGCAGTACTTAAAGTTATATCTATCACATTTAGAATGAGAATAGGATGAGGTCTGCTAGGTCCACTTAATCCACTTAATTGTTGATTAAGTGGATTTCAGTTCCCATTGACTTTGGGAATGCTCTTCTGTAGAAAATAATTAGAAAGCAAGCATGGTAGAGAGGAACTTTAGGAACAGAGGAAATGGCTTCTTATTGAGTCAGTTGATCATTATAGCTCAGAATTGCCTACTCTGACTTGCAGAGGCTCTCTTGCAGAGATGCTCCAACAGTGAGCTACAGTCTTGTCCTGTGTGTAAGCCCTCACTGGTGCTCTCAAGTGGTGTAGCCTAGGCACAGAAGAAAGCCCTGGATGTAGCAAGGGAGATAGCACATTCTTGGACTTGGACTTGGAATTTGCCTTTCCCCCCACATTTGGTCAATGTGTTCATCAGGTTATCCACCCATGATATAGCTCTAACATAGCTGCAAGCTATGAAAGCAGCAACAGAATAGTGGCTGTTTACTAGCACTTGAAATTAGCAAATCAGGACAATCGTCACATCTGCCCAATGGGTGGAAGAACGTTTCCAAAGACTGTGAAATTTGTCTAGCACATAGGAAGTGTGGGGAGGTGGAAATGTGAAGTAAATATGAAGTTTTAAGAATGTAAATGCATTTTAGTTGTATGATGATGATGATGATGATGATGATGATTTTATATGCCACCCATCTGACTGGGTTGCTCCAGCCACTCTGGGTGACTTCCAACAAATTAAAATTCAGTAAGACATCAAATATCAAAAACTTCCCTATACAGGTCTGCCTTCAGGTGTCCTCTAAAATTCAGATAGTGGTTTATTTCCTGGACAATGGACCAGGGAGGGGCGTTCCACAGGGTAGGTGCCACCACCAAGAAGGCCCTCTGCCTGGTTCCCTGTAACCTCACTCCTTGCAATGAAGTAATGGCCAGAAGGCCCTCAGAGCTGGATCTCAGCTAAGGGAACCTTATAGCTGGTTTGGCACCATTAAAAAAATCTGTTCTGTGACTGTGTCCCACGAGAAGAGCTCCTGTATTTGAACAAAGGTCCATCTTTGTCTAGGTGTGGGGAAACATTGACCCTCCGAATGTTGCTGGCCATGCTTGCTGAACCTGATGGGCCTTGTAGCAAAACAGCTTCTAGAGATATTACACCCCTGATCTAGACAAAAAACAAATCTTACTTGCCACAGTGGCCAAACAGGTGCCCCATGGAAACTCACAAGCAGGGCATGCAGCAATAGCCCTCGCTCACTGCTGCTCCCTAACAGCTGGTTTTTAGAGGTAGAGTGCCTCTGAACTGGAGGTTTCATGTAACCATGATGACCAATAGCTACTGATGCATCTCTCCTTCAAGAACTTGTCTAATCTCCTTTTAAAGCCATCTGCGCTGCTGGACATAATGGCACACCGCTGCATTTCATAAATTACGTGCCCCTTCCTTTCTATGACCAGATCTCAAGGATCAGGAAATAAAATAAGCAAGACAAACATAATCCTGACTCATATCTTCCCAGCGAGGGAGCTGGCAATTCAGAAAGGAGTCTTTTTAACTTCCCAGAAACTGGGACAGCATCATGTATAATAGATCGTGAATACCATGCGCTTGAATGCTGTTGTTAAGATTAAACCTCTTTCTTCCAACCAGTGTGTGTGACTGTATTCTTCCTTGCACAGCCACCCTGCTTGAAGCATCAAACAACCTCTTATGCAAAGAAATCACCATTGCCTTTAGAAAGGAACAGCACGTTGGGATCACAGTGTGAGCTTCGCAAAACATTTGCTCTGCTTTGGTGGGGCAGGTGGAAATTGGGGTCTGCCGGTTCAGTTGGGATGGCCAATTAGAAAAGGCTGTTTCACCCCTTGAAGTCTGATGCCTTCGGGGTGAGAGTTGTGAAGCCGTGACTAGCAGGTGGGGGCATTTGAGGGGAAGCTACCAGGGCCTCAGTATTTGCAAAAGGACAGAACGAAACGGCTGCAGCAGAGGGACTCAGGTGGAATCAGTTCAGCAGCTAGGGAAGGGAAGGCATTTGCCAAAGGTGGAAAACCAGCTCTCGTGTAGTGGTGGCTGTGGGAAGGAGAGAAGAGGCAGCACCCTTCTGAAGTGCTGGTAGAGACCTGGGGGTTTCTATATTACCAACATGCAGGTGAGCAAATGGCTACAAAGTGCCTAGCACTCATCACTGACATCATGACCCATGGACTACAATGATACAGATTGAAGTAATTATCTCAGGTGGCATAATGGGAGGGATAGCAGTGTCCCCTCTGCTGGGGATCAGAGCTATGTATGCTTGTCACACACTTCCTGCTGCATTAAAGGTAAAGGGACCCCTGACTGTTAAGTCCAGTTGCGAACGACTCTGGAGTTGCGGCGCACATCTCGCTTTACTGGCTGAGGAAGCCGGCGTTTGTCCACAGAGAGCTTCCGGGTCATGTGGCCAGCATGACTAAACTGCTTCTGGCGAACCAGAGCAGCGCACAGAAATGCCGTTTACCTTCCCACCGGAGTGGTACCTATTTATCTACTTATACTTTGACGTGCTTTCAAACTGCTAGGTGGGCAGGAGCAGGGACCGAGCAACGGGAGCTCACCCCGTTGCGGGGATTTGAACCACCAACCTTCTGATCGGGAAGCCCTAGGCTCTGTGGTTTAACCCACAGTGCCACCTGCGTCCCTCCTGCTGCATTGGAGGGTGCTATTCTGTTAGCAGAGTGGAAGTAAGATTCATTTGCCAGCCCAGGTGCAATGGGAAGGGGCATACCGCTTTGCAGTAGAAAAAAATATTTTATTGAAGGCATTTGTTCTTCCTTGTTCCCCTCAAAATTCTCTCAGAGCAACATACAAGAAAACAGTATTAAGGCTGTCTCTGTCTTCAAGCTCACAATCTAAAAAGACAGAACACACAGGGAAACCAGAATGGGTGGAAAGAGGGGGAAGTAAGCACACTGTGGTTCTATATAGAGATCTATGGCCCTGTCTATTCAGATATTGGATGTCCACAAGAGCAGCAACACCTCGTCAATATCAGTGGTGGTTCTGGCTGTCTCCTGGGAGGCGATTTCTTCCTCACCACTGCCACCACCATGATCAGATCCAGGAGCATGTGACAATTCCTGGCCAGGTGGATGGGGCAGCTGCTGTACACATTAGACAGGGCTAACTAGTCAGCAGCCAGGTGCCCACATAGGACTGAGTGATATCACCCTTCATACCTCTGCCAGCTTATGACACATTATGAGAAGAACACCTTCTGCTTGACTGCTGTTCATCAACTGGTGCCTTTATGTATCAAGTGAACCAGATAAAGATGAGATGCTACTGTGAGAAAAGGGTGCTGGACTAGGTGGGCCATTGGCCTGATCCATCAGATTCTTCTTATGCAGCCAATAAGGCTCTATATTGGGCAACCAATAGGACATGTTGCTGCATGGCCTAGTTGCATGGGCAATAACAGGGTATCAGGGAACATGCAAGCTCCATTAATTGTGCAGTCAGAATTTCACATCATGCACCTTCCCATTGAGTCATGTATGCTGGTTTTAAATTAACCCAGGCAAACATTTCAGGAATGGGCTGGAAGGTGTGTGTGAGAGAGAGAAAAGCTGAGAATAGCCCACAGTCTTGGTTGTTGGCCAATATGAGCATGGAAACAAATGAGGGTTGTTCTTTTTTTGTGTTGTGCCTGCCCTCCAGCCTTCCGTTTGTCTTCACAGGGACTTCAGGTGCAGGAGAGCAAGTGCTTAAGGAGGTAAAATGAAGCAGTGGGGAGATCAAGCTGTCCCAACAAGAAGGAGCTGGTGATAACAGTGAGTGACTAATGCAGCACTGATATAGAGAAGCAATTTAATACTGATGGCATGGTTGTGCTGGGCAAGATAATGCAGAACTGCAGTGTGTTTGTATGTGTGTGTGTGTGTGTGAGAGAGAGAGAGCGAGAGAGCACATTCAGCTGTTATCAAAGGTGCAGTCTTGTGCCCACAAAGCAAGCTAGCAAGCCCTATTCACTTCCCTGGGACTTCCTCTGAATTTGAGTCCACACAAGCTCATTCTGTGTTGCTGCATGAGATAAATATCTTATGCACTGTACAGTGTCAATTCTCCTTTCCCCAAGTATGTTTAGGACCACCTATCCTCACAGCCGAAACTATATAATAGTCATTAAGGTGCGTAGCATAAGAAGAGCCTGCTAATTCAGGCCAATGGCCCATCTAGTCCACCATCATGTTATCACAGTGGCCAACCAGATGCCTGTGGTTAACTCTCAAGCAAGACCCGAGCACAAGAGCCTTCTCCCCTCCTGCAGTTCCCAGCAATGGGCATTCAGAAATGTTACTGCCTCTTACCATTGAGGCAGAGCATAACCATCATGGCAGGTAGCTTCTGAGAACCTTGTCCTCCACTAATTTGTGGTCCTTCAGAAGGGTTGCCTCTCTTCATCTCAGTCAGCCTGGGCCCACCCTGAGGGGGCCCTTCTCATTGTCCCATCCAATGTGTTTCTCACTGTGTGGTCCTGCCCACCACTGGGATGTGGCCCCTGGAAAGATGCTCATGGGGGAATATGGCCCTCAGGGTGGAAGAATTTCCCCACAGCCATGTGTTCAGTGGTTGTGAGCAGGCTCTTCTTCCATTGAGGGCAGATCCTGGGCCACTCAGGATCTCACCTCATACCTCTAATAGCGGAATCTTACATCCATGTGTTAGTACAGATATGGGACCACTTCTCACAAGCACCAAACGCATGTCTGGTGGAGAGCAGCTGTTGTGTGCATTGGTGTGGGAGCGTGGCTGCTGCACACATCTTCATCAGCAAGGGCAGGGGTGGCAAGTGTGATCACCTCACCATGCTTTTAACATTCTTCAGGGGAGGGATGGAATAATGTGAACCCCCTATTATGCAAGGTCTCTCTCCCACCCATCAGGGTGGCAGACATGTAGACAGTCTATATGTGGGTCAGTTCCAGCCTTCCATCTCTTGGTCACACTTGAGTGTGACTGAGGAATGGAACCCTTAGTGAGGCTTTACAGGTGGTGGAGCAACTGTGTTTTCTATGGTTTATGTAGAATTAGATGGGGGTGAAGGATGAAAAGACTAGCCTGTGCTGTGGTAGTATTGCTCATGACAAGATACAGCATAATAGCACTTAAGCAAGGAGTTTCTGCTTCTCATCTAACATCTTGTTTAAAAATCGGATTTATCATACATCTCCCCCGCTGGGGAGGAATTCAAGCTCCAAATGCATCCGAAACTCAGGCAACTCCTACCATATTCCTATTTATAGGTGAGAAATGCAAAAATCTTGTTTATCTGCTGCATGTTGCATCATGTAAAAGAACAAAATAGAAGAAAACAGAATTAAATGCGGGAGAACTCAAGATGAGTTCTGCTGGATCAAACCAAAGACCTATCAGGTCCAGTATTGTGTTCCTCACAGTGGCCAATCAGATGATTATTGGGAGCCTGTAACAGGTCATGAGCACATTAGCCCCAGGTGTGCCCCATTGATTGGCAGTGAGAAGCAAGATGTCAATGAAGCTGAATATTGGAAGATGCAGTGCATAGATAAACTATGGCACATGCTCCAACAGGAGGCAGTGATGGCCACCAGCTTGGGTGGCTTTAAAGGAGGATTGGACAAATTCATGGAGGGCAAGGCTATCAATGGCTACTACTCTCTACTGTCATAAAGAAGGCTGATCGCCGAAGAATTGATGCTTTTGAATTACGGTGCTGGAGGAGATTCTTGAGGGTCCCATGGACTGCAAGAAGATCAAACCTATCCATTCTGAAGGAAATCATCCCTGAGTGCTCACTGGAAGGACAGATCCTGAAGCTGAGGCTCCAAGACTTGGGCTACCTCATGAGAAGAGAAGACTCCCTGGAAAAGACCCTGATGCTGGGAAAAATGGAGGGCAAAAGGAAAAGGGGATGACAGAGGATGGGATGGTTGGACAGTGTTCTCGAAGCTACCAGCATGAGTTTGACCAAACTGTGGGAGGCAGTGGAAGACAGGAGTGCCTGGCGTGCTCTGGTCCAGGGGGTCACTAAGAGTCGGACACGACTAAATGACTAAACAACAACAACTACTCTACTGTCAGAGGCATTATGCCTCTGGTTGGCAGTTGCTGTGAATCACAATGTCATGAGGCTGACAGGGAAATACAGGTCTCCACAAGTCAGGACAAGGCTGGAGGCTTGGAATGCAACTGATTTTTATTCACAGAAGGTAACACAGCGGGGTCTCCCTGACTCGACTCCTTCAGCTTGAGATGTTGTTGGAAACTGACCTCTGTCCTGTCCTGGAAGGGCCTTCTTCTGACTCCTCTTGATCACTCCAACCCCTGGCTGCCAGCACCTCCCAGCTTGCCTCTTCCCCAGCCTCTTCCTCCCTGTTGCCTCACCACCAGGACCCGGGCTCTAAGTCCTTGTCTTCCCTGTCCTCCCTGGGGGGGCTTCTGGGTGGGAGTCTCCTACCACTCTGCCTCATCCAGCCAGTCCCTGATACACAAGCATACACAAGAGTGCTGCTGTGCTTACGTTTTGCTTGTGTGCTTCCCATTGGCATCTGATCATCACTGTGAGGACAAAATGCTGGATTAGTTGGCGATTGGCCTGATCCAACAGGTTTGTCTCCTGTTTTTATGCCTTTGATCTTGGAGGCAGTAAACAGCCATGCAGCTTCCCGGAAAGGAGTTCACAGGCACTTTGCTCTTTTCAAGTCCCTTTTGCTTCCCTGCTGAGCTGTGCTAAAGTTTGATTACAGCTTGAGGTTAATCGGGAGAGAGTCTAACCATGAGCCCTGGCTTGGACAACATGTAAAGCCCAACTTGGGCTTAATGCAGCGTGATGTGGCAGGCAGCTCTGAGGACTGTGGAGGAACAAAGCAGCTGTAAGCTCCACTCCAGCAGCCTGTGCATTTGCACATTGATGCCGAGCCAAAGTTTGGCTTAGCATGATGTGCAAACCCAGCCAAGGCCCGAGCCATGGGAAAAGTGGTCACCTTTTTTTAAAAAAACATTCTGTTCCATCACAGAGTCTGGCTTCTCTCCGAAAGCTTCACATTTTCTCTCCTAGTGAAAGAACGCCACTAGAAAATCTTTTTCTGCTGCTGCAGCCTCCTACAGTTTTCGCTTAGATGTGATAGTCTTTCATCTCAGTGGGGTAGGGAACAGGGAGTGTCATGTTTGACTCGTGTCTTTGGTCTCCTTAGCTATCACTCCTCTATGCGCTTGTCGGTTAATGCAAAATTTCTCAGCCTTCATGATGAGATATTTCCTCTAGCTTGCTTCCTTTTTATTTAGTTCTGGAGCAGCATATTTTTGGCTCTTACTTCTGCTGTGTAGAGAAGCGAACCAGCAGCAAACAGCTGCTGTCAAACTTAGCTCAGTGCAGATCCTGGGAGCTCACGACCAGAGCTTGCAACCAGGAACAAGGATTGCCGGAGGAGACTGAAGCGAGTGAGCTTGTCTTTTGGAATTTGCTTGCCTGCTTCTCTGAGCTGTTTAAAAATTTGATAGATTGATAGCAAGCCTCAGGGAGTGGCTCAGTGCTCTGCTAGAGGCTTGATTACTTTTCCTGATTACTTTTCTTTCATTGCAGGCCTGAGGGTATGTGTAGCTGATCGCTCTGTGGGAAGACAGGATCTGAGGGGGAGGAGTTACAGCTGAGAGGAAGCCAGGCTGAGGGAGGAGTTAGCAACCAGCAGCAATCAAACTTAGCTCATGAATAGACCAAACAGGAAGGCAGGAGGAGTAGCATTGTAGATAAAGGATGTGTACACTTATGAAGAAATCCATGACCTGGAGCATGAAAAGCAGATTGAGAGTATATGGGTTAAAATTGTGGGAGAGACAAACAACAGTGACCTTACTGTGGGTTTCTGCTATAGACCGCCAAGCTAGACTGAAGACTTGGATGATGCTTTACTAGAGCAGATTACCAAACATTCAAAAAGGAGAGAATAAGTAATCAAGGGGGACTTCAACTTCCCCAATATCTGTTGGGACTCAAACTCTGCCAAAGTGTAAGGTCTGACAAATTCCTCCATTGCATCGCTGACAATTTCATTTCCCAGAAGGTGGAAGAACCAACACGGGGATCATCTATCTTGGACCTGGTCCTCACCAATAGAGAGAAACTGATAGAAGTGGAAGTGCTCAGAAACTTGGGAGGAAATGATAATGTTCTCCTGGGTTTTAGGATATAAAGGCAAGGGAAAACTGAGTGTAGTCAGACACGCACTCTGGACTTTAAGGTGGCCAATTTCGAAAAGCTTAAGGAGCTACTGGGTGTGATCCCGTGGTCAGAAATACTCAGAGAAGGGAGTCCAAGAAGGATGGGAGTTTCTAAAAGTAGAAATATTGAAGGCCCAAATGCAGACAATACCAACAAAAAAGAAAAGTGGGAGGCATCTAAGGGAACTGATGTAGCTGCATAACAAGCTTACAGATGAGCTGTGAGTTGAGAAGGGCATACATAAGAAATGGAAGAAAGGGAAAATCACAAAGGAGGAGAAGACACAAATAGCCAACAGGCAGGGGGGGAAGTCAGGCTGGCTAAAGTTCAGAATGAGCTCAGGCTTGCAAGAGAGGTTAAAAATAATAATAATAAAGATTTCTATATCTTGCTATGTCTGAAGTAAGAGGAAGAACAAGCAAGTGGTAGGTCCTCTGCATGGGGAAGATGGAGAAGTGCAATTGGGTGACAGAGAGAAGGTGGAATTACTCAAAACCCCTTCTTTGCCTCTGTCTTCACCCAAAAGGAAAGGGATGCCCAACAGAATAAATGATGTAAGGAGGGAGCTGCAGCCCAAGATAGGAAAAGAGGTAGTAAGGGAATACCTAGCTACTTTAAATGAATTCAAATCTCCAGGGCCTGATGAGCTGCATCCAAGGGTGCTAAAGGAGCTTGTGGATGTAATTTCAGAGCTTTTGTCTCTTATCTTTGAGAATTCTTGGAGAACAGGTGAGGTCCCTACAGACTGGAGGTGGGCAAATGTTGTCCCCCATCTTCAAAGGGGGGGGGAGGAAGACCCAGGTAACTACCAACTGGTGAGCTTGACATCAATACCAGGGAAGGTCCTAGAACAGATAATTCAGCAGTATCCTGCTCTTACAGTGGCTGACCAGATGCCCACAGGAAGCCTGCAAATAGGACCTGAGCTCAAAAGCATTCTCCTCAATTGTGGTTTCTAGCAACTGGTATTTGGAGGCATGCCATCTCTGACCATGGAGTCAGAGTATAGCCATTGTGGCTGGTAGCCATTCATGGATTTGTCCAATCCTCTGTTAAAGCCATCCAAGTCATTGGCCTTCACTACCTATTGTGGGAGTGAATTCCATAGCTTAACTATGCACAGTGAGATGAAGGACTTTCATTTGTCTGCCCCAAATCTCCCGACATTCAGCTTTACAGGATGTCCATGAGTTCTAATGTTATCGGGAGGAAAAAGAGTAGCTGTAGCATCCTGTTTCTGTATTCAACACCGCAAACACGGATTAGCATCCCAAATTCACTCTTGAACATGAATTGAACAAAGGATGTGAAACATCTTACCCAGTGAGCACTTTTAAGCACCCTGATTATGGGGGGAAACTATTCTACGCTTAGGCTACCCTGCCCATATCCAGGGCTCTTCTGACATCTTGATATCCAATGACGATGCTATATTATTTGTATTGAACACACAACAGTGGCAGCCTCCCAGCAGTGGTAAGTTCAGAGGAGGTCTGGGTTGACAGCTCCGCTGGTCCACACATATCTGTGAGGTTGCTGCTCTTCTGACAGCACAGCAGGTATGCCAACTCTATGGGGCGGAGGCCTCTATAGTTTCCCCAATATCCTCTGGGACAGGACTCAGCCCCACCCCCCAATCTGGAGGGGGAAGAGGAGGCCTGGTGGGATGTCACCCAGGCCACATGGCATCTCCCAATGCTACTTGGCCTGGCAGGAAGTCAGCAGTGAACCAATCCCATTCATGAAATTAATTTGGCCTGCCATGCAAATGTTGCATCGGGAGGAGGCCACACATGTGACATCACATACATGATGCTCATCATGCGCATGTCGTCAGCACTCCCAGTGTTGGGCACAACTCGGTGCCTGTGCTCCAGAGCCATCTCACCCCATCATGACGAGTAGCAGAGCCACTGCATTAGGGTGCCACTGCCACTCTGACCACCATCACATACCACTGCTGATCGAATGTTCGCATTCTTATTAGACAGGTGGTAGCGAAACTGGGCTTTCTTAGTGCAAGTTAAGAGCTTGAGTGTAGCAGACTTAATAGGATCACAGTGTTCATCTTTTGCATCAAGTCCTGCCTGTGCAGATTAAGGCAATTGTTCCCTACGCTCCAGTGGCCTTGACGCCGGTTGCGCACATGCAACACTGCCCAGGTTCTGCCTGGTGCTTATTAGGAAAAGAATAGAGGTTTGTCACTGCAATCAAACCTGCCGCTCCGAAACGCCTTCTGAGTCTGCTGTCAATATGTGGCCCGCAAACACTGTGCCGGATTTCAAAGGCAGCGAAGAAAGAAGATTAGGCAAATGTAATCATAGCTCCATTCATCTGAACATGGGATGCTTTTTTGAGGGGTGGGGAGAATGGATTTAAACTGTATTTTTATATATAAATAACAAGTGCATCAAGCAATCGAATAACAGCCTTATTGACCAGCACAATTGCATTCGTAACTTCATGGCTGGATTAATGCAATGTGCTCAATGTGGGCTACCCTTAGGGTTGTTCTGGAGGCTGCAGCTGGTGCAGAATGTGGTGTTTAAGTTGCTTGTGGGGAGAAACTACCACTAGCACATAACACCTTTTGTGTGGAATTTGCACTGGTTTCCAACCTGCTACTGAGCCAAGTTCATAACACTGGTATGAACATATAAGGCCCTATAAAGCTCAAGACCAGGTTACATGCGAAGCTGCCTTATAATAATAATAATAATAAATTTTATTTATATCCCGCCCTCCCCTGCTGAAGCTGGGCTCAGGGCGGCTAACAACATTCTAAAACATTCATTATAAATTAATCAAATCAAATTAAAGTCAAATTAATGGCAACCATCAAGCAAATTCTGTGCAGATTGCCGATTGCCAGAGGAGGGGGTCAGGCTGCGCCCTGACCAAAGGCCTGGTGGAACAGCTCTGTCTTGCAGGCCCTGCGGAAGGATGTCAGGTCCTGCAGGGCCCTAGTCTCTTGTGACAGAGCGTTCCACCAGATTGGAGCCGCGGCCGAGAAGGCCCTGGCTCTAGTTGAGGCCAGCCTAACCTCTCTGTGGCCTGGGATCTTTAGGATGTTTTTATTTGCAGACCGTAGATTTCTCTGTGGGACATACCAGGAGAGGCGGTCCCGTAGGTACGAGGGTCCTAGGCCGTATAGGGCTTTAAAGGTTAAAACCAGCACCTTAAACCTGATCCTGTACTCCACCGGGAGCCAGTGCAGCTGGTATAATACCGGATGGATATGATCTCGTAGCGAAGACCCCGTAAGGAGTCTCGCCGCGGCATTCTGCACCCGCTGGAGTTTCTGGGTCAGTCTCAAGGGCAGCCCCACGTAGAGCGAGTTACAATAATCCAGTCTGGAGGTGACCGTCGCATGGATCACAGTGGCTAGGTCAGGGCGAGAGAGATAAGGAGCCAACTGCCTAGCCTGGCGGAGATGAAAAAATACCTCAAATACACAGCAGATCACTGCAGTCTGCAGGAAGAGCTTCTCTTGCAAGTACCCAGAAGCCTGATCTGCATTAACTTAGAGCAGAGCTTTCAGTATGGCATCCTTCCTGTCAAGATATGGCAGGCGCCCACCAGCCACTTCAACTTTTCCCTGCGATTCAGGGGGCCATTGTCATGCGACATGCTCACATCACATGTGGGATATGGAGGAGCCCACCCCCCTTGAAAATTTCAGGGGTGTCCTGAGGCCCCTCCCCAGCACCTCTGGCACCTACTACCTGCACTTTCTGGAAATAATTGAAAACTTTTCCCCCCTGGTGGGCTTCATGAATAGGTCTCTGCCATTAGTGTCTATTTTGTGTCCTTTCTGTTTTGCTTTAAATATACCTGCTGTTTGTGTTTTTGAGACTATTTGTGCAGAAGGTAAGTAATAAGTTAATGGTGATGCTGAGAAGAGGACAAGGAAGAGGAGGAGGAAGAAGAAGAAGAGAAGAAAAACAAGATGAGGAAGAAGAAGACGAAGAAGACGAAGAAGACGAAGAAAACGAAGACGAAGACGAAGACGAAGACGAAGAAGAAGAAGAAGAAGAAGAAGAAGAAGAAGAAGAAGAAGACAAGATGATGGAGAAGAAGATGATGAAGAAGGAGAAGATGAAGATGATGATGAAGAACAAGAAGATGAAGATGATGAAGAAGAAGATAAAGAAGAACAAGATGATGATGATGATGATGATGATGAAGAAGAAAAACAAGATGAAGCAGCAGCAGCAGCCACCTTTGGGGGCAGGAGAAGGGAACACATTTCAGCCCAAGGGTCACATTTCCTTCCAGACAGAGGTAAGTTTTATTATTTCTCCTTTGTCCACACACATTCTTCTCTGTCCTCTATCCAGGTTCAATCCTCAGCATTTCCAGGCTGAGAAAGACTCCCTGTCAGTCACTGTAGACAATACTGGTCTCCATGGAGTGTTACTCCAACTCAGTCTAAGGCAGTTTTCTATGTTCCTTGAGGACAGACTGCTGCTGAGACATTGGAGTCGTTCTCTTCCTTGGGATCTATGGACTGTGCTCTGTAGCTGGCTATGGGAGGTACTGGGAAACACTAAGGTCACTGCCCTTTTGCTGAGTGAGTTCATGGCAATCTAGGCATTTGTCATGTTAGTATGGAAATATGGGTAGGGCAGCAAGAGGCTAATTACAGCCGCAGTATAATTGTAGGCGATGCAGCTTTAATCATGCTAGTGTTAAATACAGAAGGAAAATAAATATTGCATTGTAGATTGCATTGCGTAGGCAGTGAAAATATCCATTCAATTTATCCGTGTGCCCGGAGCTATATCTCATGCAAAATTTGCCATTAACCTTTAGGAATTTATTTTTTGGAGGGGAGAAAGAACTAATGACAACACAAGATAGACTTGCTCCTTATGGGAGACAGAGCTCCCTCAATATGAATAAAAGGTAAAGGTACCCCTGACCGTTAGGTCCAGTCATGGATAACTCTGGGGTTGCGGCGCTCATCTCGCTCTATAGGCCGAGGGAGCCAGCATTTGTCTGCAGACCGCTTCCGGGTCATGTGGCCAGCATGACTAAGCCACTTCTGGTGAACCAGAGCAGCGCACGGAAACGCTGTTTCCTATTTATTTACTTGCACTTTGATGTGCTTTCAAACTGCTAGGTGGGCAGGAACTGGGACCAAACAACGGGAGCTCACTCCTTCATGAGGATTCGAACCACTGACCTTCCGATTGGCAAGCCCTAGGCTCAGTGGTTTACACCACAGCACCACCTGTGTCCCTGTGGCAATATGAATAATCCATAACAATAACGAAGAGGTTGTACCATTATATGCTATAGGGCAAGGGCCATGGTTCAGGGGTCCATGCAGGACCTCCCATGCAGAAGATCCCCAGCATCTCCAGGCAAGGCATGGGAATGTCTCCTGCTTGAAACCTTGGACAGCTATGGCCAATCAGTGTTGGGCATACTGAGCTAAATGGACAGGTAGCCTGACTCATTATAAAGGCTGCTTCCTATGTTCTTTTGGGATTCTCCTAGAGGAGCTCCACCACCAGAAAATAAGCATGATGCCTCTTGGCTTGTAGCTCAAGAGCCTGCTTTTCCACCCCTGATACGTCTTCAAGGGCAACACGTAAGCAATTTAGACTCCTACAGGTGCTGTGTGCCTGACATTAAGGAGGACAAAACACCGACTTCATGCAATGAAAGGATGTTGGCAATTCTTAGGGTGTTTCTCAGGAGTGTCTGATTTTGTGCACTCAAAATTAAAGGAGGTATCAAGCGCTTCACTTGCGCAGCCTAATCGTTTGGCTTGGGTTTCACACAGAACCATGTTTACTCAAGTGAATCACAGCCACATATTTTGATTTCTGAGCTGCAGACTTCATTTCCCCACTTTGCTCTTCCAGCTGAAATCCCATCATTATTTTAAATGGGAAACATTTTCTCTGAGAAAGGAGGTTGTTCGCACAGTAGATGGTCTGTAGGGAAACTGTGATGCTTTTATTGCATTCAGTGCATGAACAAATTTGAAGATCTAAGAATGTAAGGGAGACATCGCTGGTTCAGAAGAGGATCCATCCATTTCCCCTTTATCTATAGGAAGACTCAAAAAATGACTTTGAACATTTTTTGAATTACAAAAGACCAGTACATCAAACAACATTAAAGACTGATTTTAAACAAAACAACTAATTTTCACTCGCATATTCTCTTTTCAGAGTTACTGTAAATTCACTGAAAGTAAAACACACAGTACAGTATATTACAAATTTACATTGTCTTCTTAAACTTTTTTTTTAAAAAAACACACACACTGGGTTTATTCATTTTTTTAAAGAAAGGAAGTTCTTTCCATGTCAGCATGGCAATACAAATACAGAGCTGAGCAGATATTTTATCATCATATTTGCATAATATGTCTTTACGGTTGGCCAATACATTTTGACGCTTGAGGAAAACAACTGCCTTGGGCAGAATGCAACCCCACTCTCCTCCTAAGTCAAGTTGCACAGCAACCATGACTGACTAACAGAGCAGTCCAGCCCTCTGATCCATTCCACTCTTCCTCCTGTGTGCCTTCTCCAGAGTGACCCTAGGAGCCAATCCTCAGTGGCTGACTTACGTCCTTCCACTCTGATTGGCTCCAGTCAGCGAGATAACTTCTTCTCAGTGGCTAAAAAGCTCTCATTTCAAGCTGATTGCGCAGCTATAAGATCCTGCTACAGAAATAGCAGTATGGGTTCAACCCCTACAACCCCACACTACTTCACCTCTGCTTGGGATAATGTTCTTTCAGAAGGTCCAAAGCTCTGGGAGAGTAAGGACAGCTAGTCTTCCCATATGGCAACCACTTGGTTGTGTGCAAGCCTTCTGCTTCCAAATTGCTGAGCCATTCTAGAAACCTTCTTGCCTCTCAGCAAAATGCAAACAACCGAAAGGTGTACAACGATTTGGTTTTCTAAATTGTTGTTAAAAAAAAAATACAGCTACTGAGCTACAAGTGTTGGAGTATTTAGATCATGGGAATGCAGACTTACTGAGTGCTTTCTGAGGCAGCCAGGGTGCTGTTCAGCAAGTGACAATTTTCTGCTTAGTTTGTCCTCCAATGCGTGGGATTCAGAGAAATGCTTCCTCTAACATTAACTCGCTGCAAAAGCAAAGGCCATCTCCCAGCCCCCAAGAAAAGGAGGGGGCTACCCCTGAAATCTAGATAGATTGCAGGGAGCCAAGGCAACATAAGACGCACTGATTATTTAATAGATCATTCCTTAGTTCAGCTTCCTGATCTTCATCAGGAGAATCTAAAGAAACATACCCACAAATCTTGCTAGGGTTATTATATAAATGTATGGTTATATATTCACTTTAATGACTTCACTTTAATGTTGCTGGCAGATTCACAGTTTCTGGGAGGATTATTTTTATGCCATAGTTAAATTGTCTATTTTCGGATATGTGTTTTTGTAGATTCCCCTGGTGAAGATCAGCCAATAATAATAATAATAATGTTGAGATTTATCAGCTACCTAGTTTTGACTTTGCCTCTTTCATTCATTATCCTTTCACCCCAATAACAGGTTATTTATTATACAGTTAGCATTTTTCTAAAGTCTGCAGAAGACAGATGACTGAAACAATGGAGAAGATAAAAGATTACCTGATGCAAGAACATGAGGAAAGGAACAATAATTTTGATGAAAGTATTTATTTATAGTCTACCTTCCACCACGCTCAGTGTAAGTAAACTTGTAATACATAATTATTAAATGGGAGGGATAATCTGATCTCATCCTCTACCTCCAAAGATCGGTGTACCTTTTAAAACTCGCAACACTATATACAGGACCTTCCAAAGCAGAGATAGAAGCCAAACAGTTTGAGAGATCTTGCAATTACAGTGAAAGGCTAAAGGGATGTTTCCAGGTTATATTCAATGAGTGTACACTCTGTATACTGTTTGTTTGTTTGTTTGTTTGTTTGTCTGTCTGTCACATTCATGTCCCACCTTTTCCCAAGGAGCTCAAGGTGGCCTTCATGGTTCACCCCATCTCATTTAATTCCCATGACATTGCTGTGAGGTAGGTTAGGCTGAGAGGCAGTGACTGGCCCAGCATCACCCGGTGAACTTCAAAGGCCAAGTGAGGATTTGATCCCTCATCTCCCAGGTCCTAGTCTGACACTTGTCAAGGCTTCAGGAAAGCTATTCCTCCTCTGGTTGCAGCAAGAGCAGGGGAAACAAAGTAGAGTCCTTTTTAACGAGTGAGTTCATTTATAATACTGAGAGACAACAGACTGCAGCAAGCCCTGACAATGAGGTCCACTGCAGAGGGCCTTCTGGGGGTTCCCTCACTGCAAGAAGCCAAGTTACAGGGAACCAGGCAGAGGGCCTTCTCAGTAGTGGCGCCCACCCTGTGGAATGCCCTCCCACCAGATGTCAAAGAGAAAAACAACTACCAGATTTTTAGAGGACATCTGAAGGCAGCCCTGTTTAGGGAAGCTTTAAATGTTTAATAGGTTATTCTATTTTAATATTCCGCTGGAAGCTGCCCAGAGTGGCTGGAGAAACCCAGCCAGATGGGCGGGGTATAAATAAATTATTATTATTATTATTATTATTATTATTATTATTATGTTGCTCCAACTGGGCTCCTTCTCCCTTCTTCCTAGCAACAGCATCTCCTTATGGTGGCCACTCATGGCCAGGGGTGTAGGAAGGGAGGTGTGGGGAGTGCAGCCCGCCCCACATGCCACCCTGATGGGGGGGTGACAAAATGGCGGGCGGCACATGTCACTACAGGGCCTGCAGCACACACGAGCCATGCGTCTCGGTGCCCACAGGCTCCGCGCTGTCCACCTGCTGTCTCCCCCCCCCAGCTGTAGGGCAGCTGAGACCCCACTGTGTGCCCCGACCCCAGGGACGTAGGAAGGAGGGCGGGGGTGGTCATCCCCAGGTTCCATCATGGAGGAGGGTGACAAATT
Source organism: Podarcis siculus (assembly GCA_034642415.1). NCBI lineage: Eukaryota > Metazoa > Chordata > Lepidosauria > Squamata > Lacertidae > Podarcis > Podarcis siculus. The sequence goes on from JAXCMG010000014.1 coordinate 52,551,603, forward strand.
ATCAAGGAACAATTGCTACCCTAATAGGGCGGATCATAAAAAACTTTTTTTAAAAAATGCCTGCTCCAAAGGTCTTATCTTACTACACTAGGGATTATATAGCTATATGTGAAATTTCATACATACAAGTTAATATCTTGACCCTCCTCCATGAAAATAGCTGTTTACTTGGCTGTTTTCCTATGTCGTGAAGGCTGAAATTTCAATTCAGTGGAGCACTTACTGTTCCCAACCCTAACCCTGCGGAAAGCCATCTAATTAGACTTTAATTTGATTTTGACATGTTTTAAATTTAATTATTGTTTGATTTTATGCCAATGTTATGTATCTGATGTTAGCCGCCCTGAGTCCGACTTCGGCCGGGGAGGGCAGGATATAAATAAAAGGGTTTTTTTGTTATTACTACTTACTATTATTCCTTTGCAAGAAAATATGAAATAACGTAAAACCATTTTTGCAGACATTTTTCCCTACTAGACTGGGTCAAACTTTTATCTAGCCCAGTATTCTGCTTCCAGTGGTGCCCAGCCAGATGCTTCTTGGAAGCAGATGAGAGCTCACAAGGGTGATGGCCCTTCTCCTATTTTCCTCCAGCATTTGGCATTCAATGACAAACTGCTCTACATGGAAGTCTCATTTAGCTAATAGCTCCTATGACTAACAGCTAACCTGTCTGCCATCAATTTGTCTGAGTGCTGAGCCAACATTTTCTCAGAAGAGAAACATTATTTTTCTCACCCCCACCCCACCCCACCCCGAGAAAGACCACTTTCAAGGATTATCTCCAAATTTTCACCACCATTTTTTAATTTTTATTGTTTGCAGCGCCCATAATTACCTCCCTCCCTACAATGTCTGGGAATGAGGTTGGATCAAGGACACTGTGAAGGAGAAGCAAAATGGTGGCCAGGCTGCTGCCATGGGCAAAGCCGTCCCACAAAGAAAATCTGACAAAAGGAGACAAAAAAAAACAAAAACCCACACACCATGCTACTGCCATTGGGTACTATTCAACTACAGTTCACTCAGAGTAGACCCACTGAGAAGAATGAAGATAGCTAAGTTATCTCCACTGGTTTCCATAGGCTAACTCTGAGTGAAGCCTAGCTGAATATCACCCATTGCTGAAGGTGAGCCCAATACCTATTTTATTCATTTTTATTTTATTTAACAGGGTTTCTATATATCATTTGGACTGTCAAAACCTCTAAGCAGTTTATGTAAAATGTGCATTAAAAATACTGATTTTGACGTAAAGAGCAGGTCTGTCTAAAAACCCTTAGGAACTCTTGGAAAATTTCTCCTCCTGTGAAGAATTTGATTGAAATGGTTCTCTGCTCCAGCTCAATTTCTCTGCCCACAAATAGGGTGCAGAATATTAGGTCTGTTTACACATTACGCTGAACGCAGGTATGATCTGTCTCTATACATGCACGAAATGATTGTATAGCTCAGTTCTTTGTGAACATGTTGCAAGGAATCACAAGCTGGGAGATCGCTGTTGCACTCAGTTCCTGCTTGCAGGTTTCCCAGAGGCATCTCTGACTTGTGAGATACAAAATGGTGGACCATAAGGTCTTTTGGCTGATCCAGCACCCAGGCTGCTCTTATGGGACTTGCTACAGTCTTCTTGACACATGTGGCAACATGAGCCTGGAGAGTTCAAGCTACCTGGTTTTCTAGGTTGCTGGAATGTGTGTGTGTGTGTGTGTGTGTGTGTGTGTGTGTGTGTGTGTGATTATAACAAGAGAAGGAAGATGCGGTCATTGGGCACCATTGTATGAAAATCCATAAGTGAGAGGAGAATTCAACAATGTGCAGGTTCCAGATGTTCAGATGTTCAGATGTGCACATTGGTCTGGGTGGATTGGATCCAGAGCAGCTCACCAGATTCCTTCCTCCGCCATAATTGCAGACTGCAGATTCCAGATTATTTATGCATTTTCTGGGGGGAGGGTGTGCTGTTTTGAACTTAAATGTAAAGGGACCCCTGACCATTAGGTCCAGTCGCAGACGCTGGAGCGGTACCTATTTATCTACTTGCACTTTGATATGCTTTCGAACTGCTAGGTTGGCAGGAGCTGGGACCAAGCAACGGGAGCTCATCCCATCGCGGGGATTCGAACCGCTGACCTTTTGATCAGCAAGCCCTAGGCTCTGTGGTTTAACCCACAGCACCACCCGTGCCCATTTTGGACAATTTCCCTGGGTGACCTCAACATTTACTGTTATGAGACAGAGAGGTGGGGTATTGTCAGTGCTATTTTTCTTTTCTTTTTTCCCTTTGGGTTTTATACACAAGAATAATGCTATACAAATAAGTATACCAAGTTGTCAGGGCTGCCTCAGGTCCCAGCTCACAAAGGACCAAGGCCAGTGTCTCTTTATATACAAAAGTCTTTATTGAAGTCCGTTGTTGGTTTTACATCCGTGACGCGCAACCCTACGTCTGTAACTCTAGACCATCGAAGCTCCGTCTGACTCACCTCCCCCCAGACGCCAGTTTAAGACTCTAGCCTTGCTCCACCTCTTCCTTTGCTCCTTCCTCCTCTGGGTCCGCCTGCCCTATGGGTTTTCGCCCTTTCTGGACTCTTCTGACGCTGAGTCCCCTGATTCTTCCCCCTCCCTCCGGCGAGCTTTAGGACCTGGTTCCCCATCCGGGTTTCCTGCTGTCTCCCGTGCCTGTACATTTGAACTTGGCACGCACGCCCAGCCGGCAACCTTCCTCCTGACCTTTACACTGCTCCTGTCACTGCTTCCCCCTTCGGGGGGGCTAGCTGGGCTCCCTGCTGGAGGAGACGCTGGCCCTGATGCGTGGGACTCTTCCCCCCCACTACGCTCTGGTGGGGAAGCTGGTCCTGATCTCCAGCTGCTGCTTTGGGAGTCCCCGCTGACCTCTTGTTTCTGGTGCGTCCCCCCTGGGACCTCCCTTGCCCTGGCCATAGGCGCCCCCTTCTGGGAATCTTCTGATTCGCTGGAGAAGCTCATGGAATCTCTCAGTTCACTGTCATACTCCCCTACACTTCTACACTCCCCTCAGATTCTTCCCCTTCGCTCTCCATTCCCTCTCTTCCCTGTGCCTTTGCTCCTGAGCCCCTGACACAAGTTTTCTCATGTCCTTTCTTTATCACAAAATTAGCATAATAAATGTAGAAAAAGATCTACAACATGTTTCATTATTAGTGGTCAATGTATAAATTCTTGGTTCATGAATTGGTTTAAACAATTAGGAAGAAGAAGAAGAAGAAGAAGAAGAAGAAGAAGAAGAAGAAGAAGAAGA
>JAXCMG010000014.1:52554892-52568041 GCA_034642415.1 Podarcis siculus
GAAGAAGAAGAAGAAGAAGAAGAAGAAGAAGAAGAAGAAGAAGAAGAGGAAGAAGAAATGGGGGAAGAGGGACAAAAAAGTGCTGGAGCTCACCATAAACTTCTCTCTTGTTCTCTTAGAATAGCAATGGAACCCTCCTGATAAGTGCCAGAGCTGAGCTCTAGTGAGCTCCACCTAAAAAAAAAAGCCCTGAGTATCGTCTACACACACACTGTGTTTCCTCCCCACCCCCCAAATTCAATGCAGAGAGATTCTGAAAACATCTGGATGTTGCAATCAGAACACATTATCTGAATGCATTTATTATTCCCCTGCCCCTTATGGGGTGGAGGAGGGAACCAACCCTTGTTTAGATAATGCATTTCCTTCTGTATGCAACTCTCCTCCCCCCCCCCGCTCCCTTTTTAGTTCCAGATTAGCAAAATAAAGCAGTTCGAAGTGCCAGAGTCTTTAGCAGAGAAATATTACAGGGAATAAAAATCCGGGCAAAAGGAAATTATTCCCGTGCGAAGAGAAATAATTTACTCTTCTCAACTAGAAGTGGGTGGCAGGGAGAGAAAATGATATTTGTGATTAAAAAGATGCACAGATATAGTTAATACCTGTGGTTGTCCTATCAGGATGCTCACAATTGCTGCTTCTGTGCAGCAAATAGAGTTTCCGGTATCTCCCAGCTCAATGGTCAATCCATGTGTCTGCATAGTGGGATGTGCACATCCTGTAATTCTATAGGCAGAATAAAATTCACAGGTGTGTGTGTGTGTGTGTGTGTGTGTACGGGAAGGTCCTGTTGTCAAAAGAACAGGGGTAGTCCGATTTCACCGTCAGTAATTTGAAATGTTGGCAAGTGCATCCATATGGGAATTAATGGGTCATGCCCTACAGGCTGCAAGAGATCCATCAGCATATATTTTTCATCTGGTTTAAATAATTTGCAAACTGCAGTCTTAGATGATTCAGGTCTCTGACCCTTAATGTCAAGTCAAAGTCAAAAGAAAAAAGCTGAATCAGGAACACTGGCTTAGTTGCTTTCAAATATTTAAGTTATCAGAAAACACACACACACACACACACACACACACCATACCAGGTGAGGCTGAAGATTTTGAGTGTCATTGAATAACCTGTGAGCTCCTGCTGTCTCTCTACCTCTGACTCAAGAGCTGATGACCTTTGATTGCTTTTAATATAGTTTGTTGTTTGGTTCAGATGGACATAGAATCATAGAATTGTAGAGTTGGAGGTGACCACAAGGATCATCCAGTCCGACCCCCCAACAATGCAGCAATCTTTTTGCCAAGCATGAGGCTCGAACCCACAACCTTGAGATTAAGAGTCATGCTCTTACCGACTGAGCTATCCTGGCCGATTCAAATCAGTGATAGTGTGGATGATGATTTATTAGGCCTGTTAGTTACCCAAAAGTCTACAAGCACCTTACAACACATTTTAAAACATCAACATATATACACTATACCATTTCTCTTGCACAAACAACATGCCCCCCCCAACAGAAACAGGAAGCTTGGGCACTCCACGGACAGCAAAATAACATACCATATTTTTCCATGTATAAGACTATATTTCCCCCCTTTTTTAATTTTAAATTTGGGGGTCATCTTATACATGGAATGTTTAAAATATTTATTTCTTAATTTTGGGCTCAAAAAATAGGGGTTGTCTTATACATGGGGGCATCTTATAGACAGAAAAATACGGTAATTTCAGTCCATCAAAAGCCTAGGGAAAAGTCAAGTCATTGGTGCCAAAAAGATGTTGGTGAAGGTGTCAGGCAGATCTCAAGGGGGGGGGGGGAGTTCTACGGATGGTGAGCCAAAAATAAAAAGACTGTTTCCCTTGTCATCACATGTGAGCCTCCCTCAAAGGGCAGACCTGGAGAAGGATTTCAGAAGTTTGGAGGGGCCAGGTAGGTTCATTTTGGGAGAGGTGTTCCAGAAGATATTGGGGTCCTGAGCCTTAAAGGTTAAAACTCGGATAGGGTTGCCATACCTCTGGAAGTTCCTGGACATAACAGGCAATTGGGCATCAAAAAAAGTGCCTGGGTGGAAATCGCTGAACATCGGGGGAAATCCGGACATATGGCAACCCATTTTTAAGATTTCCCTTAAAAATAGCTCAAAAACTTCAAAAAAATCTTTGATATTTTGCACCCCACCCCCCAACTAAACAAGGTTTCTGTCAGGATTTTCACTTTTTGAAACATGGCAATCCTAGCAGGAGCATTCAGGGAGCCACAGTGGTGTAACCAGTGCTTTTTTTCTTAAAAAAATGTTTAGGGGTACTCTCATTTTCCTACTTATATTGAAATACTGCCCCTCAATGAGACCAAACTTTAGATTCACAAAATGTTTAGGGGTATGCGTACCCCTGCATCCCCCCAGGGGGAAAAAGCACTGGGTGTAACAATTGATCTCTTTTCACAGGCAACTCTGAAACTGTACCGCTATGAGGGAAATAGGGATGTGCTAACAACTCTCAGCACTGTTAAACTGCAGCTCCCAGAATTCTCTGGGGGAAGCCACAACTGTATTAAAGAGCTTCAACAATGCTTTAAATGTTGTGAATGTGGCCTGACTCTCTGGCCTCTCCCCTTTTCTCTTCCTCTTCCCACCCCCTGCCCCCTACTGCATGCTTCTTTTCTGCCCACAGCGACATATATAACTGCTGGGATTGCATTGGAAGATCAGAGCCCAAGCACCGGCACTTCCAAACCATGCCCAGCCTGGCTCTGTTTCTATCTGCCTGGGCCAGTTACTCTGGGGAGCTGCCTAGGTAAAGGTAAAGGACCCCTGACAGTTAAGTCCAGTCACAGACGACTCTGGGGTTGTGGCTCTCATCTCGCTTTACAGGCTGAGGGAGCCAGCATTTGTCTGCAGACAGTTTTTCCGGGTCATGTGGCCAGCATGACTAAGCCGCTTCTGGCGCAACGGAACACCAAAACCAGAGCAGCGCACGGAAACACCGTTTACCTTCCCGCCGGAGTGGTACCTATTTATTTACTTGCTAGCCCCTGTTAAATGTGCAGAAACACAGGTCCATTGCACATGCTTATTTGCCTCTTGCTGCGCTGAGGCATTGCATTGCCATATGCATAGAAAAGCCCACACGGTCTTAGTGTGAAAAGATGCTAGCCTGGGAAACGGGGATGAGAAAACAGGAGATGGTTCAGTTTGGGAAGGTTGTTAAAATAGCACAGTTACCCAAGTGATGGTGATGACTACACAGCAAGAGTGCCTAACTGTATACAAGAGTACAGGTCCCTGCCCTGAAGAGCTTCCAATCTGAAATTCCACACAGGAAACAATACAGGAAAGGGAGGGGAATGGAAGCAAGAGGAAACAGAGTGGCAAACTTCTTCACATACTTGCATAGCTATTCTAACAGCAGGCAATGATGGCTGCCAACCTAGATGCCTTCAAAAAAGGACTAGGCAATGTTAGGAGCATAGTGGGGTGCTGCACTCAAATCTGCTTGCAGACTTCTCAGAGGCAGACTTGTGAAGGTGTTATTGTGACTGCAATTCTCACCTAGGACATTATCCTGGACCCTCTGCCAGCTTCACTCATGAACAGCTTGCCAAGTCTCCTGGGCTTGGGTGAGAGGGGAAGGGCTGTAGTTTAGAGATAGCACACATACTTTGCATGCCCCAAACCCCAGGTTCAGTTCCTGGCATCATCAGTTAAAACAATCTCTGCTAGCATGTTTGGGTAGGCTTTCTTTACCTGAGACTCTGGAGAATTGTTGTCTGCCAGTCACTGTACACAACAGTGGCCTTCGGTGGACCAGTGGCTCAACTCAGTGTTCGGCCGCTTAGTCTTTTCTCCAGCACAGATGTACAGCTAATCACAAATGTTGGTGAGAGATTCTTTCTGACACATCTATCAACTTATCCCTTGCCCTGGAGGGGAAGTAATTCCACCTCTGGACCCCATTATGCTGTCAAGAATTGTATGCTGAGCTTCAGGGAAGTGCAGCAAGAGATTTTTGTGTGTGTGTACTGCGGAGAATTCACTTATGCTAAATTCATTTACTGAGATAATGAAACTAGACTCTGTGCCCAATTTTGCTACCAAGGGAAGCCGGCACAATAGCCAATGTGGATAATCTATTCTATATAGCAGCCCACATTCCCTTTACTGGCATCATAATAGAAGCAGTGGATCTGCAGAATGTAGGGAGGATATTGTACATTTAATATGGCTTCTTGAAAACCAAGGTGAGAAAGGAGATGGGAGAATACAGGTATTCTGTATTTCATAATGCAGTTCAAAGGGGATTGGCTTTTTGGAAAACGCACACACATCCCCTGAGTTTGAGCACAAGATGAGGCTTAAAATTCAGCTTCTGAGCTGGGTTCATATCAAGTAAAAATGCATAAGCCTATTGCAGCTCTTCCCAAAAAAAATATATCTCAAACAACAAAGAACGGATAATCACAGCAATTGTGTGTGTGGGCTGTTTGCTACCTTGTCACTTTGCGTGTAAGTAACTATCCCAGCAGAGGGTAAATAGTAATTTTGGGTTTCTTACTTAGCCATGATTAGGAAGTATTCCATTCTCTCTTTTTTATTGTTTTAAAAAGGGATGCTAAGAGTCTGCACATGCAGAAGCATCAGAGCTCTCGTTCTGTGGCTTACAAAACACCCCCAAACCAATCTATGCTAAAGGATGGATGAGAAAACCTGGTAGCATATATGATAGGCATACTGCATTCTCTAACTATCTATTGGCAATTCATGAAACCATGGGCATAATGCACCAAGATGTTCACCTGTGCATACACCACTGAAATGAACAGGAGTGACATGTTTCCTGGTGAAGTCACATAATTCATCACAGCAACCAGTGTGGTGAGTGGACAGAGCGTTGCATCGTTTGTAGGAATTGTCCTCCTTCAGAGGTGTGGTATGGTAGATGCAAGATCACAAAAAAGCCTGCTGGATCAGACCAGTAGCCTCTAACCCAGCATTCTGTTCTCACAGTAGCCTACCAGATGCCTGTGGGGAACTTTGAAGCAGGAGCAGAACACAATAGCACTTTCCCTGTGGTCTCCAGAGACTAGTATGCAGAGGCATTGCTGCTCAGCCATTGTACATGCTTGGCTTTATAGCTGTTGGTGCTGTAATAGCTAGATGAATGGGGAGACATAGACTCAAATCCCTGCACAGCTCATTGGGTGGCATTGGGCCATTAAGTCTATTTCAGCCTAACCTGCCTTAGAGGACTATTGTGGAGATAAAAATGAGAAAACCCTAAAATTACTGCCCTTAACTTCTTGGAGAATGTTCCTTGGAAGGTGTCCATATACAAATGCACACGCTTTATTAATCAAGTTGTTATTGTTATATTTATATCCACCCCCCTTTCCTTCAAAGAGCTCAAGATGGCATACAGGGTTCTCCTCCTCTGCATTTATACCATCACAACAACCCTGAGAGGTAGGTTAAGCAGTGACCCACATTGCTTCTGCTACAGGTGTGATTTTTGTCCTGATCCACTGTGATGTTTTTGATGCCCATCAAGGAAAGGTGATGGCTCAAGCAAGATGGAGAGCAACAGACTTGGAAATAAGGCAAAGTCAGGACCTTGGACAGGGATCAAGGGGCCGGTTCAGTACCATGGCCAGCAGTCTTACAACTCAGGCAGAAAAAGCAAGTTGGCTTAGCAGTGTCTTTGAGCCATTGTTAGAGCTTAATCAACTGTGCTAGGATAGGGAGGAAACTGCTTGTCATTGGCTATTGAGTCACCTCCTTCTTGTGACCTCTGCCTCCTTCCCTACTAGTTCAGATGGGCACCAGTCACTACTACTAGCTAGGGTCTTATTCCACAGCCATTGGCTTCCTCTAGGCACCACAGTTTTCAAGAAGTAGGGACATTTTTGGAGGAATTTCCTGGGGTGGGAGTGTCTTTCCTGATTCTCTGAGAAGTCTGAAACCGAGTCATTGAGTCTGGGGACAGATGCATCTTCTCTGCTTTTAGAGAATGAGATGCAGACTCTGGTGTTGGCATGGGAACGCTTGGGAAGTACTGGGGAGCAGATACTGTTATAGGAGAACTCTGCACCTGTTCCAGGGCCATGACCATTTCCTGAGACTCTTCCACTGCAACATTTTCATTTGTAAATCAGATATACATTTAGCCTAGTGGGTCATCAGCCCTTTTTGTTCTTGCTTTGCGTTCCAGCTGGGCTGTGATCAGTTATTCTGTATTTATTGCCGCTGCTCTACTGAGACAGCAGAAGACTTGAGTGGGTGAGTGTCAGAATCACCACCTCTCTCTACCACCACTCAATTAATCCTGCAACATATTGTGATGTGCAGAAACACACAGTAGTCATGTCCTCCTGCCAGGTTTTGCATATCAGCTATGCTTCGTGCCAGCTTCTGGAATCAGCCTGATGTACATGCATCAAACTTCTCCAGAAGATGGTGAATGCTGGACCAATCATGATACCTCCTACTGGAGCTCTGTGCACATGCATGTACAGTTCCTTCCCATGTGTGTTAAATGCACAAGCTGGGTGGCATAGATGTGTGGCCACTGGAAGGTAGGGGGAGGCAAGGCCACGTTGCAGAGGCATGTGAGCTTTTTGTGCATTCTTTGAATATGTTAAGGGGGGGGGGGTTGGAGGCAACCCACAGTCACCATACTCAACTCTTCAGCCAAAAAGGCTCCCAGGCAGCGGCAGAGCTTCATGCTCTGGCACCGGGGGCAGAGAGCAGGCAGGACTGGTGCGCGTCCCAGGGGCATGGCGCAGTGCTCACAGGGGCATGGCATGCCACCTGCAGGGCGTGGTGCCCAGCGTGGGCAGGGGTGGAGCTGTGATGGCACCCCACTGGGATCACGCTGCTGGGGGCAGTGCGCTCCCCACGCACTCCTCTTCCTCTGCCACTGCACCCAGGGTGACTCACATGTCATCAATTAAATCAAGACAGTCACTGACCAAAAAGCTTACAATGTAAAATACATGACACGAAAGGGGAAATGAACTGGGAGGGAAGAGGAGAAAATCAAAGTCGGGTGTCAATTTTTAAAGTTTGATAGTAGCTATTTTTCATGACTTGGCTGGGCTGGGAGGGGATGCCTGATACAGCTGACATGCCAGAGGAGCTGGTGGAACGAGCCCTGATTCCTATCACCCCTGCTCCTCTTGGATCTCTAAGTATTAGCAATAGCTGAAGCTGCCTGTCTGCTGAATTGTGTATGCACGTTCCGGCTCTGTTATCTAGAAGACTGAGCAAATCCCCATGTCTCAGAGCTGTTAAATGATTACAAGGATCTCAGGCACGACCTACCTGGGTAGCCCAAGGTAGCAAGAGTGAAACAAGAGCAGCTGCAATAGATATTGTAATGGGACGCACTGGGGTGGGGGTGGGGGAGAGAATGTATGACACGAAAACATCCACAACAGAGCTCCAAGTCCTTTTTTTCAAAAAGTAAAGGCATCACATAAGCGTGGGCCCCAGGGAGAAAGGGTGCTTAACCCTTCCCTCTCCCTCAGCTCCAAATCATGCCCTCCACCAAACAGTGGTGTTCAAAACATATCTTTATGAGGTGAAATAGAAATAAGTACCACAAACTCTCATGGACAAGGGGAAATCAACTCGGAGGGAGTGATTTGGGGTGGGGAAATGGCAGGCAGGGAGAGGGTTCACTGCTCCTCCTTCTCCACCTTCTGATTCTCCTTCTCTCTAAATCGACAGGAGTATGTTGTATGTTGTAGTGGTAGTGGTTAAGGGACGCGGGTGGCACTGTGGGTTAAACCACAGAGCCTAGGACTTGCTGATCAGAAGGTCGGCGGTTCGAATCCCCATGACGGGGTGAGCTCCCGTTGCTCAGTCCCTGCTCCTGCCAACCTAGCAGTTCGAAAGCAGGTCAAAGTGCAAGTAGATAAATAGATACCGCTCTGGCGGGAAGGTAAATGGTGTTTCCATGTGCTGCTCTAGTTCGCCAGAAGCGGCTTAGTTATGCTGGCCACATGACCCGGAAGCTATATGCCGGCTCCCTCGACCAATAAAGCAAGATGAGCGCCACAACCCTAAAGTCGGCCATGACTGGACCTAATGGTCAGGGGTCCCTTTACCTTTTATGTTGTAGTGGTTAGGGTGTCAGACTGGGACCCCACACAGCCATGAAGCTTGTAGGGTGACCTTGGGCCAGTCCTTATCTGTGAGGGGAATGTGACTTTGTGCTGATCATCAGGCAACGGCTTTTCCTTCCTGCCTTGCCCTACCCTCCAGTCTTTTGATGAACTGAGAGGAAGATTCCTGCATTTCAGGGGGTTGGACTAGATGACCCCTGGGTCCCTTCCAACTCTACAAATCTATGATTCTGAGTCATGGGGGGGGGGAGTGAGTGCATGAATCCCAACAGTTAGTTTGGTTTGTTAATGTTAATAATGTTTTGTGGATTATGAGTGCTATAACACTATGTGAACCTTATAACATGCCTTTTGTTGTGGCTGCGCTGTTTAGCTTGTTTCATTAGTTGTTTTCCTAACAGATTTTTTTTAATAGAAGGTGGTTGTTTTACTGATGATCTGTAATTGTTCTACTGAGGATCTTTTAATTGTTCTATATGATTTGTGTTGTGGTCGTGGTGCCCTGTTCTGCTATTGCCATTTACTGTTTCTAAACCGCTTTGTGACTTGTGTGCGTGAAAACCGGCATAGAAATATAATAAACGAAATGAATTATCTCTCAACCTTACTTCCTACTTTCCTTCCAGGGTTTGTCCGGAGGATAAAATGAGAAGGGGGCAATCATGTGTGCCACCTTCAACAAGAAGAAGAAGAAGAAGAGTTTGGATTTGATATCCCGCCTTTCACTCCCTTTAAGGAGTCTCAAAGCGGCTAACATTCTCCTTTCCCTTCCTCCCCCACAACAAACACTCTGTGAGGTGAGTGGGGCTGAGAGACTTCAGAGAGAAGTGTGACTGGCCCAAGGTCACCCAGCAGCTGCATGTGGAGGAGCGGAGACGCGAACCCGGTTCCCCAGATTAGGAGTCTACCGCTCTTAACCACTACACCACACTGGCTCTCAAGTTGGAAGATGGGATATAAATAGAATGAATGAATGAAGAAAGAAAGAAAGAAAGAAAGAAAGAAAGAAAGAAAGAAAGAAAGGAAGGAAGGCAATAAATACCCCCTAACACAAAGTGATTCCCCCCCGCTTTAGGCCACCTCTGCACCATATATTTAGGGCACTATGCATTTAAAGGCATTGCCCTTTCCCCAATTCCCAGAGTAGTTTAAAAAATCAAAACCTCTTCTCGGGGAACTCTGGCAACTCTAGCTCCAGGAAGGGAATTGGGGCCTCCTAACATCTTTCAGCACCTGTATTGATTCACAGCTTCCAAGATTCTTTGGGGGAAGTCATGACTGTTAGATTGGCAGAGGGATGTCTTAAACAGGGCAGTGTTTTGTGCATTAATGTGCAGCTTGTAGTTAGCCCCTGAGGTTTGCAGAGTTCCCTCCCAAGCTCACACCTGTGCAAATACCATTGTCAGGATGATAATTACAAGGGAGCACTCCCTTTTTATTCCAGTGCCTGGAGTGCTAATAAGCAGAGTCACTGCAGAAGGTTCTCCAGCTATCAATTGGGAGGTCAGGAAACGCAATTTTGCCAGCAGCTGGGACGCAGGGAGTGATTCTGCCGCACCGCAAGACTCTGACACTTTGTTTTACAGGAGCACGGCATCGCGGCAGCTGCATCTGTCCACCCTCTCTCCAATGCTCCCCCCTCAACCAGCCCATTCCCAGACTGGCTGACGGAGATGGCGCCTCTGTTTGTCATTAGCTAACAGCCTGAACCTATGGATTGGTTTTGAGCTGTTGCCTTGCAAGCATTGATTTGCACTGCAGTAATTGAGCGAGAAACCGTGAGATTCTATTCCTGGCATGTAGGGCAGGGAGTGGGAAGGGAATTCCTTGCCAAACTCAGAGAGTGCTGCGGATGGACATGGCAAGTTGGCAGGTTGTTGATTGACATAAGGACATGAGAAGAGCCCTGTTGGTTCAGACTGAGGGCCCATACCAGGGCCGACCCTACAATGAGGCAGAGTGAGGCAACTGCCTCAGGTGGCAGATGCTGAGCTGCGGGGAGTGGACAGAGCTGCGAATGCCATGTGGCTTGCCCTGTACCTCCTATGCTAGCCTGCTGCCCTCACTTGCAGTTGAAGATATTGTTCCTTCTCCAGTTTCAAGTCCAATTGGCTTCCTTGGAGGAGGGTGCCATCTTGTCCCTCACCCCTCACATCACAAAAAGTTTGGACGTGCCAGACCCCTCTAAATTACTGGACCCAGTAAATGTTAAAAGCTAATCAAGCCAGGCTAGCTTCCCGGGTGATGGGCCATCAAGAGAACAAAGGATCAAGGGGCACAAGTGAGATGACAGGTGGGTGGAGCTCTCCTCCTTCAACAGATAAATCCAGAGTTTAGAGTAGAGTGGTTAGAGTGTGATGTGACCTAGAAGCAGAAGCAGAAGGCTGGAAAGGCAGAAAGGCAAAGCAATGGTTGATTTCTGTTTGAATCCAAGGCTGTGGCTATAGGAGAAACAAGACCCTTTTGGGATGTTGTTGCTGTGAACCCCTCCATCGTATGCTCAGGTTGTATATATATGTGTGTGTAAATAAACCATATATCATAAAGACACCACAGTCTCCCCTGTGCCTTATTTCCATAAGGAAACACGAACCCTGGGGTAAGCACTTGGAACCCCCTGAATCTTGTACTGCTCAGAGATTGGGGTGGCATGCCATAAGATATAGCCTCCATGGTTTTATTGTTATTGCTGCAGTAGCAGCCACACACTGTGTTGACCTTTTCATGAGGCTCTTTACCATAAACCAACGATTTCATTCAGGCACCGTGAGCTCAGACCCCATCATAATATAGGCTTTATGATATTGCCAGTTTAATTTTCAATCTCTTTCCTAATGTTCCGTAGCACAGATTTTGCTTTTTCACAGCCTCTACACTCACATTGGTTTAACATTGAGCTACTCACCATGACCTAATGTCTCCTTCACCATCAGTCCCCACGAGTTCAGACCCCATTAGTGTATATATGAAATTAGGATTTCCTTTTGTCCTCAATGTGCTTTCATTGAACCACACCTGCTATTGTAATGCCCCCCTTTTTTGTCTTTTAATGATCAAATGCTGCCACACACCTGTAGGCTTACTTTCATTTGGGAGGGAGCGCTGAACAGTTTGGCCAAAGGCATTAGGCTAAAGGTGGCTTTTCAGAGAAGTGAGAGGTATTGCCAGGTAAGAGTTCTGTGAAGAACCAGCCTTGGTTGCCCTTGGGTGTGAGTGTAGCTTAAGGACAACTATTTAAAAGAAAACATCCAAATGGTTTATAAAAATTCATCTGAAAGCACATCAACAACAACAATATGCAAAACACCCAAATAAGCAGCCAAAGTAGCATTAAAATAGTTCAGTATACAGAAATTTCTGCTGTCATTGATTGGTTGGATGCAGAGCAATGGTGGGAAGTATCTGCTGGGGAACCACCAAGGGAAGAAGGCTCAGAGCCCGAGGAGTGGTGGTAGAACCACAATGAGTGGTCAGAGGGAGACGACTGGGAAGAGGAGATGTCAGAGGTGGAAGGGGTAACAGGGCTTGGTGAGCAGAGGGAGTCTGTGGCAGAGAGAAGACCAGAACCAGAGGCAGAAGCTGAAGCAGGAGAGGAGGAAGGCCCAGAGGCAGAGATGAGTTTGGCTGGTGAAGAGTTATGGGTGTCTTTCACACCTGCTCCCCTTCCTGCTTGTCTCTCAGAACCAAAAGAGGCATGAAAAGGATGGAGGAGAGGTTAGCTTCACTCAGGTGCTGTCTCTGATTGCTTAGGAAAAGCCCTGGCAAGGAGGAGACATAGACAGCTGTGAGGAGACAGGGACTTTCCGCCTCGGCAACTGATTTTCATGGAGCAAGACCACCAGGAACAAGCTGCAAGGCACGTTAGGCCTGACACGCAACCAAGTCTGTGTAGATCATGTTTTTCCTAATAAAGAGTTAACTCCAACTTTGAACTGTGTGATTACGCACCTGCACACTCCTGTGACATTTCTTGGTAGCTGAGAAGCAGTTACCCAGGCAAGACCATTAAGATCATATCCTCAGAGAAAAGAAAAGGGAAGTGGAATCTAAACATATTTTTGTAAAGGGAAGCTGGGGTTGCCTCTTGTTTCTTCTGCTGTTGCTTTGGAACACTGAGAGCAAGTGACGGAAAGAGAAGGGAAACAACAGCAACTAATGGCAACTGATGGAGGGAATGTCTCCATTCTTTCTGCAACTGCAGTAGATCACAACTCTGCCTGCTTTTCTGCCCGTGTTTGCTTCTGCCAGAGCTACCTGCCTCTTCTCCCCTTTTTGATTCTATTTATGAAAGCGCTCACTTCTGCAGAGGTAAACCCCTTGATGTAGCAAATGTCACTGGAGTGGAAATAAAATGATTTGTTGTGCTGCTGCCTGCACCACCTTTTCAAGCACAGGCCAGAACACCTGGAGAAGATTTGTCTATATTTCGCCCCCATCATAGATTCTCTGATCTGAAAGAAAATACCTCACAAGCACAGGGTAGGAATTGGAAGAGACGGCTGGGCTTTCATAAGAAAACCAATTTAAGCTTCCTTCTGCTCCCCTGAACTCAATGCATCTTCAAACTCCACTGAACTCTTCAGCAGCCCTTGATGTCTCTCTGCTAGATCCGAAGATTTATCATGCGATGTGCTATTGCAATTCAAATGGGTCCAACTGTTCATCACTTTTTTGCATTCCACTCATCTGCACACTGCACTTCAAATAATCTGGGTGCAAGCATGGGCTTTTTGAGAAATGTAGCTTTTGATTTTTCAAGTTCCTAGCCCATAGGGTTTTAACTAAGCACACTGACTCGCCATACAATGGCAGCTGTGTTACAAAAAGCACCTTGCGATTTACCCTCATGCAACTCCTTTCCCCCATCCCTATTGCATTATGGCTGAATATTGTTACATGCTACCCCAATCTCTGCCGAGCGGTTGCAAAATTCCAGGGGTGGGAGGCACTCGCCCAGGGTCTGTTGTGAATTCAGAGCATGACAGAGGCTATAGCGTTTTAATATATATATATATATATATATATAT
>JAXCMG010000014.1:52573041-52606795 GCA_034642415.1 Podarcis siculus
CTCCATAAACACAATATCAAAACAGCCTTTTGCGCCAACCAAAAAATAGCCAATATCCTCAGAAACCCCAAGGATAAAATCCAGTTGGAAAACCAAGGGGTCTATGAAATACCCTGCAAAGTCTGCCCAGCCACGTACATTGGACAAACAAACAGACGAATAAATGCACGTATCGCAGAACACAAGAATGCCGTCAAAAAAGAAGATAAAACTTCCTCTCTTTTCCATCACATGAAAGAAACAGGACACGAAATTAATTTTGCAGATTCCAAATTGCTCTCTAACATGGAACATCACCACAAGAGAATAATCATGGAAGCCATCGAGATAGAGAAACACCCTCACAACATGAACAAGCGTGACGACACATCCCGCTTGCCAGACATCTGGAAATTAGCCCTCCCCACAAAAACTGACACCAGATCCAGAGGCACACAGAACGCCATCACCAATCAACCACACCAGACCCAAACCCAGACCCTCTCCACAGATAAATTACAGACACCATCCAGTAGCCAAACCACGATGGCACCTCCGGATGCTGCACCCCCCTGCAATCCCTACACAGATCTGACTGGCACAGGCCACAAAACCACAGCTCGCCCCTATACACGAAGCCAAGCCAGAGCACAACAAAGCAGTACAGCCATCTTCTCAGAAAAACTCTTCACAAAGTTCAAGAGGTCAAGACACAAAGGCTTTAGCAACTAATCCACACCTAATGACCCACCTAAGTGGTACTCAGGATATCACTCAAGAAATCACTCAAGATATCCCTCAAGCAATTAAGGAACAAAAGAAGAAAAGGCACACTAGCCTGGGAACTTCCTCTCTGCCCAGAACATTGGAGGCTATACACCACACCTCCTCAACAGTATTTATAGGAACTCAAACACTGAGATCCTGCTCTGTTCCAGTAACAAGAAGCCGAAAGCACCAGCCTGAAGATGACGAGTGAGACCTCGTCGAAACGTCGCCTAGACACCCCAACTTTTACACGGGAAGACACCCGAGGACACCAAAACCTGCATTCCTGTACCCGTGAAAATCTACGAAAGCATATATATATATATATATATAGCATTATTATTTTATTTATGATTTTCAGTTATATACATTTCAAAAAATTTACAATCATTTTGACATTTCAAAACTCGACTTCCTTCCCCCTCTTTCTGTGGTTCCTTAAATTTATTCTTTATCATTCCTGCATATTCCAGATTAACTTAATTTTACTCATTTATTCATCTATTTAAATATGTACTCTTACAAAACTGCAGGCTATTACAACAATCCTGCCAATGTTCTTGTCTGTTTACGGTTTATTTACAAATATTCAATAAACCATTTTCATTTTTTAATAAAAAGTTTGTTATCTTGATTTCTTATTTTTTTCGAGTAACTTTTGTCATTTCTGCATATTCCACAAGTTTTTGGATCCATTCTTCTTTTGCTATATAGTCTATTGTACACCTATATGCACCTCAAGTCTTCCATGGAGATGGTGCAAAACATTATACTCAAGACCCCTCTCATAGCTTCAGCCAGTTTGAGTCCAGATCATCTAGCCACGCTCCCAGTCTCTGGGTTGCAGCCTCTCCAATCAGCAGCCAAGATGATTCTGCCCTTTGTTCCCCATTCTTGCTCCCAGCAACTCCTGCTTTAAGCAACTCCTCCCCACCCATCTGCTATCCCACCTAGTTTTTAAGAGGCACGTTTTTCGTGTGAGCACAGCCTGACCCCTCCCTGACACCTTGGCAACCCCTGTCTAGCCAGGAGAGGATTCATCTTTGATATGGACCACCTTTTGCCATGTTAACAAATCTATCCTAGGTGAGATCCTGGTTTGGAAAAGAAGTCTAGACGGTACTCTTCCACTGTCCTGGAATCTTCCCTTCAATATTCCAAATATCAGCTAGAGCCTGACATTCATTAATTTCTTGGGTTCAGCATTTGGAGTACAGTGGTACCTAGGGTTAAGAACTTAATTCGTTCTGGAGGTCCGTTCTTAACCTGAAACTGTTCTCAACCTGAGAACTTTAGCCAATGGGGCCTTCCGCTGCCGCCGCACACTTTCTGTTCTTATCCTGAAGCAAAGTTCTTAACCCGAGGTACTATTTCTGGGTTAGCGGAGTCTGTAACCTGAAGCGTCTGTAACCCGCGTTACCATTGTATTATGAAATTTGAAAGTGTTCTTAGACTTCTGTCTCTATCAATAGCTGGGCCCTCTTGGTAGTAGAACCAATATTATCAGGCTCCTTCCCAGTTAAGTCATGAATAAAAGACATATACCTCTTTCCCTGTAAAACCTGGGGCATTGTCTATTTCATAATAGCCCTGCAGCAGAGGGGAAGGAATGTTGGACTTTGGGGATTCTGTTCCAGCTTCTGATTGGGTGACAAGAGATATGAAAGCGGCAAGCAGGACGGATACCTGAAAATAGGGCATTGATAGACCTTTCCTACTTCCACATTCTTCACCAACACTCAGGAGTGGGTGGAGTTTTCAGAAATGTCATTCAGCTCGCAGAATGCAAGTGATATTGATTTATACAGCTAAAAATAGAATCATATTGTTTGGGGCAACAAATTGTTGAGGCAAGTATTAAAAGCAAATAACGCCCACCCTGAAATATTCTGCTGGTTACAACTGAGAAAGTACAGCTCTACTGAAGCATATGAACAAACCCATGCAGTGTTACTTTAGCCATAATTAGGAAATTGGGAGTAGGTTGTCAGCAAGCATTAATAATCAGGCATGTCAACTCCTCTTATTGAGAACATTGAGTCAGAGAAAGGGTGACATTGATTGAAAACTGTCAAAAGGTCTGTATCGACACAGGATGCACATGAAGAATGGTGTGTTGAACAATGTTTTCCGAAGCCAAGATAGTAATTAGAGCTGATTGAAAAATGTCAAAGCCAGTTTTAAAAAAAATGAAAACAAAAGAACATTCACTGTGTAAGAATCTTGGTCCACCTAGCTCAATACACAGAATGGGGAACCTGCACGGCATTCTCTTGACACCTTGTGTTTTCTGTGTTCCTAAATGCTTAGCTTTGGAGCACACATGCTGTTTAGCTGGCTCTAGGACACCACTGCAGAAACAGCAATGGGCCTTTGACCTTCTGCAACCCCAGACCACTACACCACTGACCCGTATCCCTTCCCCATATTAGGTGAGGCGCAATTGTTTTCAGTGAACTGCTCCATCCAGTCTGCTACATTCCAAGCAAACAGCAGCATTAGAGAACATCTTTCACAGCTCCGGCTGGCTTTGAGATTCTTAGGAAGGCTTTTGCGAAACATGTTAACATAAAAACTGAGCAGGGACTAAAGGTTCAAATAAAAGGCTGCCCAATTTCTGAGTAAGAGAGGTTTGTGTGCAGAGACGTACCTGGGGGTTGGCAAAACAAGATATGTGCAAAAATATCGGACTATGGACTATGTGATATGCATGTGTGTGGAGGATGTGTCACACTGGCTTATGAGCGCTCCAGTTGGAGAACAACCTTTACAAAAGGTGCCATGAGCTTTGAAGACACTCAAACTCAGGACGCAAGGGAGAAACGTGCTAAGAGGAAGGCATGCTTGGCAAATCCACACCGTGATCAACTCTCACCTGGAAACCTATTTCCCCACTGTGGAAGGACATGTGGATCCAGAATTGGTCTCCACAGTCACTTACAGACTCATTGTTAAAACCATGTTTATGGAAGACAATCTTACTCGGTTACGAGTGATCGCCAAAGAATTAGATAGACCAGCAATGCAGGAATCTCAGCTAAAGCAAAGGAATGCATTTCCCTCCCCCCATCCTTCAACTTGCCCTCACTCCAAAAGCTTTGAGTACATGGGTCATGTAAAACGTTGTAATTTCTAATGGGCATTGGCAGTAAAGAGATTATTTTTTCTGGAGTGGGCGCCAATACAGCTGCTTGCCAAGGGCGCAAGGGACCCCCGGAAAACCTCTGTTTGTGTGCACCTGTGATAAGAGGACTGTGGTCCTCCTGAGGGACAGCGAGAACTCCCATATTTCAATCTCCTGAGTGCTGACCTTTTCCTCTTTCCAAGAGTGTCTTTGCTGAATAGACAGCACCGCCTGCAATGTGCTGATGGCACTAAACTCGAAACGGTGCAAACAAAGGGAAGGACATAAAATTTTCAAAAGGCACAGATTCTTTCGGGGCTGGAGCGGCAAAAGCAAATACAACACTGGAACCAGCACATTCCAGAGTTGTCAGATCTCCAACAGCAACCAAAGGGGTCAGGGTTTTGCACCGCTCCCCCCAGCACTCAAAGAGAGAGATTTGTGCCAATGAATACAAAAGCACATCCCTCCTGACTTCAGCTCCAGTGGTCCGAGATAGGTATACATTCATGTTTTTATATACAGCTATTAAACGTTTATGTGCTCAGCCGAGTTACATTTTAAGGCAGTGGTTCTGGGAAGGGAAATCAATGCGATGAGTTGATTTTCGGCTGCTCTGCTCAGAACCTGCTCTCTCAGTTACTGAGAGCTTTTGGTAACATTCTTAAATCACATTTTCCATGTTAACAACAAATTTGGACCCAACATTATAGATGAAGGTGTACAGTTATTTTTTACAGAAACTCAAGCAAAGTTAATATAAAGAGCTGGAGACTTGCATATATTTGGCTTATGGGTTGAACCTTGTCAGTTCATGCAGACCCCATCCATGCTTAAAGATGACTTGATCAAATTTTCTCTTTTTGGAACAATATGAGAACCGAAACAGCGATCCTTCAACATGTGCACTTATCCAAATTTGATGATGTGGTTCTCCAAATAATATTGACAAAAATGCACATATTTGGGGAAAGTGTATGTCAAAATGAATACATCTGTGAAAATAACATTAGGAGGAATAGCTTGCAAAAATGTGAAGAAGAAAAAAGTAAGTAAAAACTACGTACAAAGATGTGTTTATTAGAAGAAATTGAAATGAAAAGAATTTTCATGAGGATGTGAAAACAAATCTAATCATGAATTGCTGCAGAAATGCGGAGAACTGAATTTAAGATGGGAAAATGTAAAAGTGATAGACCCCCTTGCTAATTTTGAAAGTTTTTATTTTATTCATTTGGATCTTCTGAAGAGAAGCAACAATTTCCTTACCCACTGCAGTTACTCATTCACTCAACAGTGCTACAAAGATTCTGCTGCCACTGTTTTAGTTTTACCTGCATTTTTATACAATCAATCTTTTATCAATCAAATTATTTTTACACAAATTACTCAGGTAAATGAGATTGTAGCAAGTGTGTTCTCACCAGTTCTTGCTGAGGTGAAGGGTCATTTTGCATATATTTAAGCATCAATTGATTTTTTAAAAACAAATCCTGTTGCCATTTAATTCCAACCTCCACAATTTTGTCCTCTTTACAACCTCTTGTATGTGTGTATTTGTGTAACAACCTGGGATTTCATCCCATGCATCTGATGAAGTGACTGCCATCTACAAAAGTTTGAGCCATAATAAGGTTGCACAAAGCTCTTGGGTTGTTTTTGAAAAGTATTAAAGGTAAAGAGACCCCTGACCATTAGGTCCAATCGTGGCCGACTCTGGGGTTGCGGCACTCATCTCACTTTATTGGCCGAGGGAGCCACCATACAGCTTCCAGGTCATGTGGACAGCATGACTAAGCCGCTTCTGGCAAACCAAAGCAGCACACAGAAACATCGTTTACCTTCCTTCCAGAGCGATACCTATTTATCTACTTGCACTTTGAGGTGCTTTCGAACTGCTAGGTTGGCAGGAGCAGGGACCGAGCAACGGAAGCTCATCCTGTCACAGGAATTCGAACTGCCGACCTTCTGATCGGCAAGACCTAGGCTCTGTGGTTTAACCCACAGCGCCACCCATGTCCCTTGAAAAGTATTAAGGTAAAGGTAAAGGTACCCCTGCCCGTACGGGCCAGTCTTGACAGACTCTGGGGTTGGTGCGCCCATCTCACTCTATAGGCCGGGGGCCAGCGCTGTCCGGAGACACTTCCGGGTCACGTGGCCAGCGTGACATCGCTGCTCTGGCAAGCCAGAGCCGCACACGGAAACGCCGTTTACCTTCCCGCTAGAAAGCGGTCCCTATTTATCTACTTGCACCCGGGGGTGCTTTCGAACTGCTAGGTTGGCAGGCGCTGGGACTGAGCAACGGGAGCGCACCCTGCCGCGGGGATTCGAACCGCCGACCTTTCGATCGGCAAGCCCTAGGAGCTGAGGCTTTTACCCACAGCGCCACCCACGTCCCTTCTTGAAAAGTATTACTGGCATTTAAAAATGTATCCATGCCTGTCACATTCCATACCTATGAAATCCATTTTCTAACTGAAGGAGCGTAAGTTTTGCCCAATTCTTCTAATTATGGAGAAGATTTTTTTTTTTTTTTTTACAGATATTAATACATTCCATGTGAGTTCACCGTGGGACTTGTTAACAATTCCTTTGACAGAACTGAATAACACCTCCTAAAGGCTTTGTAGGAATCATGTAGTCTGTCATTTATTTCATCATTAGTAGAATTTGCAGCTGGAAATATGGGTCAATAGAAGGCTGCACTTAACATTTCATCAAAGTTGCTCTTTGACATCCAGGCCCCTACCATTCTGAACCAGTTCTATATCTTTTATTTCAGTTACAATATTTAAGGCAGAGATGGGGAACCACCCAAGCCTCAGATGGCCTTCACTGGCCTCGCCCAATGCTTGTCCTGGCTGGAATGAGTCCTTGAACTGCGATGACACTTTTGGCTTGGCAGGATGGAGAAGTGTATTGTATGGACCTGTAAAAACTGTGGAATCCAGATTGGTCAGTTGACAATTCATGCAGCTCCTCCCCAAGGTGAAATCATCTGAGTGACCAGGCGTGGCAAATTCACCCCCATATAAGAGTGGGAATGGCATTCTTCCAAATTATGAGGAGGTACGTAGCTATGATACATCAGTCAGATGTTACCAAGGCTTTAATTTACCTCTTGCTTCACTGCAAACATATTTTTACAGAGCTTTAACTAGAGAGGCAGAGCCTCTTGTTATGTTTAGAATGCACTCAGTAACATTTGAGTATGTTCCTGCACTGGAAATCAAAGTCTATAGTACTTTACAGCAGCAGCAACAACTAAATTATCTCTGTATGTTTGTATATATACCGTATATAATGTCTGCATAGGGAAAGCACCCACCCACCCATGGATCGAGGAACATGAAGCCTTTCTCCTGCCCCACCTTTGGATTTATTACTCAGTTTCCCTGCATACTCTCAGTCACTATCAATTCACCACAGGATCTCTTACCCATTTAAAACCAAATAATTGCCTTCCACAACAATACCCATTTTGCTAGCACCTTTTGCCTTTGCAAGCAAGCTTGTCAGGATGCTAATTTGTTTGGTGACATGATAACGGCTTCAGTCTTCTCTGCAGTCTCTTGGTGGTGGGAAAATGAAACAACATCAGATGCATTTAAAAAAAACCGCAGAAAGAGTGAAAATTAGACAAGGGGCAGAACAGGAGGAAGTGAAATCTAAATCACTGGGGCCCTTGAGAATTCAGTGTTCTAAATAAGCAAAATTTTTCACTGCAGCAGTGGCTTGTGGTTGTATGATTAGTAATATATATCCATGACAACAAGAGAGAGTTGCCCAGAGGAAGTCCAGACTATGAACCCTCTTGATAATATTCCCGATTTGTTTTAATTGCAATAGGATCCAAAGGGCTGGCTCATTCTTCACTTGTGAGTCGAAAGATAGTTGCCCTAATTTTTTGCTGTCTGACAACAGTGAGGGATGGTGAAGCCAGAACAGTAGACCCAGAACAGTGGTGGTGGGACACAGGGGATCAGTCTCCCAAAGGGATGAGCTGGGAGGTGCTAGAAGCAGGAGGTTTGAGTGAACATGGGGGGAAAGAAGAAGGAAGCCATTCTAGGACAGGACTGGGTGCTGAGAGTGTGAGCAGACGTCTCTCTGTCAGAGGAGGAGGAAGCTGGTTCTATTGCTCATCATCTGGACTAGCATTCTTACTGGCTCTCCCCTGACACCCAGAATGCGAAAAGTCCTGCACATTGCTGAGCAACAGCCTAGACAGGCCCAGAGGGGAAGCCATCTCCCTTGCCGCAGTCTAGAGCTATTGGGAGGAGTCAAGACTAAGGAGGCTAGAGAGGGGAGGAGGGGCCACATGACAGTTCCAGCAACATCTTCAACTGGAGGAGACTAGCCCAGATAGTGTCAGGTGTGTGTGCAGGAGCAGGCCCTTTGACCAATAGGACCTAGCAGGACTGGGGCCTTCCTAAGTTTGTTCTGAAGAGGCAAGGCGCAGCCTCACAGGTAAGGCTGATTGGTATCTCACAGCACCTGGTGGCAAGAGCTGGGAAGGGATATAAGGTCAGTATTTCACTTCAGCTCTTTGTCACAGCAACATGCTTCCTGCCTTTGGCTTCTTGCTTCCTGATCCTTGAACCTTGGCTTCTTGACTCCCTGCTTATTGATCCTCGAACCCTTGACTTCTTGACTCCTTGCTTCTTGATCCTCGGACCCTTGGCTTCTTGACTCCCGGCTCTCGGACTCTTGACTTCCTGACTCCTGGCTTCTGGACCCCCGTTCCTGCTCCCTCCCCGCCATCTAGCCCCTGGTCCTGATGTCCCCTGCTGGGACTTCGATCACCCATGAACCATATCGTGACAGATGGACTCCGTGGTGTTTCTACTTTTGTGAATAAAATTGAATTGCATTTCATGTCTCAAGTCCTTTTCCTGACCTGTGGATGACCTGCATTCTCCTGACAGCCCCTTGACAGGTGTTCAGAAACGTTACCACCTCTGATCATTGAGGCAGAGCATAGCCATTGTATCAGCAACCATTCATAGCCTCATCTTCTGGTATTGCAGGCAGGAGTTCATCAATGCCTGCCATTCCAAAATCTACATAGAGATGCTGAATATGGAACCTGGGACCTTCTGCACACAAAACGTTTGCTCCACCACTGAGCTACTGTCCTTCTTCGTGTCTCATAGGTGCTATATTTTAGCGCAGTGGTGAATATTACGGTGCACAATATTAAAGTCTCTCAACAGTTCTCCCAGAAAACAAAAATATGGAACTGCATCCAGATAGTATCATGTTATACTAATATAAATTTACGACCATTATAGATCACCTGGAACCCTATTGGATTTTTGCACTACAGAAAGTAACCCCTGGTGGTTTGGATGAAAGAGTCTATCAGCACTTTTATAAGTTAATGTTACAATGTCTGTTTCCACACTGGATATATCTCTCCGTTTATATGAGCTGTAACAGCCGTCAACTACTCTCTTAAAGGGACAATATCTTATCTATTCCAATACAGGCTTGTAAAAGCAACAGGAATGACCCATCAATATAGCCAAACAGGAAGTGTAGCTTTATCTAATAAAATAAAACTCACGTTCAGAGCGCTGGGGGTATCTGTGTGCAGTGTGTCACTGCAGCAAAGGGCTGGAAGGAACTCTTCCTCCTGGCTATGTGACTCTGACCTGTAGCCCCACCACGCTGGCTGTCACTCTGGAGAGCCTGTCAAGTCTAAAGGACACCACAAAGGACCCAATGCTAGGGCAGTGTAGGTTGACAAAGTGTGCCCTTAACTAAGTAATTCCTCAGGCATTTACCCCACCAGATCTTAATTTATCTTTCATGCCTGGACTAAAAGCCAATTAAACAAACAAACAGACAGACAAACAAAAAACATCACTCCAGTGGTATGGAGCAGCGAAAAAGAGAAGCCCCAAAGCTAATCAAAGGCTTCCCCCCAAAAATACCTACATAGCCTCCCCACAGGAAACGAGCAAAACCCATGTTGCAGAGAGAGGGAGAGGACGCTGCAGTGTGTTTGTGGCAGAGCCAGGTTATTGGCCAGATGGCCCACCTGACCCTTCCTAATAATAATAATAATAATAATAATAATAATAATAATAGATAAAAAGGTAAAGGATCCCTGGATGGTTAAGTCCAGTCAAAGGCGACTATGGGGTTGCGACGCTCATCTCACTTTCAAGCCGAGGAAGCCGGCGTTTGTCCACATACAGTTTTCCAGGTCATGTGGCCAGCAGGACTAAACCGCTACTGGTGCAATGGAACACTGTGACGGAAACCAGAGCGCATGGAAACACTGTTTACCTTCCCGCCACAGCAGTACCTATTTATCTACTCGCACTGGCGTGCTTTTGAACTGCTAGGTTTGCAGGAGCTGGGACAGAGCAACGGGAGCTCACCCCGTCACTGGGATTCGAACTGCCAACCTTCTGATCAGCAAGTCCAAGAGGCTCAGTGGTTTAGACCACAGTGCCACCCGTGTCCCACTGATAACAATAATAATCCTCCCCAGGTCAAAACCATTTGGGGTCTTCTTCCCATGGATCTGGGGTGTGGCAAATTCACCCCCACTCAAGGTAGGAGCAGTATTCTCCACCATTATGTGGCCATTGCAAGACACAGGATCCTCAGTCAGGGAGAGAGGTGGCAACCTGAGAAATAGCTTTAGGTAAGGATTATATCTGGTTAATTCTGATATTTGGATTTTCAGAAAGATTCATAAAAGTGCAGGGGGAAGGTATTACAGTTCTGGGACACATTTTCTGATGATTTCCCTCTGTTAGATCCAGTTGACTAAAACTAATGGAGTTCTAATTTCCAGATAGCTATGTTCTTCTTGCAGATGGCGATGTAAAAGTACTTTTGGCCCTCATCTTCCTTCTAAACCCTGCTTGCCCGTAGGGCGATGGACAGCAGCTGGTTTTATCTTTCCCTGCATACAAATTGCTCTGTACGACTGCCATAAAATTTATCTCAATATTCTCCCATAATATTACCGGCTACGCCATTTTGCCGTTTTTGTAATACACAACACCTCCCCTCTCCCCTCCTCAGTTATAAAATCCCCACATCACCTGCAAAAGCTACGGCCGGTACTTATTTTCCCTCTCTCAAATATACGAGTTCCATTTTGAGACACCGCGAATACAGCCTGAAGGCCATGTAGAGATAAAAATGAAATCAATAAGCCCTGGCAGCAATGGCAAATTAGTGAGGCCATAAATTGCTTGCCCGGGCTGCTTTGGAGCAAAAAGCAGAATTAATACCAGTGCAGCTGTCTCTCTCATTGGGAGGGTCTTGACTAAGTCTGGATCAAACCTCTTTTTTTCCCTACAAAGCTGATTGAACCCAACGGTGGGCCGTGCCCTTCCTGACTTACGCCTCTGGAATCCCCTTGCCCCGTTTAAGCTGCACCAGAGGACGCAGTAAAGAAAGCAGCCCAAATATATGGAGCTTAAAGAATGAAATGTGTCCTGCCTCACCCTTTGCTACATCCTTGTTTATCCTGAGGCATGGCTGTGCAGCTTCCATGCCCAACTGCAGGCATCAAAGAGTCGAACAGCCTCTCTAATGAAGTCTGGCTCTGAAATAAAGTGAGGAGTACAGAGCAGCCAAAATTTGCCAGAAGACATTTTTCTCCCTCTCCCCCCGCCCCCGCTGAGGAAATTTCTGAGATTTCCCTTTCCCCCATTCTGCTGGTAAAAGGAAACTACTGTGCAATTTTTTTTCTATGCACATTATCCACCATATTGTGTGTGGCAAGTCCTATTGTCTCTCCATCCCTGCTTGCAATGTCTCAGAACAGGGTGGGGAGGAAGAAGGGGATGGGTAGCCACACCCCCTATTGGCTCTGGCCCCACCCAACACTGTCTATGGTTCCACCCACTGCCAGAATACAGTGGAGGCTATTGTTGTCTGCAAGTCACTGTGATGGCTTTGTTCTGCTCTGTATGCCAATTTCTGGAATTCAAAAGTGGGAGAGGGCTGTTGCACTCTGGTCTTGGTTGTGGGCTTCCCTTGGGGGCATCTGGTCGGCCACTGGGAAAACAGGGTGTTGGATGAGGTGGACCGTCTTCCTGTTTCAGGAATAGGAGACTCATCACATGATCTACATGAATGAAAGGGGATTTGAGGCTCTGTGTGGTGTAGTGGTTAAGAGCGGTAGACTTGTAATCTGGTGAAACAAGGTTCGCATCTCTGCTCCTCCACATGTAGCTGCTGGGTGACCTTGGGCTAGTCACACTTCTTTGAAGTCTCTCAGTCCTACTCACCTCACAGAGTGTTTGTTGTGGGGGAGGAAGGGAAAGGAGATTGTTAGCTGCTTTGAGACTCCTTTGGGTAGTGATAAAGTGGGATATCAAATCCAAACTCCTCTTCTTCTTCTCTGAGACTTGATAGTCCTTCATAGATCATAGCAGGACACACCTGACAAGATCATGCAGGTCTCTTTTTACACTTGGAGTTCAAACTCTATTTGATCCTTTATCCAAGGTGTGTTGAACTCAACAGGAGTTCAACATACCTTGGAGAAAGGATCAAGTACCTTGGAGACAGAAGTTCAACAGAGGACTGAAGCTTCGATCCCTGAATGAAGAAGCAGGGTGGAAGCAAAGTCACTTCAATAGTGCAGGCAGAGTCCAGAAACAACAGTCTTGATGACACTTGGTTGACCAAAACTGAGCAAAATAGTACATAAGATGAAAGAAAAGGAACAGGGAGATCTTGTCTTTCTTACTTCAGGTCTCGAACATAGCAGCGAGGCATTCGACTAAACATACAGGGAGAGAACTCCCTCAGAACTACACAGCCAATCAGAGCATTGAGTTGCCTCAGCAAACATCATGCTGGCTGCTAAGAAACAGCTCCTCTCCCAGCTTCCCAGGCAGTTGTCTAACACTGAGAACAGAATTAACCCCTTATGTTACAAACTGAATGATCTCTGCTGCTGCTGCACTTCCACCAGGGGGCTGTGGTGGAGGCTGCATCTCCAAGGGTCATGCTGGAGCAGCCTGATACCCATCCACCAATTATGACTAGTGATTTCATTTCCAGCCCAAACCAATCAAGGCCCCTTAGAGACTCCAAGCACCTTTTGCCAGATCGTGCATGCCAGCCAAATCCCAGCAGAATCCTGGTGTTCCTTCTCAGCTGAAGAGGAGAGCCAGGCAGCCCCATGACATCTGAAGACAAAAACAAGACTATCAAAAGCCTGGACCAGACACAAGCTTTGCAAACTCTCTTGAGTTTCACTGTGAAGCGGGGAGCTTGTCTAAACCATCATGAACCCGGTCTTTCCTCGGCTTGTTCTTTTCAGTGAGCTTGGCCGCATGCTTAACTCCCTGCGACCAAATTCCTTGAGGGGTGTTTGTTTTTCGCTCTCCTCCTCTGGATGTTGAGAAGAAGGAGGTCAGCGCATAAAAGAACATCTGCGACTTAGCAGCTGACAGGCTTCCGTGTGCTGGAAAGTCCCTCCCTTCGCTTTCCCCTTCAACAGAACCAGTTTCAACTTTGCTGGTCGGGCACCTGCGTTATCGGAGTGGGCACAGATTTTTGGCTTCCAACAAATCTCTGCTTCCCCTGCGCCTTACTCCGGGGATGTTTGTGAGGCTGACATTTAACACACAGCATTTGCCAAAGCAGAGGCACATGTAGGACTGCACTGAATATCCTCTATTTTCAAGATTTACTCTCAAAGGAGCACATTTGATGCAGCTGAAAGAAGCAGTGGTAGCGGCAGCGGCGAGATATCTCAGCAGACATTTGCATTTCTGTGTTAGTGTTCAACACACTTCAGTTCTCTTGCTTCTGACGCTTTCCTCTCACTGTTTCCGGCCGCATTTGCTTGCATAGCCGTTTCATCTGTAAATCAGCCTTCCCCAACCTGGTGCCCCCGCTCCAAATGTTTTGGACCGTTGGAGAAATTAATAATTTCATAAAGCTATCGTTTTGACGATTCCATTTTCTTTTGAGCCCATGGCCTAGCTAAATTGAAAAGGCCTGTGCCCAACCGTTTTAACAGCACAGAACTAGTGCTGCATGTTGAAAATATCAATTCCAGAACGCTGAAAAGAATAAACTGCTATAATTTATAGTGTCCAGTGTATTCATGAAAAGAGAATCAGCTAGGCATGGCAATTGTGAGTAATCTTGAGTTGTTTTGTAGACATATGAAAAGGGATATTGGGAAACATTTAACAAATAGGAAAGTTAGTCAAAGGCTAACTTTGTTATATATAATCACATGATATTATGATGACAGCTGATCTGAAGAACTAAATGATGTTGATTGGTTCAGGATGATGTCATTGGGTTGTACCTATTAAGATGTGTAATCTGGAAGTGTATAAAAAACATTGCTTTGATGTGGTTCTTTGCAGCCTCCTCCTTATTTTTGAGGTGCATTTGTATTTCAGTAGAGGCCTATCTTTTCACTTGGAGCCTGCATCCTTTGGGGTTTATTTGGGAGGGATGCCTCCTGTCTACAAACCCCTTTTTAAGTTTTCTCTGACAGGACTACAATTTCCGCAGCATGGGCCAAGGAGGCTGAATGTGGAAAACTGTGGGGCATGATTCAGCAGAAGAAAATGATGTGAATTAATCGGTTTCAGCTCACCTGTAAACCCTAGTGCAACAGGTTGACAGCAAGGCCAGCACAGGACATTTTGCTGCCTGAAGCAAAGGACAAGATGCTGCCCACTTACAAAAGCCAACCAGATTGCTGGTTGAATATTTCTTTAAACTTGGAGATAAAGTAGCATCCTCCCTGGCACCTGAAGGCAGGAGGCTAGCTTAGGGCACCCAGGGCAAGCCACCTGGAACACACAGCTCTATCCTTCAACGACTCCAACATCTGCTGCTTGACTGTGTCTAATGATAGGGCCGGCCCTGATTGCTGGCTTTTCACTCTATCAGATGCTACACAAGTGTTCAAAATCACAAAATCTTCCCTCTCTTTGCCATGGCAAAATCTTTATGCATCATATGTGGAGCCCCCCCCCCAACATACAGTCATACCTCATGTTACGTTTGCTTCATGATACGTCTTTTCAGGTTGCCTCCTGCAGCGACCTGGAAGTACCAGAAAAGGTTACTTCCGGGTTTCGCCACTCGCACATGTGTAGGCGTGCAAAGTGACATCACACGCATGCGCAGAAGTGGCAAATCATGACCCATGCGTGCGCAGACGCGGGTTGCTTTCTGCTCATGTTGCGCATGGGCCTCTGGAATGGATCCTGTTCACAACTAGAGGTACCACTGTATTGAAAAGATTTCAGCATTGTACCTAACAATATAAGGCATACATCAAAGCTCAGAGAAGACAAGGTTTGTGAGTCACGGTGTCCTGTGCTCTTTTCAGTATCTGTCTTGCGTCAGCAAGACATCCACCTGCAGGATGTGAGACAGCACAACAAGATCTAAGATTGCGTGTGTGCGTGCCCCTCTCAAGGTGAATTCTGAGCAATCAGAGGTCAAACCAAGAGTAAAATTTACGTAAGAGGTGAAATGGAATCACATATCTAAAAAGCAAACCTTGTTCAGTTCCTTCCTCTGCCTACCTTACATTCTTGACTCAACTTTTCAGCTAATGTCATTTGTCATATCCGATAACATGACCGGAGGGGGCTTCTGTGTTTTGAGCAATACAAGAAATCATGCCTTACTTGACACTGACCTCTAAGGGATGCTGCCTGCAATGAAAAATTTGTTTTCACCTGCGGTGAACTGAGCAATGAGATCACCTGTGTTTTTGCTGCAGGTGCACACAAATATACTATGATAAGCCACAATTGCTCCTGGTTTCTTGCAACAGAGGGCAAGTGCCTTTCTACATATAAAAATGGACCCTCGTTCCCAGTCCCCAGTTTGGATGGGAAATGCATTAGTTTTGGTTTATCTCTCCCTGTCATTTTAAGTTCACTTTGCCCCATTTCTGCAGATGTTTTCTTTTTTAAAAAAAATAAAATAAGAT
The DNA here is from genome assembly GCA_034642415.1 of Podarcis siculus. Taxonomy (NCBI): domain Eukaryota; kingdom Metazoa; phylum Chordata; class Lepidosauria; order Squamata; family Lacertidae; genus Podarcis; species Podarcis siculus. The sequence goes on from JAXCMG010000014.1 coordinate 52,588,872, forward strand.
AAAAAGCCTGCATGAAAATTCATATGCATTTTTTCTGCACATTTCTCCTATGTGCAGACTTAGGTACACTACTCTGCTGAGTATATGGATCTTTCAAATCAGTTGCTTGGGCTGTGCATGGTATTCAGCTGAATACCAAACTGAAGGAAACTGATTTTGGGAGGTCTGGACTGCACCCCAGTTGGGCAGGACCAACTCCAGAATGCCCTGGGTAGGGTGGGGTTACCTGGAGTGATCCAATGCTGTCAGGGGGAAATGCACAGCATGGAAAGATGCATAAACAGGGAGCCCCAGTATGTCCCCCACCCCAAACTGAGAGCACTGGGGACTGTGCACAGCCCTACTATTTACCTTAATAGAATTGCCTTTCATTTTTGCCCATAATTTCACCAGTATCCTCCTTTCTTATGTGCATTTTTCATAAGCACACACAATTTCTGTATGCATTCTTTAGTCAGAGAACTGCATCACAAAATTTGGAGAAGTCAGGGTTAGAAAGGAGAGCTTTTCGGGAAATTCAAATGTGCTAGGTTTGCAATAAAATGGGAAGTGGACACAATTCTCTTCCATCCTCAGTTCTTAGTGCCTCTGGCATGCTCAGTTCATGGGCATTTGAGAGAGCACTTCACTATGTCAATCCTGAACTTATGAACTGCCAATCCATTCCACACAGTAACCCCAAGTTGTAATGAATATTTTTTTAAAAAAATTGCTTTGCTTTACAGAAGCAGAAGGTACAAAGAAGAAGAAAAACAAGAACAAGAGAAGAACACACCCTATATATAAAATGAATGTGTGCTCTGCTAGTCAGCTAAAAGCCCACTCCAGTTCATCAATGGGGCACTGCCATTATCTCCCCACACCCCAATGATATTGCAAGCATATAGATGCAACCATATTCTTACTGCTTCTGGCTGGCCATTCCTTTGTTAGCTAAATTGGCTGGTTGATGCTTCCTTAATTGGAAATGAATGAATCATAGAATCATAGAATCATAGAGTTGGAATAGACCACAAGGGCCATCGAGTCCAACCCCCTGCCAAGCAGGAAACACCATCAGAGCACTCCTGACATATGGTTGTCAAACCTCTGTTTAAAGACCTCCAAAGAAGGAGGCTCCACCACACTCCTTGGCAGCAAATTCCACTGTCGAACAGCTCTTACTGTCAGGAAGTTCTTCCTAATGTTTAGGTGGAATCTTCTTTCTTGTAGTTTGGATCCATAGCTCCGTGTCCGCTTCTCTGGAGCAGCAGAAAACAACCTTTCTCCCTCCTCTATATGACATCCTTTTATATATTTGAATATGGCTATCATATCACCCCTTAACCTCCTCTTCTCCAGGCTAAACATGCCCAGCTCCCTTAGCCGTTCCTCATAAGGCATCGTTTCCAGGCCTGGTTAGGAGAATAGTTAGGAGAATGGAGAATGGTTAGGAGACAGGGATTTCTTGAATAACACATCCATTAGTGCTTGCCAAGTAGTGGTGGGGAGCCTGTGGCTCATGAGCCCACAAGGGTGCCAACTGGAATAAAATATGGGGGGCCAGGTAAGTCCCACCCCACATAATCTATCACAAGATGTGGTGCATGCACACCATTTGAATGGCAATGCCCATCAACTTTGGGGGACCCTGGTCCCCTCAAATATTTTATGGGGGGCAAAGGGACCTCAGCCCCTAGGAGTTGGCTCCTATGAGCCAAACGTGGCCCACCAGTCATTGTCATTTGGCCCACCAAGCCATTTTCTGGAAGCCATGCCCAAGTGGTAAATAAATCGTCTAAGTAAATACATAAATATTGGTGGATGTGTGAACCATGGATGCAGAAAGGTCAAAGGCACATCTTAAATGTGTTCATAGGTGAGCATGTAGAAGCCAAGTGTCACGTTGGTTTGTGCTATAATCACCCATCATCCGCCGCCCCCTACAATCTCTAATGCAGGGGCACACCAAGAGCATAAGAAAAGTCCTGTTTGAGGATGCCAAGGGACCATCTGGTCTAGCATCTTGTTTCCACAATGGCCTACCATCCACCTATGGGAAGCCTTCACAGCTGGAGTGCAAAAACATCTGGAAGCACCATGTTGACTAAACCTGTTCTAGTGTGTGAAAAAATAATAACACCCCTCCGCCCTGATCCGCACAAACACGTGGGACCTCCCTGTGCTTGGAAGATGAGCTGCCGTGTATCTGAGAGCAAGACTTGTTGCTGCTAACCCATCAAAACAGAGCGAGCCATCAACACAGACATTCCTGGAGATCAAACACATTATTGCTTGGTGGAGAACTACTCCCAGCTGCCTGGATGCGGGATTAACAGAGATGGCTTGACATTTACCTCGATTCCTGCACCGCTAATAGGGTTGACAAAAGTTCTCAATGAATCATTTATACCAGGCAGGTCTCAGATGGAAGTATTCACTCAGCTTACAGGAACTGCAAGAGAAGGGGGAAAATTGTGGTGTGTGTGATGGAGACAGACACAAAGAGACAGAGAGGGAGTGACAGTGAACAGGGAGAGAGAACAAGCTGGAAAACATGCATCAGCAAAAGAAAGGCTGGCCATTCCTCATTTTCAATCTTTCATTTCTATATTTGGGTTATTTCATTTATTTATTTGAGCTTACAGCCCATCCCCAAAGCTCAGGTGGAGGAGTATTCAACAAACTAATTAAATACTTTTCAAGTGTGATGGATGGATTAATTGACTGCACTCATAGGCTGCTGTGCTTCCAAAGAGCTAAGAGCAGCTTATTGAGGGTCCCCAGGCGGTCCCCTTTGTCATGTGAGAGGGGAAAAGAGAGGGGGGAGGAGGAAGAGCAGTGTGGTGGTCAGACTACTGGACTAGGGCCTGGGAGACCAGGGTTCAAATTCCCACTCAGTCATGAAGGTCACAGCAAAGATCCAATTATTCCCGGCAGCATTACAGGAGATGTCAAAGCGCTCAAAGCTGATGGTCCGTGAACAGACACCCCAAAGGTGCTGTCCATTCAGCCCTCGCAGGTAGGTGGTATCTAAATGGCAGTATTGATTTTTTTTTTATATAAAAAAAACATATAATCAAAACTGACAGCCCATCTAACCAAGGCAGTTTTCATTTTGATAGACATGGAAAGAAAAGGGTCAACATGGTTCTTCCAAGAGTTCCAAAGCTTGGGTGCAACAGCGGAAGCCCTGCATGCCCAGCAAACACACTTTGGATGGGGATAGGGAAGGGCAGAGCATCTCTAACAGATATCAAAGGACGATCAGCGTTATGAACTTATAGGTATCCTGGACCCAAAGCATTTAGGGCAGGAGCAGCATTTTTAAACAAGAGTGTGTGTGGGGGGGAGAAAAATTAGAATTAAAAACCCACCCTAAGCAACCTCACATGTAAAATATTTCTCACTCCATAAGACACACCTGACTATAAGACACAACTAGCTTTTAGAGGAGGAAATGGAGGAAGCCCCATTTTGGGGGGAACCAGCTCACAGTTGTGCAGCTTCTTTTGCAAAGGGGAAATGCCCCGTTTTTGAGGATCAGCTCAAAGTTGTTGAGCTTACTTTGCAAAGGGGAAAAATCCTGTTTTTATGGGGTTCAACTCACAGTTCTGCAGCTTCTTTAGGAAAGGAAAGGGAGCTGTTTCCAGACAGATAATCTAATCAGCCAGTCACTTGTTGCTGGGGAAACAAACAGCCTCCGTCTGCAGAACATTCAACAATGGAGGCCTGGGCAAGGGGCCGGGACCAGAAAGGGAGCCAGCGATCACCACACATTCGCTCCATAAGACACACAGACATTTCCCCATACTTTTTAGGAGGAAAAAAGTGTGTCTTATGGAGCGAAAAATACGGTAAATTCTTAGAAATGTCTCCCTTCCCACCACCCTCTATTTTGTGAGGAAGCACTTTCCTAAGATTACAAGAAGAGCCCTGCTGGGTCTGACTAAAGGCCCGTGTGCTCCAGTATCCTGTTTCCACAGTGGCCAATCAGATACCACAATGGAAAGCCGAAAACAGCATCTCCTCCTCATGGTCCCTAGCAACTGGCATTCAGAAGTATTCGCTGCCTCCAAACATGGAAGAAGAACATACAGATCATGCCGTGTAGCCATTGGTGGCCTTCTCCTCCATGCATCTGCCTTATCTTTTCTTTTGACTCTCTATCCACAAATGATCAAGACCAGCTTGGCCAAAAATACCAGCCTGGATGTAATAAAGATTTAAGATGAAACGATTTTCAATGCTAAATTATATACATATTATTTCAGAAAGAGATGCACTCCTCTTTATGCATATTTCATATTATAGGGCTTTTTTTTTGCAGCAGCAGAGGATTAGACAAGGGAGTAATGACCTTTAACCGACCATCCCCAATGTGATGCTCTCCAATCATTCCCAGCCAGCATGGCCAATGGTCAGGGATGATGGGAAGATCTGGAGGATATCAGGTTGCAGGGGCTGCTTTAGACCACTGACCCAGTTTGAACCAATCTTAGTGAACAAACCCCCAAAAGTCATTATCTCTGATTCATAATATTTTATTAAACATTAAGAAGGATCAGCCAGGAATAGGGATTTTCAAAGAGAAGCATCAGTGGACTCGTGAAAATTTATGTGGAGCCAGATCTATAAATACACAGCAGCTACATCTCTAAAAGAAAGCTGTGCTAATGGCTCTGCTAAAAAATATAGAAGATATAGGAGGATTATTTTGATGTTTGCTGGAAATGCGACAAAGAGGGAGAAGATTTTTATCCCTGCTGTCAGCAATGCAAAGAAGCCAAGATATTCTGGAAATGACTTCTGGCAGTGATAAATAAAATTCTTTATGAAAAAAAAAAACCCCAATAACCTCTCTCTTGACCCTAAAGTATTCTTGTTAACTTACGTTAAAGGGCAGGTGGCTAAGGATAAAAAGGCTCCTTTCTTAGATATGATTGTGGCAGTTAGAGCTGTTTACAAGCGAAAGGAAACTAAATCAGATACCAGGACTCAGAGAACAGTGTATTAAATGATGGCATATGGCATCCCCAAATAAATTAACTTGGGCTATTTGAGCAAGCCGGGGAAATGTATGCTTGCATGGAATTTGAACAACGCTGGAAATGGTTCAAACAATTTTGGAACGATAAAGAAACTGCAATGGCTGGTAATCCTGTTCTGCTTTTATAAGGAGACTCCATAAAGCCATTAGGGGTGTATTTGTGCCAGCAATATATATCTCCAATGTATCATCTATGAGAATAAATGTAATATTTTAACTGTATTTCTAGCTGATGTGATCTAGAAAAAAGGGGCACTCAGGGCATATGCAGTCACTCCTGGATTCCAAGGTCCAAAGACCTAGACTTGGGCAGCACTTGACAAATTATCCTTTTCCTCTGCCCCCCACCCATAAGCCCTTCTACTCCCAACTTAATTACTGTTAACTATCCTCCTTAGTTTCTAAAGACAAGTAATGGAGCAATTAGCCCATCACTTGTAGCACCTGCTTTGGCTTGGAGGGAGAAAAAAAACCCCCACAATGGATTTTCCACTGTGAAGCACCTGCCAATGTGGATATTTAGCACTTAACTCAGACAGCTGCTAGATTCTGAATGCAGGTCCCCTAATGGGTACAGAGTATGCAGTGCAAACAGTTTTGACACAGGACTGCGAAAAGATTCCATCACTATATGTGGCTTTAAGGAAATGAACGTCCTCCATGCTTTTCTCGTTGCCAGCAGAAGAAACCACAATCTCACCTCCTGGCTCATCACCAGAATGAGCCAGGAAGTGCAAAAATCTGCAAAGGGTTGGTCCGCACCCTCAGACTGTGGCAACCTGAATTCACCTGAGCCCATGAAGGCATGACTGATGCCTGAATGTTGCAGCAGGACCTTTTTGAAAAGCTGTGATAGAGTGTCTGTATCCCTCCAGATGATGTCACACTCAACCTTTCCCTATCCCTGAACATTGCCTGTGGTGACCAGGATGGATACAAGTTGGAGTCCGATGTCATTTGGAAGGCCACACATTCTCCATGCTTGCTTTATACATACAAAGGCATTTCTCTGACTCCATAAAAACTAGGGCATGTCCCAGAAAACTACATTTTCCATCCTTCCTTCTTTCATCAGGTGTATCCCATACCCTCATATTAACATTCTGATCTTTGCAAGAGGAAGCGTATTTGGGCTCCATTTGAAGCAGCAAGATGTATTCAGCCAGCATAGTCCAATCACTGTGATACAATGAGGCTCTAGACACCCATTGGTGTCTGGATACAAGTTATTGGAGTGCACAACACAAGAAAGTGTTGTTGCATTCATATCCTGCTTCAGGTTTCCCATCAATGGTGTTGACCACTGTGGGAACAGGGTGTTGGACAAGATGGGCCTTTGGGCTGATCCAGCCGGACACTTCATATGTTCTTAGTGAGTGGGAGAGGGCTGGGAGTACACCAATCTACCCAATATTTTCCCTAGGTCATGCTGGATTTTCCATACAGACAACCGAGATGCTAAGATCAGTGGAAGAGGCTTTCCTGTTTGTTTCACTGAACTCAGGCACTCAGAGGGTGGCAGCCCAGGAGGCCTCTATTACATAGCTTTTGGGGACTGCTGAAGTTGTTGATGTTGTTGGCATCCATCCGTCTTGAGAGACAATGGAGTGAGACTCCTAGGGGTGAAGTCAAACTGGAGACTGGAGACTCGTGGCTGCTGCATTGTTTTTGCTGTGTTAGCCACACCAAAGTGACCTCTCTGGGGCACAAGCCTGGCAATGTATGGAGGTCCTGGGTTGCTCAGATGACAAGACCCCCCTCTGGTCCTCACTGACGTGGTCTAAACAAAAAGCAGCTGGGCTGCTGAAGAAACACCTCTTTAACCTATTAAACTAGGATGAGGTATCCCAGCTGTTCTGGTTATGGTAACAATCCCATTGGGTGATAGGGTTCAAGAACAGACTCCCTCGTGATGTTGTGGTCTCGCCTCCATTTGAGGTTTTTAACAGAGATTGGGTGGCCATCTGTCTTGGATGCTTTAGCTGAGATTCCTGCATTGCAGGGGGTTGGACTAGATGACCCCTGGGGTCCCTTCCAACTCCTCAATTCTGCGGTGCCATGGTTCTGGATATGATAGCAATCCCATTGGGTGATAGGGTTCAAGAACAGACTCCCTTGGGAGATTGTGGTCTCGTCTTCATTTGAGGATGGTTTAGTTGAGATTCTTGCATTGCAGGGGGTGGACCAGATGATCCTTGGGGTACCAACTCTACTATTCTGTAATTCTAAGAGTTTGAAGGCATTCTGAACCAGGCCATGCTGTTTCATATTTATGTGGCATTGATTGATGGTCAAGAGTGACTTTTCCCAACTCTGTACCAGCTGCACCCTCTCCTGGTGAATAGAGACCTAAGCACTGATTCAAGCCCTGGTAACCACATGACTGGACAGCTGCAATCTCCTGCCTTTGGAAGGTATTCAGAAATGGCAAATGGTCCAGAATATGGAGGTAAAGATGATTCAGATAGACCACTAAAAAGCACTTCTCAAATTGCTATACTGGCTGCAACTGAAATCCTTGTAGGAATATGCACTGGATTCTTTCTTCTTTACATTTTCATTTTGTTTACTTCAGAACTATAGTCATAATCATAGAGCGGTGATGGCAAACCTTTTAGACACCGAGTGCCCAAACTGTAACCCCAAACCCACTTATTTATCGCAAAGTGCCAACACAGCAATTTAACCTGTATATCTCATTTTTTCTGTGTGTTTCACGTTTCTTCTTTATGACTGCTGTTGTAATAAATAATCCTTCATAAAAGTTATTGCATTACATTCCTCATTAAATTATCTTCCCATTGATATATAATTTTATGGTATAATTCAGTGCTTTTTTTCTTCTTAAAAAAATGTTTAGGGGTACTCTCATTTTGACTCAAGAAAATCACTACCGGGGAAAAATAAATACTGTTCAAATCGGGGAAAATAAATACAATGAATTTCTTCTCCCGTTAATTTGTCTCATTGTCCTGAGCTGATTCTTGAAATCAGTGGGAGAGTGTCTCTTATGGATGCCCCCAACATCAGAACTTTAATGTGTGGGTAAGACCCTGATGTTGGGAAAGATTGAGGGCACAAGGAGAAGGGGACAACAGAGGACGAGATGGTTGGACAGTGTTCTCGAAGCTACCAGCATGAGTTTGACCAAACTGTGGGAGGCAGTGGAAGACAGGAGTACCTGGTGTGCTCTGGTCCACAGGGTCACGAAGAGTCGGACACGACTAAACAACAACAACAATCTACCAGATCCAAGGTGTTACCAGATCCTTATGGGCTGATCCTATTGTGGAATGACCTTCTGAGCTCAGGTCCAGGTTCTTTTTAATAGAAAAAATGGGTGTAGAGCAGGGTAGGGAGTGTTCTTCAGCTTGAAGGCTACATTCCCTTCATTCCCCAAACACAGCCACCTGAATCAGCACTTCAGGATTTATTAATTATAACTCAGTTGGGTTTGCTACACTTTGGTTCCCTAACCAACAGATCTGTCATTCTGCCTGCCCTTGATTGTTTTGACTGATGGATTTTAAATATCATTTTAATTGCTGCTCTGTTGCATTTTAATGTGATTACTTTGTTACTGTAAGCCACTCTGGGAACTAGTCAGCTAAGAAGTGAAGGGAAATCGAATAAATAAATGTTGTAGGCATCCATCTGTTTTGGCAGACATTGGAGGAGTGAGCCTGCTGGGGAAGCAGAGACTGATACAGGAGAGACATGTTTTGCTGCAGCTGGGGCAGATGAAAATGTCTGGCCATTCTGCTGCAGATGCACCATGGTGTTTCTTATCTCTGTGTTCCTCCCAGTGGTCATTTCTCCTCCGCTCACTGCTGTGGATACATGACCAGACAGCTTGTCTCCAGGCACTGTGATAATCTGCAAGGGATTCCCACATGGCAGGGTCAATGTTGCCAGCCTTCATGTCATGGTTGCAGACAACTTTGAAAAGCAGAGTTGGTCTGCCAACTGTCCTGGTGCCTGAACCCAGCTCCCCTTAGAACACATCCTTGGGGATCCTGCCATCTTCCATTCTGTAAGTATGACCAAGCCAGTGTAGATGTTACTGAGGTAGGAGTGCGAACATGCTGGGAATCTGTACTTGGAAGAGCACATCTTTGTTTGAGACTCTATTCTGCCATCTTATGTCCAAAATCTTCCTGATGCAGCACATATGGTATAAATAAAGGAGGTGAATAAAGTATACTGAAGTTCAAAACCTGCCACTACTATTATATTTAACCAGAATATTTTATCTTTCAAGATTTTAATGAGCAAGAAAAATATGGGATGTCTCGTTTTTTTTCTGGGGCACTTGAAAGGTATGGCAAAAGGTAAAAGGGAAAGGACCTCCTGGACAGTTAAGACCGGTCAAAGGCAGCTATGGGGTTGCGATGCTCATCTTGCTTTTCAGGCTGAGGGAACCGGCGTTTGTCCACAGACAGCTTTCCGGGTCATGTGGCCAGCATGACTAAGCACATGGAAATGCTGTTTACCTTCCCACCGTAGTGGTACCTCTTTATCCACTTGCGCTGGTATGCTTTCGAACTGCTAGGTTGGCAGGAGCTGGGACAGAGCAACGGGAGCTCACCCGGTCGCGGGGATTCAAATTGCCGAACTTCTGATCAGCAAGCCCAAGTGGCTCAGTGGTTTAGACCACAGTGCCACCCGCCCTCATGTGAAGAATTCAGTCCAACAATCAGAGATGTTTCCAGAGATCCTGCAGTCTATGGGTCTCTCCATGTTAGAAGGAATTTAAAACCAGGCCGCTACTCCTTAATTTAGTGGGGGGCAGAGAGAAGGAAGGATTTCGATTTCATTCCAATTACTCCCTTTCCTGAGCTCTTAAAGGATGGTTCAATTTTGCATCGTGCAATTTTCGATTAGAGTAATCTGGCAGCGAGTGCTTTGGCGGCTGTACCCCATAGACCTTAATAACCACAGAACATTACAGCGGTTGTGCCGGAGCAGCGCAGGCAGGGTCTCCAATGTGTCACTTTCTGTGGGGAGAGGTTAAATGTGGATGTTGGAGTCAAAAGATTTCAATGTGGGCGGCCAGCATTTGAAATGCAGATGGCATAGCCCATTAAAACTCCTTTAGCAGACTGGTATTTGCTTTCCTTCTTGATAATGGGAGACCATGTTTGTCTTTCTTTTTTCTTTTTGGAAGAAATATATTAAAAGTTCCTTACTTAGGCACGTTTAGTTTAATTAGCACTTTGAAATTTACAAGCATATGCTCTGTCATTTGGGATCAGAGGGGAGCAGGGAACCCAGAGAGGCAAACTGCTGAAAACATTTTTGAAGTACTGTACTGTACTATTTAGGTTCAAAATAAACTCGCTGTATCTGCCAGTTGTGAGTGGGCAGTTATATATAGTGGCATAGAAATTAAATAATCAAATCAAATTATATGTTAGCTGTCTTCAAATATCTGAAGAGCTGTCATGTGGAATATTACAACAACAACAATTTATTATTTACACCCTGCCCATCTGGCTGGGTTTCCCCAGCCACTCCGGGCGGCTCCCAACAGAATATTAAAAACATGATAAAACATAAAACATTGAAAACTTCCCTAAACAGGGCTGCCTTCAGATGTCTTCTAAAAGTCAGGTAGTTGTTTATTTCCTTGACATCTGATGGGACGGCATTCCACAGGGCGGGCGCCACCACTGAGAAGGCCCTCTGCCCGGTTTCCTGTAACCTCACTTCTCACAGGGAGGGAACTGCCAGAAGGCCCTTGGAGCTGGACCTCAGTGTCCGGGCTGAACGATGGGGGTGGAGACGCACCTTCAGGTATACTGGGCCGAAGCAGCCTTTTTTTCTGCTGCTCTAGAGGATAGGACTTGAACTAATGGGTTCCAATGACAAGAAGGGAGATTCCGACTGAACATTAGGAGAACTCTCTGATGGTAAGAGATTTTTGACCGTGCAGTGGACTCTCTCAGAAGGTGATGGACGCTCCTTCCATGGTGGCTTTTAAACAGATGCTGGATGGCCATTTGTCAGGGACTATTTAGCTGTGATTCCTGCAGGGGGTTTGGAGGGGGTTGGAGCACCTTCCAATTCTACAATTCTACGATTCCTTATCATGTAATCAGCCGACTACCTAAATTGGCAGACCTCTTTTGCAGTGCCTCTTTATTGGTTAATGCCTCTCTATCAGTCCCTGACTCTAACTGTCTATCACCCCAGGAACAGGATTTTGCTCATGAAATATTTTTGAGAGGTAATTGCATAAAGATTACAGCATTATTAATTAACCCTTGGAGGTCACAATGACTGCACATTAATAAACCATAACAGTATCTTGCAGCACTTTAACAGTATCTTGCAGCACTTACATGGATGTCTAACCAAGAGTTACTGTCCTCCGGGGAGGCCAAATTCAGAACCCTTAAAAGTTGAAATTCCATCTCACTTTCCTATCCTAGATTCTTTACAGCAGAGAAATACATTTATATTTCCCAGCAGAGCAGGAGAAGACAGGCAATCTGCTGGTTCAATGATCCTTCACGGCTTTTGGTAATCACTGCTGCAAGGTAGCACTTTCGTCCAACCTGGAGGCGGTCAGGGCAACAGACAGCGATTTGCCAGAAAGAGAAGCTTGAAAAAGCTAACTAATTCCTGAAATTTTGTAAAAGAAGTGGTGTGAGGGCTCTGGCAGGCTCCCTCGCTTAGCTAGCTTTGGGAAGGTAGTGCAAGGGCTGGCAGGGGGGCTTCAGATTTTAGCTTCACCCCTCCAACAAGGCAGTGTGTGGTCTGTGGGTTCTGTGTTGAAGTACTCTTGTGGCCCACTTGGTATGAAAATTTGGGCCACCCTGATTTACACACACACACACACACACACACACACACACACGCCAGGTGTTGTTGGACTACAACCCCTATCACCCCATCCATTGGCTATGCTAGCTGGGGCTGATGGGAACTACAGTCCAAAACAGCTGGCGCACACCAAGTTGGCGAAGGCTGCATTAAGGTACTTGCCTGAGTCCTGGAAGCTGAACTAGATGGGTAGGACTTTAAAGCAGAGCTGGGATGGCTATCTATCCCGGGTGCTTTAGTTGTGATTCCTGCATTGCAAGGGGTTGGACTAGATGACCCTCAGGGTCCCTTCCAACTTTACAATTCGATTATAGGTATGCTTCCATATAAACAGGGATGTGGGTGGCGCTGTGGGTTAAATCACAGAGCCTAGGACTTGCCAATCAGAAGGTCGGCAGTTCGAATCCCTGTGACGGGGTGAGCTCCCATTGCTCGGTCCCTGCTCCTGCCAACCTAGCAGTTCAAAAGCATGTCAAAGTGCAAGTAGATAAATAGGTACCGCTCTGGCAGGAAGGTAAACGGCGTTTCCGTGCTCTGCTCTGGTTCGCCAGGAGCGGCTTAGTCATGCTGGCCACATGACCCAGAAGCTGTACACTGGCTCCCTCAGCAAATAAAGCGAGATGAGCGCCACAACCCCAGAGTCGGCCACGACTGGACCTAATGGTCAGGGGTCCCTTTACCTTTACCTTACTCCAGATAAACAAGAATGCTGTAGTGTGGATAAGAAGGAGCATCTGAGATGTATAATAAATGGAGGAGGGTTTTTTGGGGGGGGGCACTTTTCCAGAAGTATGAAGGAAACCCCCAGACTGAACCCCTAGAGCTCTGGTTGTCATTCCCTAGTTTAAAATGTGTGACAATGCCATCATCATCTGGAGAAGAAAGAATAAACAGGGCTGTCGATTGCTCTTCATACGCTGTGATTGGATGGCAAGAAATTAATGATGCTCTCACTTCAAAGCCCCAACAGATGGCATCTTCAGCTTCTAAGTGAGAATGACTGCAAGGACAGAAGTCATTTAAGCTAGCAGCATATTCAATTACTCTTCAGACTCTGGCGGAATTAATTCTTTTATCACCGTCAATCATAATTTAATGAGGTGTTGCCATTATTGCAATGATTAGTTTGGGGTTCTTAAAAGGAAACTCTGAAGAACGTCCTTGATACCTGATAGCTCAGTTGGCTTTTTGAAGTGATTAGTGCAATGCACCATTGGCCTATCAATGGGTATTTTGACAGTCACTAAACAGACCCTCCATGTTCAGCAGAAACATACTGTTGAGTGTCAGGTGTCAATTTCAAGAAGTGAGAGAGAATTGCTGCCTTCAGGTCTGCCTTGTGGGCTTCCCAGAGGTATCCAGCTTGCCAATGTTGGAGGCAGAATGCAGGGCTAGATAGAAAGATCTTTGGTTTGAACCAGCATGGATCATGCAGGAGCTCCCAGGCTCAATATCCAATATCCCCAGGTTGGTCTGAGAATGTTCTTTGCCTGGAACTCTAGACAGCCACTGCCACCAAGCTAGATAGACCAATGATCTGACTAAGGCAGCTGCCTATGTTTGTATAAGAACCTGTTTCATTCCAAATGTTATTGGACTCTATTTCTAATCATCCCTAGTGACCATGGTCAGTAATTGGGGGGGGGGGGGGTAGGAGCTGCAGTTTAACATCATCTCCTCATCTCTGCTTTGGGAACATCTCACCCTTCCCCATTAAAGTTGCACTGGGCACAACTGAGATCCCTTAAAATCAAATGGTGCTGTAGCTGGCTAAGCCAATTCTATTTTAATTATCTTGTAAAAAGCTTTTCTTTCGTTCAAAATGCCTTAAAGCTTATTTTATTGCTTGCTTGGATTTCTTTCTCGCCCCAGTCCCAAAAGTTCAGGATGATTTATGATGTACCTTTGCCACATCCCCTGCCCCAGAGCAGCCCTACGACAAGCTAATGAGCTTGCGGAGAAGCTGAGGTCTTGCAAAGAGCTTTGCTTCAAGCTCAGGCCTTGCAAAATCCCTTTAACGGTGGCTGCTGGAAACCTCTGAGAAGAAACAAGGGCTTGCGTAGTCCTTTAGGCAAAATGAAACAAAAGAATGCAGTGCTAGTAGATAATGTTTTCAAAGCAGCAGAGAGGGACATCAGGTTGAGAATTAGACTCCCAGACAAAAAAAATAAATAAAGTTAAAGCTTGCAGCTATCCCCTTCTATCTCTACTAGATAACTCCCCTAAATGTTCCCCTGGCACCACCTTCCCAAAGCCTGGGAAACTTCTGCAAGGCATAGGGAGGGAGACGCATCCTGTGTGTTTTGCCCTCCCATCACCCTCTCAAGCTGGTGCCCCTGGCCCTAACTGTTCCCCTACGAAAAATTTCACCGCACGCCATTGTTTTAAAACATGGTATTCCTCTTCTTCTTTGGCGATCACTCATAGCCGAGTAAGATTGTCTTCCATGAACACAGTCTTAACAGTGAGTCCGCGAGTGACTGTGGAGGCCATTTCTGGATCCACACATCCTTCCACAGTGAGGACACAGGTTTCCAGGTGGGAGTTGATCGTGGTGAGGGTTTGCCAGAAGGATCAAAATAGCGTTTGCACATCCTGTCAGAAATGCTAATGTTATTAAATATACCAAGAAAATCAACAGTCAATAATAACAAAAACTAATTCATTCAAAAGTATGTATTCTGATAAGGATTACAAACTCAAATAGAGATTACAAACTCTAACAGAGATTTCAAACTCCTAAAGATTTGTTACAGAATTAGAAATAAGAGTTTATGAGTAGAGATAGGTTCATGTTAGTCCATAGTCAGATTTGACGTGAAGAGTTTCAATCATTGAGCAGAAGTCAGTTATGGATCAGAGACTAGGACAGGGCCCTCTTTCGATCTATTCACCTTCATCAGCTAATTTTTAAAGGGTCGTGTACGTTTGAAGACTTTCAGATAAATATATCCTGTTATTTTCTACGTTTCTCAGAGAAAACAACTACGGTATGTGTGGGTAGATCAACGTGTATCTTGAGCTTTTCTCTGTGTGTAAAATGTCAAATCTGACTATTTGCGAGTAGGGACCACTCCCACTATTGAAACTTACATTGGCCTGAGTTCTTGGTGTGCTTTTTTCTTAGAAATGCTAATGTGTCTGTGTGCTTGTGCATGACAATTGCTCTTGTAGGAGTTCTCAAGTGCATGTGAGGAGAGGCACTGGGCCATGAAGACTTCATATCTGAAGCACCGCAGGTGTCCAATATCTCCCTTTAGGCTCAACGGGAACAGGAAGCCCTCTTTGTCTCCTTCCTGGCCAGAAGAGTCCAATGCCTGCCTGGATAGGTGAAGTAAGTCTAGTTGGCTCACACCAGAGTGTGGAGCAACAACAAAAAATGGAACCAAAAGACAAGGCCAACTTACTTCATTCCCACACATTGTCCATCCTTCCTCCTCCTTCCACTACAACTTTCTGGTTGACATACTTCCGGAAGCCGGGGCTCCACTTCTGGAAGTGGTACCAGCTTCTGGAAGTGGACACCAGCTTCCGTAAGTATGGCGGCAGTAACTGTGGTGGCGGCTGCGGCGAATGCGGCAACTGCGGTGAGCTGCGGCAAGTGAAGGTGCGAAGGAGGGAGCCAAGAGAGGGGCAGGGTTTGAGTAAGTTGGGGTGCTACCTCTGTCAAGGTCTTGTCCCGGTTTGCCTCACTCTGGTGTTGGAGGGTATGCAATGTTTGAACCAAAAACTACTTGATTCTTTCCTAAGTTTCTCAGCCCAGGGGTAAGGAAAACAGACTCTCCAGATATTGCCCTACAAATATTGATGGACCATCGGCCATGCCGGATTTTGTATTGTGATATTTCATGTGATCGTCTCCTTTTTGTGCTTATTTTATTGTCAGCCGTATAGGGCATGTTCTTGTTCAACCGTGATAAATAAATACAGAGCATCCATGGATCAGTCAAATATTTGCAGCTATAGATCAAGCATTTTTACACAGTAGATCAATAGCAAAGTCGCTGGAATGTTCAATAGCTAATGCTAATTACCCAAACAGGCCAATAGTTATTGAGGAATGATGGAACTGAATGCTAAAAACCTGTGATAAATTATGTGAGACTTTAACAATACTAGGGCAAGATAAATGTGAATGATAATTCAAGAGCAAACCATTTGTTTCTTTCCATTGGCTTTTTTCGTAGAACTTGTAAATTTGTTTTAATTAGGGATCAGTGAATCTGTCCATCTCAGTTTCTCATTCTCCTCCCCCTCTCCCCCAATCTTAAGTTAATTTCCACATCAGATACAGACTTTTTTCTTAAAAGATCTTTTCTCTTAAAAGAAAAACCTCATTGTGGAAATTCATCAGTGTCAGTGAAATTCTGCTTACATTTCTGTGTGCAAATTTATTTATTTATTTATTTATTTATTTATTTATTTATTTATTTTTAACAAGATTTATCTGCTGCTTGGTTGCAATACAACCTCTAAGCCAAAAGAATTCTCCCCCTCCCTACAAAAGCCTAACCATGATGTGCAGGTAAAGTTGCCACCTTTGGTCAGGCAAAATATGGAACAAGTCGGTAGGGCGAATTGGGAAGGCTACCACTTAATTTACCTGCTGCAGAAATGACTTCAAAGCAATCTATTGCAATGGCACACATGGTTTACGGCACTTTATTTAATAATAATAATAATAATAATAATAATAAAGCACTTTGATTTACAAATGTAAATACAACCACAAAGCAAGAATTTGAGCTGGCTCACCAATACCTTTGCAAGGAAGGAGTTTGGGGGGCAAGTGCCCTCATGTTTTGGCTGCTGCACTGCACTCAGTGATTTATTTTTCTTCCAATCTTGCTCTTTGGCCACCCATCCTTCCTTCTCGCTGCCCATGCACCAGATGCTCGAACCAGATGCACAAGGCATCTGCAAAAGTGAAACACCCCCTCTCACTTTTCGACACCCTCCCACACACCTGCCTCTGCCCAGGCAAATCCTGCCCCTCTGGATAGGACAAACCAGGCCCATACAACCCCCTTCTCTTGCTCTCCACGACCCACCCTCTGCCTGTGCGAAAACTCTGTACCTCTCACACTCCTCCTTCCACCCCCCTTTCTGCTCACATTCTGGGCTAAATCTCCTTCTCACTCTCGGTTCCTGGCCTGCAACCGGACCCACCCTCTGCCCATGCAGTTTTGAAGATGAGGAATAGATTGAACTCAAATATGTGAAAAAAGGCATCCAAACAGGACAGGGGACACTTTTCTCCAGAAAAGGACGATTGCCTTTTTCTAGGGACAGGTGGCAACCCTATGTGGGGGGAAATTTTGGCATGTGTTGCAGCTGAGGATGAGAGAGTTGTGGTCCGCATGAAATGGCCACAACAGTTCTCAATTGTACAGATGTGTCCACTGGCGCCGGGTATATGGGCTCCAAGGGGCTCCAGCCCCCTCAATATTTTGAATCAGGGGTGCATAGTCCATGGGAAAAGGAAGGAGGTATGTTTAGAAACTGATGGTGCCACTTAATAAAATGAAATGAAATAAAAACATATTTTATATTTTCAGTTTTGTCAACAGTGGGGAGTTTGGATGCCCATGGGGGAATATTGGTATCTGAAATACTTGCTCTGGTCTCTAAAATACTTGCTCTTTTATCATCTTGAACCAAAGCCAGGATTTGTACCCATTAATTATTTACTAAACAGCAGACTCCAAATACATTTTGAGAAAGTTCAGGCTTTCATTCAGTTCCATTCACCTTCTTTTCTTTTGGCTCTAATGGGATTTTCAGCAGGTGAATAGCTGTTTATATTTTCACAAGCACCCTACACGATGTAAGCGTTGTTCGATTAAAAAAGCCTGTTTGAAGGAACACGGGGTTGATGTAATTAGTTTTCTTTTAAGATCAAGTTGGATCTGCTTGCATAGCTTTCTCCCCTGTAGTGCCTGGCATAGGTTGGCGCATAAAATCCTAAACCAGTGAGTTGTTTAAGATTAACTCTGTGTGTGTTTTTTAAAAAGAAAACCAATAATAATAATAATAATAATAATAATAATAATAATAATAATAATAA
>JAXCMG010000014.1:52606805-52631394 GCA_034642415.1 Podarcis siculus
AATAATAATAATAATAATAATAATAATAATAATAATAATAATAATAATAATATATGGGCCCCTCCAGGAACCTGCCACATCTCTTCGTTTCATTGTGTTTGGCTTAGTGGCTTGCGATCTGTGCATGCCATTAGCTGGGTGTTAGCTGCAAAAGCAGGAAGATAATGCTCAATTACATGGGCCTTTGGCCTGAGCCAACAGAGTCTTCTTATGTTCTTAAGATGGTCAAGGATCATGACAGTAACAGCTGTTGAGCTGCATTTGGCCTTGTGGGTAAAAGATGGGTGGATCGGCCAATTTCGTTTCTCATCTTTCCATTGATAAGGGGCTGAGGAACATTTGCAGGATTGCAGATGATGCATTTGTTATGCACCACAATACTCAATAAAAGCTGCAGCTCAGGGAAGGAAAACAGACTCCCTTGGGTGGTTGTGGGTGGGACAAACTCCCTTAGGAGTTTCCTTCATTTGCAGTTTTTAAACAGAGGTTGGATGGCTGTCTGTCATGGAAGCTAAAGTTGAGATACCTGTATTGCAGGGGATTGAATGAGATGGTTCTATGAAGAATGAAATGGCTGCCCTGGTCGGTATCCATCTGTCTCGGGAGGCAATGGAGGAGTGTGCCTTTGGGGGTGATGTCAAACCATTGGGAAGTCACAGTGCCTGCTGCAGCTGTAGAGACCGATAAGGGAGAGATATGCTTCATTGCAGCTGGGGCAGGTGAAGGTGTCCAGTTTCACTGCTACAGATGTATCATAGTGTTTATTTTCTGTGCATTCCTCTCAGCAGTCATTCCTCCTCTGGTCACTGATATAGATGCATGACCTGTCTGTCTGTCTCCGGGCACTGTTGCTGTCTGCCCAATCACTATCTGTATATTAAGATCCAACATTTGACATTCTTCGTCCTGCATTTCACCATTCTCCATGTGTTGTGGGGATAAATCACTAGCTGACACAAGACGCTGCAGGTATTTGTGCAATTAATTTCAAGAGAACAAATGAGTCTCTGCGTTGAAAGGTTTCCAGGCTGAACAAAGGAATTCAAAGCCAGCAAGTGTTGTTTGAATTCACAACTTGTCTTATAGAATATGTATTTTCTGAAGGGTTGCAGAATTTTTGAAGTGGTGCAAAATTTCATTTCGGGAAGCTCCACCCAAAACTCTTCCTCAGGTGTTTGCTTAACACACTGAACAGCAACAGTCCCTTCTGCTCTCCCCAAACAAAGAAAAATGTCAAATAAGAAATGGTTTGTTGCCAGCAATGGTATCTTTCAGCCATCCAATGCCTGAGTAAACAGTGTTTTCAAATTCCCCCTGTGTGTTAATGATGAGAGACACACCTCACCAGGGAAGGTATTCCAAAAATGGGGAACCACCACCAAAAAGACCCCAACAAATGTCAATGCTAGTCAGGCAGCACCCAGAGGTGGCATTGCAACAGGGTCTTCCCTGCCAGTTGTAGGGACCAAGCCCCACTTGTATGAAAACACAACATTGTATGGTACAAAACCACAAGACACACCAATATAATTAATGGGTACCAGCCATTATGCCTCTCCTACGTAAGCCTCCACGAAGTGAATGGGAGTTACTCAAGAGTTTGGTGCCCAAGCAGAAATCACAACCATTGAATTGCATCTCCCTGGCATCAACCTTGAATGACGCCCCATTTTCATTCTATCAGTGAATGCCAGGCTGTCACTATTTTTCAGTCGGTCTGTAAGCTACTAATGACCTGGGTCATTAAGGGAAGCTGAATTTGTGACCGGTTCCCAGGGATAAGAAAGGGCTATTCATTTTCTCCACAAGCGATACCTGCATTCTGCTCTCCTTTTTAACAAACTCATCCATCTTTATGTTGTTTTTGCTTTCGGCCTCCATGTAAACCAAGCCAAATGCTTGCAGGGTGTTGCTTTTAATGATTGCTTTCACCGCTCTGTCTAATACAACTTGAAAGGCTGGGGCAGAATCAGGCTTTGGTTGTGTTTCTTCATTCCCCCCACTCCAAATTAATTGGCGCGTTTTCTTTCTGGAATGGAAAACATGCATGGTTGTTTCCTCTCCCAGAGGGGAAAACACAACATGTCCCCTGCTAATTTCCAGGAACACCCAAAGAAACAACTGAACACCCTGCTAAGGTGATGTTGGAACAGGCATGAGATGGCAGGGTCACAGGGCATCTAAGGGACACTGAAGGACAAGGATAAGTTTAGCCTTCTATACAGGCTAAAGTGCCAGATCAGGATCTGGGAGACCAGGAATCCTAGAGTTGTAGAGTTGGAAGGAACCCTTAGGGCAAGGCAGGATCAAACCCATTCTCAGCCAGCATCATGGTCACCACTACTATGACTAAGTCTAGTCCAGGTAACTGGAATACGAAACAAAGGGTCAGGTGGGAGGCAAGACCACAATCAGGGTGTTCCATAGTCAAACAGCTGCAGGTGAGAGACAAGGCCAAGGCAGTCCAAGGTCATGCTCAGCAGCTCCTGGCTGGAGCATCCTTCCTTTTGCATGTCATAGAAGGTAGTCGTGACTTAACCTGTCCAGGTAACAAAAGGATGAGTCATGCAGCACACCTCTCTCTTTTTTCATCTTCCTTTCACTGTGTGAACTGCTGGACTGCTAGCTTGCAGTCACTGGGATTATTCTCCCACATGGGGTAGATCCACATGTACATATTTGTAACTAGGTCTGCCTTCAGGGATCACACTGTGCTCTGCCTGATGCAAGTACCGGTAAACTTCTTTTATTAGCTTTGAATAACATTGTGGCATCTTTTAAGAGGGATTCAAGGGAACTTACCAGGAACATGCAATTCATTCTGAGACAGACTGAATTGTATAATAGTGAGAGGCTCACACGAGCCTGCAACCAGCTATCCTCTGTGCTGTGTGAAGGGGAATGCACTAAGTAAAGAAACTTGCTAACGCAAGTTAGGAAGGATATTAATACACAATATATCCTCTCCTGCCACCCTGACTATTCCCACAGTCTTCCCCTCTGGAGCAGCAGAAAGCCTCCAAGTTAATCCACCCCATGCCAGACAGGAAGAGCCGCTGGAACAAAGCAGTGTGCCAGCTCTGTGCTTTGACATTAACTGGAGCTGCTGAGAGATAAACTTGTAACCATTCAAACAACAAACATACTAAGGTGTCATGTGCAAGACAAAGCCTGGAGATACTATAAACATGGAATGGATAAATGTACAACTCTATCTTAACAAGTTACATGTGCAGTAAACGTTATACAAACTGTATAAATGAACCGTTCAACGAGTAGTGTAAGTCCACTCACAGAATGGCAACCCCGTGCCGCCACAATGGCAAGGGTAGCACACTGGAGAATATGAAAAAGTTTTTCAAAGCTGTTTTTCAAAGATTGAACTGGATGAGATGTTCTTCAATGGGTCTTGAGTTGGAAACACAAAGCCGTATGCATGGATCAATCATGGGAAGGCAAATCAAAGCCACCACCCTGGTGAGAATAACACAAGTGGGCAAAAGGAGACCTGTTCTCTGGATATATTACAGGTTTCGCTACACGCTTCATCAGTCCGAAAAGCTGCAAGATACAAAATAGCACTCCAATTACAATGTGTGGTAAACCATAAAAATTAGAAAATATCAGTCTCATACTATACCTTACCCAATCATACAAAATGGTTTGCTCAGGATAAAGAAAGTATTCACAGGCACAGCTAGTGTTCAGGCTCATAACAAGCAGTTAAATACAATACAGGTGTATAGAATCAATCATCACATGATTACAGAACTCAATCAGCCATGCCATCATAAGCCTGACTCCTGTATGATGC
Source organism: Podarcis siculus (assembly GCA_034642415.1). Taxonomy (NCBI): domain Eukaryota; kingdom Metazoa; phylum Chordata; class Lepidosauria; order Squamata; family Lacertidae; genus Podarcis; species Podarcis siculus. The sequence continues at coordinate 52,610,620 of JAXCMG010000014.1, forward strand.
AGCTCAGCCATGCTTTGGACTCATCTAAGGGTCCTGGCTCGCCATCCCCAGATGGAGCCAGACCTGAAACTTGGTACAATGCTGGGGCTTCCTAAGTCTTCCTCCGAAGATGAGCCCATGGGATGAGATGTCAACCAGGAGCACCAGAAGTGGAGGGAGGGGAAAGGTACTCTCCCCACCGCCAAACACTGGCCAAATGGGAACAGGCACCATTTTAACTGGCATTGTGCAGTAGGGTCTGGAGTCTTCTTCTTGCTCAGCTATGCCCAAGAATCTCTCCCTCTCTCCTTCCTTTTATTACTCCATGTCCATATTATCTGCGGCTGCTTCTCATCTCTTGTATAATTGCTTCTGAAAGGCCCAAGGTAAATAGAAAGGGAGCAGCTTGATAAACAGAGGCTGCAAAATAGCAAAAACAGAACAATATTTGGGCGCAGAATGTAATTTTAAAGGTCAGTGATGCTCCAGGCAAATTTTGCAGGCAGTACAAACCAACCCTGATAAAAGCTCTGCATCCTTTCATTCATTCGATTGCTAAATTAGTTTAACAGCTTGCCTCTGACTTTTATCATTTCATCTTCCTTATCTTTCTTCAGGCAAGGTCCCCCCCCCCCCCCGCTCACACTCCCCGTTATATCTTCTCCAGATTTATAAGTTCAGTTAAAAGACAGACGCACACACATTTGGAAAAGCCAGAAATACACTTCTTAGTGCTTGTTAAATTTCGTTTTCATGTCTCTCCTCGCTGAGATCACTCCCTGTTAAAAGATAAAGATAGCAGAGGAAATGTAGAGAAATGTGCTAGGATGTTTCAGGACACAAATATCCTGTGCTAGAATTCCACCAGTTTGGGAGAAGCTTGAAATGGACACAGACTCCTCAGCAGGTGGCCCCAGGAAAGCCACCTTCTCTGAGCCTCAGTCCCACACCTGCAAGATGATGATAATAACACTGATCTACCTTTCAAGACTATTGTAAGGCTGGTTTGGATCACCAACCGCAGCACAAACAATGCATTTGTGGAAATGCAGCATATAAATGAACAGACTATGGCTATTAATGTATGCATCACTTTTGAACATTGCTATTTGATATAAATTATTCAGCATTGCATTTTCCATAGGGTGTGGCCTGTGATGCATGGCATCGCCAAAAGAAAAAAACACCAGTTTACCTACAGTAATGCATACACAACAGATGCAAATTTAGAAACAGCAGCTAAAATTTGAACATAAATACAATACATTGCATTGCATTGGACACCAAGTCGCTTGTGCTATGGTCTGTTGACTGTACACTGTTAGCTGTTGATGAGCAACTTCAAGGCTCACCTGTTCTCCCTTTTCATAGTTCCTCACTTTTAAACCAGACTTGGGCTGGACAGCCCTCAAATAGAGGACACTCCCAAACAGAGGACCATCATTGGACAGCCCATCAAATAGAGGGCTGTCCTCCATAAAGTGGGACACTTAGCCATCCTAATTCTGCCCAGTTCATGAGTCCCCTTGGGGGAGAACACACTCCAATTATGAAAGTGTGTGTGTCTATCTCCATAGCACTAGAGTTGTTACCTACTTATCCTAATACATATTCTTGAAAGACCTACACTGGCTCCCAGTATGTTTCCGAGCACAATTCAAAGCGTTGGTGCTGACCTTTAAAGCCCTAAACGGCCTCAGCCCAGTATACCTGAAGGAGCATCTCCACCTGCATCGTTCTGCCCGGACACTGAGGTCCAGCACTGAGGGCCTTCTGGCGGTTCCCTCGCTGTGAGAAGCCAAGTTAAAGGGAACCAGGCAGAGGGCCTTCTTAGTATTGGCACCTGCCCTGTGGAATGCCCTCCCACCAGATGTCAAAGAGGAAAACAACTACCAGACTTTTAGAAGACATCTGAAGGCAGCCCTGTTTACGGAAGCTTTTAATGTTTAATATACTATTGTATTTTAATATTTTGTTGGAAGCCACCCAGAGTGGCTGCGGAAACCCAGCCAGATGAGTGGGGTATAAATAAATTGTTGTTGTTGTTGTTGTTGTTGTTATTGCTATATTATTATTATTATTAGTAGTAGTAGTAGTACTAAAATACAAATAGGGCCAGCCCAGGACATTTTGCTGCCTGAATGCAAGGACAAGGTGGCACCTGGTCCTCATTCCCTGTTCAGAAATCGACCAGGTCAGCAGCAGAATTTTATCTTTACCATCAGTAATGCTTCATCACATCTCTGAGGCATCAGATTATTTGTTCAGAACAGACTGTGTGGCACACACAGCTCTGCCTTCCAACAGAGAGAACTGACTGGTGGGCTTGGGAGGAACAGCCAGAGGGTCTCCATTGCTGCATCTAAGCATCTGCTGCTGTAGTCCCATCACCAAGAAAGACACACAGTTAGATGTTGGCTCCTCTGGTTTTCCTGAGTGTGTCTTTTAAAAATGTGTATGTGCATGTGTGTGCATACACACACATTTCCAGAGCACTGGAGTTCAGTTATCTAGTTATCCACATAAACATTATTCTAAAATGCTCAGCAAATCACCCCACAAAGCCACACAGTTAGACATTTGCTGCCCTGCTTTTCCTCTCTCTGCATGTGGTTTTTACTCTGACAAAGAATTAAATCCCCGCCCCCACCTCCCGAGATTTCGTTAAATCATGTCAGGCCTCTGGTTAAATTTAATTTAAGTGCCAGTCTGGGGAAATTCATTTTGTGGATATTATCGTTAGGAAGGCTGGCTCCAAGTTTAATACCACCTGTAGAGGAAAGCCCAGACAGCAAAACACAGGACTGATTGCTTTCTCATTTTTGAAGAAGGGATTAGTCATCAACCAATTATTTAGCTCTGAGCGCCTCTCGGTGCTGCCTGTTATCTGCTCGAGAGAATTAGAAACTATGGAACAACCAGCAGCTATCGACATTCACCATCTGTCTTGCAACCTACCTCAGGTTAGACAAAGGCCTTGTGGGGTGGTGGGCTGTGCTGATTAGTTCTGTCGGCTGATCAGATCCTCTTTGTAGATCAGTCAATGATCTCCTTTCTATCAGATGAATTCCTTTGTTAGCCAATATTAGAGAAGATATTTTGCAGGTCCAGCAGGGCGTTGCTGGGTATTTAAAGGATTCAAGGCACATGGTACAAATTTGCATTTTTCTTTTTAGAGAAGGAAAGAGATGCCTGCAGACCAAAGCAAAGTGCAACCACCCAAGCAGACAGACAGTAAACCCCACATACATTAAAACCAAGAGGAAATGGAAATACATTAGAAACAGCCCACCCATGTGTAAAAGGCCACAGATAGTTAAAAGTCAAAGGCATGGTTTTCCTAGGGGAAAGTTTTTGACTGAAGATGTGGAGTGAAGATGCCAAGTCAGCCTCCCTAGGGAGAGCATTCCACAAACAGGGAGCCACCACAGAAAAGGCCTGTTCTTGAGAAGACCTCTTAGGAGGGGGCACATGAAGAAGGGCCTCAGAAGATGAATACAAGGTCCAGATTGGTTCATATGGCAAATTAGGTCTATGGGAAAGGTCCCCATGAAGTTGGGATCCCCATTAAACACATCATGATTAAACGGAGTGTGGAATTAGTAGAGAAACGGCCTGTCCACAGTAAAGAATCTGCTAGCTTAGGCTTCCTCTTCCTCGGCCCTCCAGATGTTTTTGACCTACAACTCCCATGATCCCTAGCTAGCAGGACCAGTGGTCAGGGATGATGGGAATTGTAGTCTGTGCTAGCTCATAGCTTGCTAAGAACATGAGAATTTCAAATTTGTTCCTTTAAGCAAGGAATTAAGAACCTGTGTCTCTCCAGAAGTAACTTGACTTTGACACCCATGATCCTGGCAATAAGCAAAGCTGAGTGTCTAGCCCTCACTGCTGTAAGGAGAATGAAATTTTATGAGCAATTAAGTGGAAAGAAACCCAATGAACTCAGTGGTATTTTTTCTTAGTAGACATGCATAGGATTGTACTGTTTAAACCATTCTGTTGCACAGTTTTTTTAAAAACAACAACAACATGTATTTTATTGTTTTGTAATAACAGGTACAAGTAGAAGCATACATTGAAAAGAGAAATGGGATAAGACTTATAGACTGACATACAATAGTGCCATCATATACATTTTCTCCTGCCAACCTAGTAGTTCGAAAGCACGTCAAAGTGCAAGTAGATAAATAGGTACCGCTCCGGTGGGAAGGTAAACGGCGTTTCCGTGTGCTGCTCTGGTTCGCCAGAAGCGGCTTAGTCCTGCTGGCCACATGACCCGGAAGCTGTACGCTGGCTCCCTCGGCCAATAAAGCGAGATGAGCGCCGCAACCCCAGAGTCGGCCACGACTGGACCTAATGGTCAGGGGTCCCTTTATCTTTTACCTTTACAACCTGAGCCCACAATGGAGGGGCTCACAGCATTAACTTTCCCAGTCCCTCCAATAAGGTCTTGCTTCTCCCATAGCCACAGCCTTGGATCCCAGCAGAAATCAGGCATGGCTCTGTCTCTCAGCTGTCCAAGCCCACAGCCTGCCTCTAGCTTCTAGCTCACACACCCCAACTCTGCCTTTTTTCTTTCTAACTAGCAGACAATTGATGGGGGGGGGGCTCTACCCATTTACCTCTCTGGCTCAGAACTGCTTCCTTTGTTAAATTAATAATGCAGACTTAAGGGGCCATTACCAAGAAAACCCCAACCCATCTCCTTTGATTGGTGAATTATCCAGTACTTGCTTTGGAAAATACTTTTTTTATACATTGAAATGGTAGGTCCTCGGTTTAGTTCTCTGCCATTCCTTTAGTATTGTGGAATCTCGTGTTCTTGCAATAGAATACAATCTATTTATAGGTGTGCAGAGTTATTTTCTTTTTTTGCATTTGTACAATTGAGAGCATAAACTTGTGTCATTTTGCATACATTATTATGTGCTTGGGGGAAAGGAACTGAAACTGCCTCCAGCTCTGATGTCTCTACGGCAGACAATAACACCTGCTATGTCATGTGATATTACGCAGTCAGTGAAGACCCAGACATGACAGAGTGCAATGTTAAATGCTGATATGGGATGTAGTTATATCACTGCCATAAGGTGAGGGAAATCACGAGAGCCATGGTAGTGAATCAAACAATATGTAGGCACCTTGTCATCATATGATTATGTTTTGAGATAATCTGCTCTCCCCACTCAATATGGACCAATGCTTCTTTGAAACATATGCTTTTACTGTGTCCCACACTTACTAAGTTTTGGGAGAAAGTGCTGGACTATAGAAACAATACTCCATGGAAATAATTAAGATTTTCAGAGGTGAATATGCTCTTGAACTATATACCCATTGTATGGAAATTGACAGCAGGGCAGCAAAAAATGAATTCTGCACAAAATAATGGTGGCCAAGAGACTGATATGATGAATTGGAAGAATAGAGATACGATTCCCCTTAATCTATGGCTTGATGACATGACAACATTTATCCAAAGACCATGTCTCTAAGCTATAAACATATGAACAGACAGCTTATAGACATGGTCTTTGGATAAATACAATGATATTTGGAAGAGTTTACACTGAATATATTAGGTAATTGAAAAGTACATGTGTACAGTTGTACCTTGGAAGCTGAATGCCTTGCGAGTTGAACGTTTTGGCTCCTGAACGCCACAACCCCAGAAGTGATTGTTCCAGTTTGCGAATGTTCTTTGGAACCCGAATGTCTGTCATGGCTTCCGCAGCTTCCAATTGGCTGCAGGGGCTTCCTGCAGCCAATCGGAAGCCGCGCCTTTGTTCCCGAATGTTTTGGAAGTCGAATGGACTTCCGGCATGGATTCTGTTCGACTTCCGAGGTACGACTGTATTAGGATAAGAAGAATTTACATATATTAAAAAAATCAAAAACAAAATTTGATCTCCCCACTTCTCCTGCTAAGCCATTTATTGATTTCAAACACAGATTGAAACTGTAGGAGAAATTTAGAAATGAAATTAATTTCATTTGGGTGATGCTGAGGCTTAGCACCTGTCGTATTTCAAAAGTAAGAAAGCTGCTTACTTATCCAGTAAGAAGCTAGCTGCGTCAGAACAGTAAATACAGCTTGTGGTTAGGCTACAGCTAGCAATAAGAAAGAGGACTGGGAACTCTGCATATGCCCATTGCTCTACAGAAGCAATGTAGAGAAATGGTGAAACGTTTGACTCATGGACGGTACCTTTGGAGGACATATGAGTTGTAAATGTGGGCTTTGAACATGTGAAGGCACGTAGTCAGTGAAGATCATCACTAAGGGAAGTGTAGAGAGACAAAGTACTGGACAAAAGAAGGTGGTGGACCCCTCTCTCTCACCTCTAAATCCTCCATCCAAGCAACTCAGAGGGGTTATAACCATTCAAGGACACTCAGGGAAGTGGTGGAGCTGGACCAGTGAAGAACGTGGCTTGTGGAAATGGGGCAAGACCTTTGGAGAGAGCCAAGGGCCACACAGAAAGGCCTGCAGGGCCACATTTGTTTCCCAGGCCCGTGGTTCCTCATGCTTACATAGACCAAGTCCATGAAGCTTCCAGTCGCTCAAGGAAGATCAGAGTGTTGACTCGGAAGCTCTGCTTATTCCCAGACAAGGTCAGCAGTGGTCAATGGGGAGCCTGAAACACAGCGACAGTCAAGCTCATAATAGTTGGTGAGAGAAGCCAACTGACTCCTTATTCTTTCAGCAAGCTAGAGTTAGTATTTGCATTTGACGATGGTGGGAGTATCAGAAAAATTCCTGATTCAGGGACCAGCTGAAGCTGATGGTATGGAAGAGAAATGAGGTTGTCATGGAATACTTCTTTGTTATGGTGGTTGACCTTGTGGGGTTAGAAACAGCCCTGATTCCCACTTCCTCATGCAATAGGACAGGAGCAATGGGAGGCTAGGATAAGCCCTACTCATTGGACCATACCGGTTTTCTGCAGGCCATGTACCTGAATACCAAACTCCACAGAAAAATAAATTGATACTCACTGAGGAGAAAACATGCTGTTAAGGGTTTGCGCTAACATAGTTCCTGCAGAACCAGGCACCACTGAGAAGATCAATTAGTTGTGGCTTGCAATTGTCCCATGCAGCTACAATTATTTTTTCATAGAGCCCCAGCAAGTAAGCAGGCAAATAGCTCCATGCTGTCCTGGCAGGGTGAAATTATCTGCTTCTAATTAAGAGTTGACGGTGACCTGGTGAGACTGGGTGTTATGACTTCTGGGATGCAATTGAGTTTCCTTGCACGTTTCCTATATACAACACTGGAATCTGCTTGTGTTTAGGAAGGCTTTCCTTGAAGCGTAACCCAGTCATTTACTAAATATTAATTGTGGGAGCGGTTTTAATTGTTTTTAATTTCATTTTATCTTTTTCCTCACAACCACGATGGCCCTAGGCTGTCATGCTGTTTATAAATTAGTAATATTAGTAATAATAATAAAAATAATAATAGCTGTTGGCTCCATTGTTTCATTGCCTTCAGCAATGGATCCAAAAACGTCGCTATGTTTTAGTTTAGGATATTTAGGAGTGGTTGTATCAATGGTCTGGGGGCCAAACCCTCATTCCAAGCTTTGGCAGAATAAAAGTACAGTAAAACACCCTAGAAATGTCGCTGTTGCTTTAAAAAAGCCACCCAGCCCACCAGTCTCCAGGGGTGGAATATGGAAAATGGTGCTCCATTCCTGCAGAGGCTATAAGTATCCTGAAGGTCAGACCATAAAATGGAGTCATCATTGGCTGCCTTACCCACAGATCATTATTTCTTAGCCCAGCCTTCTAGATATTTTGGACTACAACTCCTATGAGCCCCAGCCAGCGTGGTCAATGGTCAAGGATGATGGTTGTTGTAGTTTAAAAAATATCTGGAGGGCAGCAGGATGGGGAAGGCTGCTCATGTCTATAATAGAGGTGAAAACCAGATCCAAAGGGTGCTCAGGTGAATGGTTGCACCATTCTTGTCTCAACGTACCCTCAAAGTACCCTATCCTCTCAGCAAAACACTCATGCGAGCAGGTTTTGTGCAAACTGCATCAATCCTTATTTTGGGAGAATAAATGCTCCAGAGCTGTTTTAAGACATAACCCATCTGTTTATTTAACAACTTTCAGAAACAGTTGATTTCCTAAAATTAACTTGTCTGATACATTGTCATGCTTGGTTGCCACAGCAACTGTGGTCCCCGCTAAGTCCCCTGCCTCCTTGGAAATTAACCAGAGAGCTTACTCCTCTGTTTTACATATTTATGTCTGACTGCGCTGAGATTTTTACCCAGCTGCCAAATCCTGATTAGCTGCCAAGCAAACAACAACAAGGAAATGAATCTGGAGATTTCTATCAGCGCCCACAGGACCATTCCCCCACCTTATCGGATTTAGTGTTAATGCCATATTGGGTTGCTTGCGCAATGCAAAACAAATTGCATAGAGACACGGATATGACTTATCAGATAATCCCCCCCTTCGGGCAAGGACCTTCCTCCGTTTGAAAGGATGCAGAACCCTTTGCCAGGAGCTCCTGTAAGCATCTGCCTAGTGTGGGGAGCCACTGAACTGCAGCTTCTCAGTGAAGCACCCTCAGGCCCAGTGTGCTCTGTGGATCCCTCTCCGGTTGAGGGAGTTGGGTGCAGGCATCCCCCCACTTACAAGGGGGTTACGTTCGTGGAAGAGGAGGCTATTGATCTGCCTCACAATGGCTATGATCTGCCTCTACAGGCAGAGGCCATTATTCTTCTGAATGCTAGTTGCTGGAAATGTCAGGAGGGGAAAGTAGTGAATGGATCTTCCAGGGAATCCCACAGATATCTGGGTGCCCACTGGCCTAGTCCAACAGGCTCTTCTTATGCCCTTATGTTCAGTCATAGAATCATAGAATCATAGAGTTGGAAGAGACCACAAGGGCCATCGAGTCCAACCCCCTGCCAAGCAGGAAACACCATCAGAGCACTCCTGACATATGGTTGTCAAGCCTCTGCTTAAAGACCTCCAAAGAAGGAGACTCCACCACACTCCTTGGCAGCAAATTCCACTGTCGAATAGCTCTTACTGTCAGGAAGTTCTTCCTAATGCTTAGGTGGAATCTTCTTTCTTGTAGTTTGGATCCATTGCTCCATGTCCGCTTCTCTGGAGCAGCAGAAAACAACCTTTCTCCCTCCTCTATGTGACATCCTTTTATATATTTGAATATGGCTATCATATCACCCCTTAACCTCCTCTTCTCCAGGCTAAACATGCCCAGCTCCCTTAGCCGTTCCTCATACGGCATCGTTTCCAGGCCTTTGACCATTTTGGTTGCCCTCCTCTGGACACGTTCCAGTTTGTCAGTGTCCTTCTTGAACTGTGGCGCCCAGAACTGGACACAGTACTCCAGGTGAGGTCTGACCAGAGCAGAATACAGTGGCACTATTACTTCCCTTGATCTAGATGCTATACTCCTATTGATGCAGCCCAGAGTTGCCCAGTCACGCAAAAACACATGCAATTTATTTAAAACATAAATAAAGCAATCTCCACCCTGAACAGTCACAGAAAGCTGTGACGGCACACTGTCAAACAGAGCAAGAGTTCATCCAATGCTTTTTTCAACAACAACAAAAAATGTTTAGGGGTACTCTCATTTTGGCTGCTCCCTCTGTCGGGATTCACAGAATGCTGTGTGAGATAGTAAGTCTGCAGGCTTGAGTTTGCTAGCTGATGCAACTGGCTGATACAATCATCCTGCAATACTTTCTATGGAAGTGCTGGGTCAGAAAGACTCAGCAGTAATGTGCTGTCAGTTGATTGGCTGTCATTGGTTTAAAGGGGAAACCTGTCCAGCAGTAAGTGGGTGGTATGGAAGAGTGTGGTCAGAGAGAGAGAGAGATAGAAAGAAAGGTCTTCCTGTTTGCCTTAAGGTGCAGCCAGGTACTCTGTTTGACTGTACGAACTGCTCGTGTATTATAGCTAGATATTTGTATATATAAAAGGTAAAGGGACCCCTGACCATTAGGTCCAGTTGTGGCCGACTCTGGGGTTGCGGCGCTCATCTCGCTTTATTGGCCGAGGGAGCCGGCGTACAGATTCCGGGTCTTGTGGCCAGCATGACTAAGCCGCTTCTGGCGAACCAGAGCAGTGCACGGAAACGCTATTTACCTTCCCGCCAGAGTGGTACCTATTTATCTACTTGTACTTTGATGTGCTTTCAAACTGCTAGGTTGGCAGGAACAGGGACCAAGCAACGAGAGCTCACCCCCCTCCCGTGGCGGGGATTCGAACCGCTGATCTTCTGATCGGCAAGCTCACAATAAATATACTGCACTGAAGAACCTGGAACTCTGAACATTTCTGCTAAAGTGCACCCTCTTCCTCTCCCCCTCCCCCCAACCCCTTCCCAACCTCTGGACGAGGGACGCGAGGCAGAGGCAGCGCTGAGAGGATGGGAAGGCAACAGCAACGGTGGTGGGGTCGGCTTGAATGAGTTGGGGTGAGAATTCATTGGCTGGCTCTAACCTGGCAAGAGGAGGAGGAGCTTCCACTACAGCCACTCCAGACTCCCCTCCCCAGGCACTGGCGGGGAAAATGATGGAGCTCCAGTCCATGCTGCTACTGCGGAGACAGCTGGCATGTCAGTCCGTCCATCAGTCAGTCAGTTGGGGCAACACAAAATGTTTAGGGGTACGCGTCCGCCTGTGTCCCCCCAGAAAATAAGCACTGAGTTCATGAACATGAAATTAATTACGGTCAGAGACCAGCTTGAGAAACACAAATGGAACTACAATCCCAATAGCAAAACAAACATTTAAAACAATATACAACAATGGATTTTAAGTTTAAAAGTGTGATAGGCATATAAACACATAAAAACTTTTAAATAGACTACCTTAGAGGCTCAAAGGGAGGTTATGTATCCTGTAAGGAGCTGCCCCCCTTAGATCAACAAGCAATGGCCTTACTCATATCCTGGGGTAACTGCAGTTTGTTAACTATCAATGCTTATATTCCCCCAACTAGTAAAAAAACCCGACACTGAGAACAACAAGCACTGAGTTCGTCAAAAGTCTGGGGGGAAATGCTGTGACTTTGCCTGACACAGAAAAGATCTCAGCAAAGGTGCCAGGCAGACCTCATCATCCATGGCACTTCTGAGTGTTTTTACCTGTTGTTGCATCTCATTGTCACCTCACCTGTGACTCTTTTTCCTTTACTGTCTGTACATACACTAAGCTACATATGCCAATGCTTTCAAATTGCTGAGAACGGCATTGCAACATATGGGGAAGCGAGAAATCTGGTGGATGACAAAATTCGGATCCACACCTTGGTTTGTGAGATGTGGAGCAGATGGCTTCATACAGGAATTCACACAGGTTCCCCAGAACCGGCAAGGAGGGAACACAATCCCAACAACATGGAGGTTCTGGGACAGCAGGGGGTTCTCTGCATGGGGTTCTATGAAACAAACAAGTTCACATTCTGGAGATACTCTTTGTCATGGGGGGTGTCTGGGTAGCATATGCAGCAAGGGGAGACTTTCATCAGTACAGGAAGGGGCAAGAAGTGGAAGACATGGTGGGGCAACATCACTCGAATGACCTCCCGGCAGTTGAGTCATTGACACTTACCAGGAAGAAGGGTGGGAGGGGTGAGGTGGAGAAGTCAACTCTGTTAACACACCAGTGGAACCAATCATGACTCTCAACCCATATGGCAATTCCTACAGGGTAACCACAGCAGAGGTGGGTGTCTATGTCATTTTTGATTTCTCACTGCCATTTTTTCCCCAGTTTTAAATTCAATTCACCACATTTCTGCTACAGTTTGTGATTAAAACCCTCAGGAAAATTCTTCAGCATTTTAGTGCGAATCTCACCTGAAGCGTACATATTTGTATGCAATTTTGGCTAATGTACAGTTTTTGCAAAGCAATAACTCCCTGAATACAATGCACTGTTGTTTGTTATTTTCACTAATATATGCATTTATGGGCACGTTTTACTCCAGTGCATGCTTTTTTTGTATACCTTACTTGGTTGGAGAACTGCCTTGCAACATTCAGAGAGGTGCGAATGTTAAAGGATGGTCATGTTTCAGTAAATGCAGATTAGGTAAGTTAGTCTTTAGACGTGTACAGAATTCAGCTTCTCCTTTTATCCCTAAGTGGGGTTTCGCCATCATGACTGACCATCAACCAGCTCCAAGTTCAGGTCTTCACTGTGTTTCGTGGTGCTGGAAAGAGGTGTGCTTTCTTTCTGCGAAAAGCCTGTGACAATCCTAGTTTCTTCCTCCACCTCTCTGTGCATGTGAGAATTGCAGGCTGACCTATTGGCCTTTGAGAGCTTTCTGAATGGGCCTAGCAACAGTGGGGCTGGAGCCAAGAAAAAGGGAAATTGATACGAGGAAATTATGCTGACAACATGGAGATCGATACAGGGTTGATGGATCCTTTCCTCCCTTGGGAATAAGACCAAGCAGTAGAGAAAGAATGGTTTAGGCAAAATGCCCAGAGCAGGCTGGGAGGAGGGAGGGGGGTATTTGTGTGTGCGTGAAGAGCAGGGTAAGCTATGGGATCAGGAAAAGCTCTTTAGATATCACAGATCATCCATCAATGGTTTTAAAAGTGCTTTTATAAGCTTAGGAAAGGAAAAGGGGTTGAGAAGTTTAAGACCCCAAGGATACAATAAAGCAGTACTGGTTTAAACTAATAAACCATTCTCTCTCTCCCTCCCCCCCCTTCTTTCTGGGGAAGAAAATGATAGCTGTCCAGTTCAATGAGATAAAATATAAAGTTGTGAATTTAAGGACTCAGAGCCCCTTCCACTCCCAGCTTCTCGTTTCTACCGAACCAAAGCAAATAATATACTGCAACTTTTGATGGGTGGAGGGAAAAAGGAGGGCATGCCCCTATTTATTTATTTGGTTAATTCCATTTCTGGATCACTCTAAGACAATTAAGAACTATCAGAAATTTAAAAACAATTAAGAGAACTTCCATATATAAAACAATTACATAATTTCATCCAGCATGGGTCTCTCCATCTTCCTTGGTGCTCCAACATCCTACATTATCCCTTTGGTCTTCACGATACTCCTCATCCCCCTCCTCATGCCTACCCTGGAGAGTTGTGCCCATAACACGGGGCTTGCCTCTTCCTTAAATAGGGCACTACTATTAGGGCAGGTTTCAATCCAAATCAATAATAATAATAATAATAATAATAATAATAATAATAATTTATACCCTGCCCATCGGTCCCAACAGAACATTAAAAACACGATAAAACATCAAACATTAAAAACTTCCCTAAACAGGGCTGCTTTCAGATATCTTCTAAAAGTCAGATACAGTGGTTCCTTGGGTTACAGACGCTTCAGGTTACAGACACTTCAGGTTACAGACTCTGCTAACCCAGGAATAGTACCTTGGGTTAAGAACTTTGCCTCAGGATGAGAACAGAAATCATGCGGTGGCAGTGGGAGGCCCCATTAGCTAAAGTGGTACCTCAGGTTAGTAACAATTTCAGGTTAAGAACGGACCTCCAGAACAAATTAAGTTCTTAACCTGAGGTACAACTGTAGTTGTTTATTTCCTTGGCATCTGATGGGATGGCATTCCACAGGGTGGGTGACACTACTGAGAAGGCCCTCTGCCTGGTTCCCTGTAACCTCACTCCTCGCAGTGAGGGAACCGCCAGAAGGCCCTTGGAGCTGGACCTCAGTGTCCGGGCAGAACGATAGGGGTGGAGACGCTCCTTCAGGTATACTGGGCCGAGGCCGTTTAAGGGCTTTAAAGGTCAGCACCAACACTTTGAATTGTGCTCAGAAACATACTGGGAGCCAATGTAGGACTTTTAGGACCGGTGTTATGTGGTCTCGGCGGCCGCTCCCAGTCACCAGTCTAGCTGCCACATTCTAGATTAGTTGTAGTTTCTGGGTCACCTTCAAAGGTAGCCCCACGTAGAGCGCATTGCAGTAGTCCAAGCGGGAGATAACTAGAGCTTGCACTACTCTGGCGAGACAGTCTACACATGCAGGGGGTCATATACTTCGCACTTCCAGCCCCATCATAGCCTGGCCAGGCACAGCTGTGAGTGTTTCCTCAGGCATTCCTCACCTGTGTATGCCTGTCATTCTCTCCAGGCTGCTGGACACCCGCAGCCAGCTGCTCTCTCCTTCTCCCAGGCAAATAATGTTGCTCTTCTCTCCTTACCCACCTTTGGGTTTGAGGTGACAGCAGTAGAGGGGAGTTCCATCCCCAGAATGTCCCCAGATTTCATCTAATGTCCCCGGGAAACGCAGCAGCGGCAGTCTCAGCAGCCCGGAGCAGTTGGCTGTGGCTGGCTTTAGGAGCTACTTGGAAATCCCCATATGATGGTGGTGCAGCTTCCGGGCTGCCTCCACCTTCCCTGACCCCAGCAACTAAGCTGCTAAGGGAGGCTTCATGCTGCCTATCGGAGCAGCCTCCCAACTCCTACTTGCATGCAAGCAGGAGTGGGGCGGGGATCTCTCCCTTTCCAGCTGAGGGATCCCTGCTCCCTCCTGCTTGCACACAAGTAGGAATGGGATTGGGGATGCTCCAATGGTCTTGCCACCGCCACTCTCGGCCCTCCTTCTCCGCCTTCCATGCCTGACCCACTGCGCACCACTTCCCCACCCCCACCACTGAAGAACCAACAACTCAGGGGCTGCCCAGGCTCATGGAGAAAGGAGATAGAAGCCTCGGAGGAAGGGGAAACGTGGCAGTTGAGGTCAAGGTGGCGGCTGCCCCTCTGCCACCACCATCGCTGCAGCATCAATGTCCCGAACGTGTAGTATTTATTTATTCAGAGTGTCCCTGGATTAATTGAAAGAAATCTGGTAACCTTACTCTTCACCCTTGCTTTCACTTTCTCCCAAGCAAACCTCTTCTGGGTGATATTTGTCCTTAGCGCCAGTCTCCTCCTCCCTGGAGGCATCGCTGCATCTCCTGCCTTCGTTGGCACCCTCTTCCATGCCCTCTGTGTATGGCCATATGTGAGATGCAGGCTGATTCATCACAGGCCACAGCTCAAGCCTTTTCTCCACCTGCTGTGATAATTTACTCTGCAACAGCCAATCCCGCGTAGATTAAAAAGAGGGGGAAATACAGTGGTACCTCAGGTTACATATGCTTCAGGTTACAAATGCTTCAGGTTACAGACTCTGCTAACCCAGAAATAGTACCTCGGGTTAAGAACTTTGCTTCAGGATGAGAACAGAAATTGTGTTTCAGTGGCGCGGCAGCATGAGGCCCCATTAGCTAAAGTGGTGCTTCAGGTTATGAACAGTTTCAGGTTAAGAACGGACCTCCGGAACGAATTAAGTACTTAACCTGAGGTACCACTGTATGGTGTTCTTTTGTTAGCTATATTAGGGAAAATGGAAATCCTCTACAATATCTTCTCAATAGTTTGAAATATATCACAGGACTACAGTGTGTGAAATGGCAACCAGCAGGTGCCCCAGCGTTTATGCGTGCATCGTTTTGCATTGATGTGGCACAAGACTCAGGATTAATCAGTTCTTGTCTCACATTTAGAACCAGATCTTCCCAGAGGGCTCGCTAAGCAAGGGGGTCCTTTTCAGACTAAGCATCAAGAAGAACTTTCTGGCAGTAACAGGTGTTCGACAGTGGAACGGTCTCCCTCCTGAGGTTGTGGACTCTCCTTCCTTGGAGGTTTCTAAGCAAAGGTTGGATGGCCATTTGTCACGGATGCTTTAGCTGAGACTCCTGCATTGCAGGGTGTTGGACTAGATAACCCTTGGGGTCCCTTCCAATTCTACCCT
The DNA here is from genome assembly GCA_034642415.1 of Podarcis siculus. Lineage (NCBI taxonomy): Eukaryota > Metazoa > Chordata > Lepidosauria > Squamata > Lacertidae > Podarcis > Podarcis siculus. The sequence continues at coordinate 52,626,396 of JAXCMG010000014.1, forward strand.
TCTATGATTCTATCAGCAGCGGCAAAATACAGCAAGCAGCTACAGAATAAAAGTCAGTCATGCATTTATGGCATATGGACACAAGAGGGTGCCCTAAGCTTGACATCTGATGCTGCAGAGTTGTGTTTTTCCCCTTTTTGTTTTTGACTGGGGGTTGAAGGAAGAAGAGACAGCAAGGATTAATACATATATGGGCTTGTACTGGGTTTTTGATGCTACTAAGAGAAAGCAATGTCAGATCTGATTCCTTTCTCCAGGGCCTGTGAGACAGAGTTGTTCTGCCTGGCCTTTGGCTTGGAATCAACTTGACCCCCTTCCCCTCTTTCCTTTCTCTTTCTGTGATGGAAATCCTATTTGGGGACTTCCCTGGCTTTTTTCTGGCCCATGTAGGACCAGTCTGAATAGTTGGCCTTGGTGAAGATTTGACATTTTCATCCCCCAAAAGTTTTTGATTTGAGTTTCTACTGAAATGGGCTGCATTTTAATGTTGTATTTTAATCTTGTTTTTATACCTGGTGTTAGCTGCCCTGAGCCTGGTCTTGGCTGGGGAGGGCGGGGTAGAAATAAAACTACTTCTTCTTCTTCTTCTTCTTCTTCTTCTCCTCCTCCTCCTCCTCCTCCTCCTCCTCCTCCTCCTCCTCCTCCTATGCTGAGATCCCAACACATTTAAGAAAAGGAAGTGAATTTTTTTATGACTTGGAAAAGTTTGTTTTAGCTCTCCAAGAACAACTGCAATGAGCTGGCCCTTCTGCTTTTTCATGTGATGAAAAGTCGGGGTGTGTGCTTGTTTTGTAACATATGAAAAAACAATTTCATTAATTACAAAACCTATGCAAAGAAGAAAGAAAGGGTACCAGCAGAGTTCGTTTTTATTATCCAGTTTGTGCAAAGGATTTTGAATGTCTGCTTGCTCATTTTGGGGTGAGAGGTTTGCCTTCTCTGGTGGCAGCAGAAGTGCACTCAGTGACTGACTCCTAGTAGTTGCTATCTTATTTGCAAGCAATGTCCTGGGCACTGCATTATTCTGGGGGAACAAAAAAAAAATGTTGATGTCATTCAGGCCAACATTGTAATAAGCAAAGATTAGGAAGATACACACATGAAGTTGAATAACAAAAATGAGTGCGTCCCTGACAAATAAATTACAAAATGAAAGTGTGATTTTAATGAGCGGGCAACAAATATCCACAGTGGACAACATTTTTAATAATGAAAATGAATTGGATTTTGTGTCTTGTATTAAGCAGAAGCACTCCTGTTGTCAGATGTTCAGGCCCAAAGTATTAGAGCAAGCAGGCAGCTGGGTGGCGGAAGGCAGCAAAGCCTGATGCAGAAGATCAGACAGTGGTTCCAGGACTTTTGCAGTGGTGACAATGGGCTCACCCTGTGCCGTCACCTGACTCTGGCTCAGCAGAATTCTGAGCTGTTGACTGAGTTCTGCTTCTGGAACTGCCGGCAGTTCTGCCATCTGACCCAAAGCTCTGGGGGCACTGGGAGCAGGAAACCACTGTTTCATACTCAGGGCTTCTGGTCTAAATCCTGTGGCATTTAAACCAGAAGTAAATCTCCACTGTGGAGTTCTTGCTCATTGTGCCTAGTGATCAAATCCAGAGACAAGGAGGCCAGTTTGTTGAATAATGTCATAAATGTGCCCCATGAATATTAGTCTGTGCTCTGTTCATTGTTTTATGTGTGACACAAAATTAATATTGAGAATGTTCCACCCAGCTTTATTTACGTTCCTTTTCTGGCATTCTCCCATCATGGAACCCAAGATGGTGATATAATGCTAGTACTTTACTAGCATATAGGATTGCATGGAAGAATTGAGCAATGAGAACTGGACCCTTGCCCTGTCCACAATGTGAAAAGACAAGTCCCTTTTCTAGAGCTGGTTGGGACCTGTGCCAAGAAAAATGATGCTAAATATATCAGGCTTTGCATTAGGCAAATGCAATTAGGCACATTTTATGACTTTCTCTCTTAATTGTGCACATTGTGAATGTAATTTAGCTCTTAAGAGAATTTGTAAATCATGTTTTATTGGCATTGTGCTAAAGCATCGCACTTAGCTAGGAACACTATTAAGCAGATTATAACGGCAAAGAGATGAACACATTTCTGGGATTCTTGCCACAGGTGTGCCAGAAAATGTGATACTCAAAGCAAGCGGCTGTATCCTTGCAAAGAGGCACAGAAGCTGTGTGTGGTTCTGCACAGCCTGCTAAATGTATGGTTTCTAGAGATAGGTAAATTTCCCTTGGCTTGCTTAGAAAATTATTTTTGTGTGGATTAAGCTTTCCTTAAGAATCTTAAAACAAAACAGCAAAACAAAACAAAACAAAACAAAACACCCCAAACAAATAACTTTAGGTTTTGGTGTTTCTTATAGCTTTCATAGAATTGTAGAGTTGAAATGGGTCATCTAGGGTCATCTAGCCCAACCCCATGCAATGCAGGAATCCCGGATAGATGGCCATCCATCATCTGTTTAAAAACGTGCCACGAAGGAAAGTCCACCACATTTTGAGGTAGTCAGCTCCACTGTCTAACAGCTCTTACTTTCAGAAAGTCCTTTCTAATGTTTCTTTTTTTCTATTAGCCATTATATTCTACATGTCCCCACACCATGAAATGCAATGTGGCCCAAAAGTTTAAAAAAATCTGGTGCAGTTGGGGCAAACTGGTTGAGCGGAAGGCAGAGGGTAGAAGATTTGGGCAAACACATTTGGTCTTCCACTTGTTGAATGAGAGGCATAGAACAGTCCAAGGATGCAGATTAGATTTAACTGCCCCACAACTTGTCCTGGATTTTAAGCGAAATTGATTTTGTTTCTGTTTTGTACTACTGGGTTGCAAAATTACACTCAAAATGGCAGCTGACACTGTAAAATGGAGCAGGAACCAAGAGTTATTCCAACACTGCTGTTGTTTTTTAAGTAGCAGATGGCTTTAGCATGCCACTCACAAAATTTAAGAGGAATATCAGGGCTTTAAAGACATGATGATGAGCTAACAAGGTGACCAGAACAAAAGCAGAGTTGGCAGAGATGGATGCCACTGCCTAAAGTTCTGTTGCACTCCTTTAAATGAGAACCAGGGTTGGGAAATAAAAAGCAAACCTGGGTAGGGGAGATCAGGGTTTAGTGGTCTGTCTGGCTCATTGTTGTCATGATTCTGGACTAGGATTCTTGGCATTGAAGGAGAAGAATCAGTCCAATTCGGGTCACCAGTGTCACTTGCAAAGCTGTGTGTCTCATGCATCACACCAAGCCTAAATCTGGCAGCCAAGAGCTTCTGGGGCTCAGGACCCCTGAACCTGGCTCTCCAGAAACCATTCTTCCCCAAATAGGCTCCAAGAACCAGGTCTCCAATGCACACTAACAAGTGAAGGGAGTGCTCCAAGCAGAGTACCAGAGAAGTGATGGGATGCACAGCCCCAAGTCTGAAGGCTTCCTCCTTAAGGATACAGATGCCTCAACAAAGTGGTAGAACATAGAAACTGTCTTGAGGGCCAGGAGACTTATGGTTCAGGTACAGCTGGGATTCCACTGGAGCAAATAGTTCCTTGTGATCTGTCCAAGGTCCTGCAAGCCTTTCTTCCAACCGTGTTTGATCTCCAAAGTCAATCTCTATACTCCCTCTGTGTGCGCATATCACAGGCCATCTACAACCTCCCCCAGCCTGGTGCCCATCCACATGGCAATTGGGATCAAACAACATCTAGAATTCCCAATCCTCCATTACCTAAATTCCCATCAGCCCTAGTCAACATGGCCAATGGTCAGGGGATATGGGAGCTGTGGTCCAGCAACATTTGGAGAATACTAGGTTGGGGGAAGGTGGGTCTAGAACTCAGAGAGGGGGAGTAGGTGGGGGGTAGAGTCCCAGCTAGACTGCTTAGCAATGGAGGATAGGCTTTCAGGTTAGAGTAACTCATAGCTGCAGCCTAGCTTACCTCTTGGCTCTGAAATCCAGGTAATGACAGTCTGTCTGTTATCTGGCGGGTACATCTCATTGACTTGAAATGTGATTTATGCATAAGGATGTGGGATCGAAGTCTTAAGCAACAGCTCTCTGTTGCAAGCGAAGGAAGCAAGTTGCTGCACTGCGCACAGAAATTAGCCAGCTGCTGCTGCTACTGCCATCTACTTTGAATTTTAATACACTTTGACAAGAAGATGGGTTTAAAAGATTTACCAAAGTCATTCGGAAAGCAGAAACAGAGGGCAATGGCAGATTACATGAGAGGGGAAGGGTTGTGGCTTAGTAGAGCATCTCCTTTGCATGCAGAAGGTCCTAGGTTGGCACCCCCAGCTTCTCCAGGTAGGGCTGGAAGAGACCTGTGTTTGAAATCCAGGAGAGCTTCTTCCAGTCAGTGCAGATATCATGGAGCTTGATGAACCAGTGGTCTAACAGTATAAGGAGCTTCAGTATAGGAACTCAAGAACCTAGGAAGAGTCTAGGTCAAACCAATGGCCAATCTCATCCAGCTTCCTGTGTTCACAGTGATCCAGCAGATGCCTCTGGAAATCCCACAAGCATGACCCAAGCACAACAGCACTCTCACTTCCTGTGGTTTCCAAAAAACTGGCCTTCAGAAGCATTATTGCCTATGACTATGGAAGAAGAGCTTAGCCAACATAGCTAGTAGCCATTGCTAGCCTTATCCCCCATGAATTCATCTAATCCTCTTTTAAAAGCCATCCAAGTTGGTGGCCACCACTGCATCCTGTGGCAGCGAGTTCCATAGTTTATGTGTTGCACGAAGAAGTATTTTCTTTTATCTGTCTTGAATCTTCCAACATTCAGCTTCATTGGTTCTCCATGAGTTCTAGCATTTTGAGAGAGGGAGAAAAACTTCCCTCTATCCAATTTCTACATGCCATGAAGGATTTTACAAACTTCTATTGTGTCCCTTCTTGCTCACTTTTTCTCTGAACTACTCCCCTGATGTTAGGATATTTCCGTTCCACCTTAAGAGGGAGCAGGCTTTTGT
>JAXCMG010000014.1:52631404-52656577 GCA_034642415.1 Podarcis siculus
GGCTTGGGGGCTCAGATGGACGTTATCTCCCTGGCAGTATCCCAACACCCTGCCCAAGCAGCAACCTTTCCGCTTGCTCCTTTGCCAGGCTGACATCGAGTGAGAGAAGGAATTATCTTGCATTGCCGGGGTGTTCCCAGAGAACAGGGAATTCCTCCTCATCTCAGAAGCTCTCCAGCCCCAGGTGTTTTCTGTCCTCATCCACAGCCCTATGAAATGGCTACATATCAACTAGCCACAGGGACAGACAAGACTCTGCCGCGGTCCTGCCATAAATATGATTTCACAACCTTGTAATGAGAACCTATGATGGGGCATGATCAATCTTGTCTCTGGGTTGGCGTCGCGGGAGCGGGAGAGAAGTATGCTGAGATGTCACCGAGGATAAATGGCGCAATTAAGGAAGACAATCCCTCTAGCCAATGTAAAGCGTCGCCAGCAAGGCGGAATATTATTGATGGAGGGGGGTGGATGGATGGTGGAGCCCAGGCTTGGCTTTGCCAGTGAAGAGTGAGGGAACATATGTCTTCAGATCCTAAACTAAGGAGAGACCCGTGATGCGCAGTATTCTGCTACAGGGGAAAGTTTTATTAATGGTTTGGATAAATGCTAGACCGTTTTTTGTTTTGCTTCCCTATCCCTCCTCCTACAAACGAAAAGGAAGAAGTTGGAAGGACACCACTGCAGCAATCAGTGCTGGATTTACGTATAAGCTAAACAAGCTGTAGCTTAGGGCCCCACTCTCTTGGGGGCCCCCAAAAAATTTAAAGGAAAAAACCCTGGATGTACATTTCCAAAATATAAGATAAAAATAAAATAAAATAAAATAAAATAAAACCTACATACAGCAACAGTGTTTGGTGGGGTGTATGCTCCTATGATGTAAGTAATGGGCCCCACCTGCTAGCCTGCTCCCTAAAATACCACTGGTTTGCTCATTTTTATATATGGGGTGCCTACTGTTAAAAACCTACTGTTTATGGAAGACAATCTTTATCGGCTATGAGTGATCGCCAAAGAAGAAGATATAGGGTGCCTACATTCTGCATGCACAAGTGGCTTTAGGTACCTATTAGGTCCATAAATTACCATATAGCATATATTCAACAACAGCAGCAACAACAACAAAAAACCAGCGACAATTTCTTGTTGACAAAGGACAGCTGGACATATAAAGGGCCCCATTACCTTCAGTAGCTTAGGACCTCATCAAACCTAAATCCGGCCCTGACAGCAATGCAATGTATTTGTAGATAATCAAGATTAAAGAGTGCGGTTTTTTGTGGGGTGCGGATGCTTGGATGTGATGCTGTTGTTTCTCTGTGCCTCCTTGTCAATGGTCTTCTCAGGTGAAGAAAGGGATGCCTCACCCTCATTCAGTAGCAGGTGGTACCCTCTAGACCTGGCAGGGCTGCTGGGAAGTCATGGGTTGTGACCAATGAGGTCACAGGGGTGTGGCCAGCTGTTCTGGTTGCCTCCCCATCTTCCTTCATTTCAAGGATAATGTGGGCACTGAAGCACTGCTGTTAAGCAGATCTTTAGTATTTAACTCATGCCTGCATCTTATTAGTCACTGTGTGAGCACAGTACTTTGTAGAATCATCTGCTATGAGACCAGCCTACAGATGAAAGTTATGAGATGTGGCCTAGGAATTAAGACCCTTAAGAAATGTCCAAACCTCCCCACTGTGAAATTTCACTAAGCTTTCTGAATCCAAGAAAGTGGGGTCTATTTGTATTTCTCTTTCATACAGAACAAATATTCCCCCGTATGGCCTGAAATGAGCTGATATCCAATGTATTGATTAATGTGGGACATCCAGCCTCATATAACCAGCATGCTTAAGTCTAATTATTGCACGAAGGGGTTAAGACCATAGAATAAGCTGTCCTGCCAGGCTAAGATAGGTTACTCCCCCTAGGTTACTCTCAAGCTCTTTGTTCTCCCACTTTCCATCATTCCAGCAGGTGAACCTTACCAGTAAGGAGGTAGACCATGTGGCTTAAGCAAGCCATCTTTGTGTTTCTATACACATATACACATATACACATATTATAAATATTTACCATTTTGGAACCTAGGTTGCACTGCCTATGTTTTCTTGCTGCTGTATGGAAAGCACATGAATCTGACATTTGAAGAGTTTGTAAGTAAACCATGTTTAACTTACCAAACACGTGGTCTTTTTCTTTGCTATGGGAAGAGGGGAACTTTGGAAGGAACTTCCAAAAGGGATATTTTAAAGGTCTAACAGCCTATATTTACACATTTTACTTTGCTGCAAGTGTTTTAATTTTAAATCTCAGTTGGGGGCCTCTCAGCAATGAGTACTTGCCCCAAACCTGGATCTTGGCATTCAGGGAATTCTCCTTTTTATTATACCTAGTGCATGTTATTCTTTAACCAAAATATAAAAAGGAACAATTAAATCAAGAAATAAATTTGCATACTCGTCTGAATCAGAAAAAAGTCAGTCAAGCAAGTGTTTCTATTGATCACAATCTAACTGGTTTTTTCCAGGAACTGTATATAACGGGACGGGGGCGGGGGGAACATGAAGAGCAATGTGGTGTAGTGGTTAGATTCTTGGACTGAGAAAACCCAGATGCAAATTCCTAGCCAGTCATAAAGCTCAGTGGGTGACCTTGGTCCAGTCACCTCTTTCAGCCAGACCTACCTCATGTGTGGGAAAAACTATGCTGGCCACCTAAGCTCTTTGGAGAAAAGGCAAGTTATAAATTTAAGAAAGAGAGTATTGGGCCTTGACTATGCTTTGACCACAGGCATGGCCCTCTAGACGTTGTTGTACTCCAACTCCCAGCATCTCTCACCACTGGCAAAGCTGGCTGGGGCTGATGGGAGTTGGAGTTCAGCAACAGCTGGAGAAACACACAATCCTCACCTCGGTTCTACTGTTACATTCCTAACACCTACATACGCTGTCCACATGGTATGGAAATGCAGTTTTGTCAATGTAGCCACTATTACTGCTGTTGCTGTTATACCCATATTGCAGGTGGAGGTACTGAGACTGAGCAAGGGATGTGTTGAGGAATGCCTATTCAATTCATGGCAGCAACAAGGTTTGAAGTAGAGGTCTCCTGCTTCGCTGTTCAGGCTCTCCATCACCATGCAGACCTGATATCCTCCTTGCATAGGTGATGTGATGATTTCCATGCCAATGTGCTCACCCACTAAGTTCAGCCTCCTCATGTTCTCAAGCTAATTGTGGCCACAGCCATCTTGTTACCTTATGTGCAATGTGACATTTTCCAGTGGCAGCTCTGAAGGTCACACCCCTATTACATTAGCAACCCGTCAGCAGAGAACACTCTGCTGACGCACCTAATTGTGTCTTTCTTTCCTCTTAGTCAGGGGAGGGCAAGTTCCGCCCAGATCCTTTAACTTAACCTTTTTGTTCTCGTTCCCTACTACAATTAGGCATATGCTGCTGACTTTAAGCCCCTCACACGCACCAGATTACGTTTGGCTCCATCTTTCTCCTGTTCCTTTCCTGTCCTTCCCTGTGTAGAATTTCAGATTGAAAGCAATCTCTCTCTCCTGCCCCACCACTGCCACCAGTGGTGGCTAATACCCATTGGAAATGATAGGGTGGAAGGCAGGGAGGACAACAGTAGGTGGCGCTAGAGCCACTGATAGGCAGTTTTGTTCCCATCCTCTTGCTTGCAGAGTTCTACAAGTGACGACACTGAGGCCACATTCACATTCAGCGTTGCCAACTTGAATATAATATTGGAGGTGGGGAGGCAGATAAGGCCCACCCCACAAAATTGATCACAAGATATGGCGCACACACAGACACCATTTGAATGGCAATGCCCATCAATCTTTTTGGGGGAGGTGCCCCCCTCAAATATTTTGTGTTCACACCATAGAGACAATATCATTCCATTGTAAATAGTCATGGCTTCCCCAAAAGAATTCTGGGAGCTTTACTCATGGGTACTGAGAGTTGTTAGAATACCCTCTATTCACCCCACCCCAGAGCTACATTTCCCAGCATTCTCTGTGAAGAGGAATTGGTTCGTAAACTACTCTGGGAACTGTAGCTCGGGGGGGGGGGTATAGCAGTCCTAATAACTCTCAGCACCTTTAGTTCAGTGCCCAGATTTCTCAGGAGGAAGCCATTGTGGGAATGTTAATGAAGAAGAAGAGAAGAAGAGTTTGGATTTGATATCCCGCTTTATCACTACCCGAAGGAGTCTCAAGGTGGCTAACATTCTCCTTTCCCTTCCTCCCCCACAACAAACACTCTGTGAGGTGAGTGGGGCTGAGAGACTTCAGAGAAGTGTGACTAGCCCAAGTTCACCCAGCAGCTGCATGTGGAGGAGTGGAGACGCGAACCCGGTTCCCCAGATTATGAGTCTACCGCTCTTAACCACTACACCACACTGGCTCTAATGATAGTAGTAGTACTAATGATAGTAGAAGAGGATATACTGATTAAATATTATCCTTTCTCACTCACGCTAGTGAGTGATGTCGCAGAGCAGATTCCCCTCAATTCAGCAGGAAGCTAGTTTGCAGATTGGTTTGAATCTCTTTACTTAAGCAATCCAGTCTGGCTTGATCAGACTGGATAAATTAAAAAAATTAAAAAATTGTCCAGTAGCACCTTAGAGACCAACTAAGTTTGTTCTGGGTATAAACTTTCTTGAGCATGCACACTTCTTCAGATACAGTGATACCTCGGGTTAAGAACTTAATTCGTTCCAGAGGTCTGTTCTTAACCTGAAACTGTTCTTAACCTGAGGTACCACTTTAGCTAATGGGGCCTCCCGCTACCACCACACGATTTCTGTTCTTATCCTGAAGCAAAGTTCTTAACCCGATGTACTATTTCTGGGTTAGCGGAGTTTGTTACCTGAAGCGTCTGTAACCTGAAGTGTCTGTAACCTGAAGTGTCTGTAACCCAAGGTACCACTGTACACTGAAACAGAAGTCACCAGACCCTTATATATAGGGGGAGGGTGGGGTGGGGTTTTTCTCAGGAGGGTAGTAGGAGATGGGTGATAGACTCAATGGTTATGGTAAACCTGTTGACAACTGTTAACAACTGCAATTAGTCATACAGGAAAAAGCAAGGGATAGTGTGCAGATGACCAAAAATTGCTTTAGCATACGTAATGAGACAAGAATCCAATATCTCTATTCAGACCAGGTCTCTCCATAGTTTTCAGTTTAGTAATAAGTTGTAATTCAGCAACTTCTGCTCAGAGAGGGCCAACCAAAGCTCATTCTTCTTTGATGAAGTGCAGAACTGGAAGATGGTGGTATCTTCCATTGCCTGCAAATGTTGCCCAAATGATAAGCTATAAGGAAGAAGAAGGGGGGGAAAAACCCCAAGCAAACCTGGAAGCCCCAGAGGAACCTCAAGCACAAAGCTTCCCTCCCTCCTTTTTTAATAATAAAGATTCTATTTAGTTCTACAAGAGCTTTTTCCCCAAAAACATTTTGAAAGTTATTCTGCAAACATGGTTTAATAGTAAGTAATCCCTTGTGTTGAGGGAGAAGAAAAGAGAACACAGCCATTTCTGTTTCAGCAAACATCCTTTGTATCTTTCAGAAGGGAATGAAAGGGCTGAATCGTGCGAAAGAAACCGAGATAAAATATTAATTATTTCCTGCAAGATTGCAGCACGTTTACAGCAATAACCAATTCTGTCAGTGCTCCATGCAATATTATTATTTCTTCCTTTCTTGGTCTTTCAAGTTGTTCTGATGTTTTTTCCTTTCCTTTTCCTTTTCCGCAGAGGGAATTCTGATGGAATTTTCTCTGCCTTACCAGCATTCATGCTGTGGAGGGGGAACACAGGACTTTTTCCATTCTGCAAGGAGATCAAAACTTTCGGAAAACAATGACAATTCAAAACAAACTTCCATTCAATGATCTTGAGCACAGGAGCCAACTCCTAGGGGCTGGGTCCCTTGACCCCTCCCCCAATAAAATATTTAAGGGGACTGCCCCCCCAAGTTGATGGACATTGCCATTCAAATGGTGTGCATGCACCACATCATGTGATCAGTTATGTGGGGCAGGACTCCTCTCTCCCCCCCCCAAATATTTTATTCAAGTTGGCACCCCTGATCTTGAGGTTTCTGTCCGGGACAGGGCTAGCCTTGCCCGAAGATAAAAAGGCAAGAAAGAAGTCGCCTTTCTCTCTGCTGTTCTCCACGCAGGCTTTGCAGATTTTGCTGCAGAATTTTGCTTTTAAAAAGGTTATGCATAACAATACAATTAAAACAGCATTTAAAACAGCATTTTGCACCTTCAGATAAAGCTGCTGGCCCAGTTTATCCCATCACTTATGTCTCTTTATTCTTTTTATTTGGGGTTACAGTGCAATGCAAGATTAATTTATTAGCAGTGGTACATATTAGTAGAACGGAAATGTTTGTATTACTTAGGAGGATTCATCATATTTGCGTAAGCAGCCAACGCATGACTTGAAAAATATAAATGGTTTTTGTCACAGTACAATTCAGCCGATTCCCTCACTTCTTCCTTTGCCTTCTCCCCATCTGAATAACTTGATATTTAGATAAATAAGCAATATATCTGCTGGAATAAGCAATTAAAACCACATTTCCTCGGGGGGATCAGAGGTACATTTCCCCCCCCTGTTGAAGATTTGCTACAGTACGTTCTATCGCATATTGAAATTTCATTTTCTCCCCATTTCCTCTGTGAATAGGCTGCAGCAGTGGGGGAGGACGTTATTAAATGGGAATGACTCCGAGTGTCAACAGCTTTTAAAGGCTAATTCTGAGAAATTTATGAAAAGGATTTTCAATAAGAAGCCTTTGCGCAAAAAGGCCATGGAAACTGTCCCGGGTGAACCTGAAGAGGAAGTGAGATGCTTTCTTCTGGCAGAACAGCAAATATGCTGGGAAACTTGCAAGCTTCCAAACCACACAGACAATTGTGAATGGGAGGGTGGCGGAGGAAGGATGATTCAAAATGAGATTTGTGTTGTATGTTCAGGGTCCGTCCCCCCAGCTCTGGTAAAATTTAAGCCCACTTCAGAACAGAAGAGCCTGCCAGATCAGACTGATGGTCCACTTAGCTCAGCATCCTGTTCTTACACAGGCCAACCAAATTGCAGGAAACCATCAAGAAGGACCTGAGCACAAGAGCCCTCTCCAGGGGCAGACTTAGGGCTTGGCCAGGTTGGCGCCTGCCAAGGGCCCAGGCCCAGGGTGCCATGGGCCAGGAGTCAGCTTCGCCTGCTGAACAGCAGCCTGAAGGGGGAGAAGGTGGAGTGATTCTACCTGTTGAGCATCAGCCTTCAAGCACAGGAGGAGAAGGCACTGAGGAGAACCAGCCTTCTTAAACAGAGCTCTCAGCAGCAGTCAGATGCTGGAAACAACACCTGTTGGTTCCTGGCTCCACCTTGCTGCTTCCAGCTCTCCATCTGGACCCTTGGCTTCGTGATCATCTGGATTCCCTGAGCTCTGGACTGTCCATAGCTGTCCAGTGGACTGTCCTCCACTGCTCTGGGAGGTCCAGCTGAGGCATGCTGGAAGTGAGCAGAGGGAGGAAGGCAGGCAGGCAGATAGACTGATGGAGGAGGAAGAGGAGGGGAGGAGGAGCCGACCCGACCTGACCTCTATAGCTGTAGAGCAGGGGTCAGCAACCTTTTTCAGCCGTGGGCTGGTCCACCGTCCCTCAGACCATGTGGTGGGCTGGACTATTTTTTGGAGGGGGGGATGAATGAATTCCTGTGCCCCACAAATAACCAGAGATGCATTTTAAATAAAAGCACACATTCTACTCATGTAAAAACATGCTGATTCCCAGACTGTCCGTGGGCTGGATTGAGAAGGCAATTGGGCCGCATCTGGCCCACGGGCCTTAGGTTGCCTACCCCTGCTGTAGAGGAAGTCGCCAGTGGAGCTCAAAAGGTGACAAAAAGCAAAGTTTCTGAGTTTCTTTTCCATGGCATCTCCTTGCTTTTGAGGCGCTGATATAGCTCCTTGCTGTGGGAATGTTAAAGATAGCAGGAAAGGATATATGGAATAAGTATTATCCTTCCTTCACTCATGCTAGTAAGTGATGTAGCAGAGCTGATTCCCCTCAATATAGCTGGAAGCTAGTTTGCAGATTCATTTGAATCTCTTAATTAAGATTATTCCTGGTGTCCCCTTTTATCCCTCCTAAAAGAATAAAGACACGAGAGTCTTTCTCAGTAAAGTAACAAAAAGTTTACTCACATTTCAGTTCACAGTATGATCCCTGAAAGGCAGGCTTTACTTGCTAGTTACACAAAGAAGCTGTGAGTTCATCTCATATGGAGACTGAACTCATGTGCCGCTGGCTGAGAGCTGGCAAACAGCAAAATGACATTAAGACAACAAAATGGCTGCAGGAGAGCAGCATGGCAGCAAAATATAGAACAAGACAAGGGAAAGACAAAACTAGAGACTGAGAAAATGGCTGCATGACTAAGCTCTTTTATGGAGTCAACCAGAGTTACGCCCATCTCCCAGATCACATGGGGAGGAAGATCCAGACCAGTGGAACAGGAAGTTACACTGACTGGATGTCCCCCTGCCTGTGCCCACTCTAGGGAAATAAGGAATGTTGCACTTGACTGTATCAATGGATTACATCCCACACTTGCTAAGGGTGCAAGGGAGCCTGGGTACAACTCTGGCCCTTTCCCCTCCTGCATCTTCCAGCAATTGGTATTCAGGAGCATTACTGCTTCCAACTGTGGAGGCAAATCATAATCATCATGGCTAAGAGCATAGGAGCCAATTCCTATGTGCTGAGGTCCCTTCATCTCCCAATAAAATATTTGAGGGAGCCAGGCATCACAAAGTTGATGGGCATTGCCATCGCCACATCCTGTGACCAATTATTCAGGGCTGGGTTCACTCCCCCCCCTCAATATTTTATTCAAGTTGGCACCCTTGGCTAAGAACCATCCATAGTCCTCTCCATGAATTTGTCCAATCCTCTTTTAAAGCCCTCCAGGGTTCCAATGTGACAATTAGGTTAAGGAAAATGCACGAGGGAGGGGGCAGTGGGGAGGAGCATGCTAGCTCCGCCTCCACTCTGTCACTGTTCCGATTGCATTACAACTTGTGGATGTCACAGAAGTGAAGGAGTAGGCTGCCTGTATTTTTGGAGCAGGGTTGGAAGACCTCAGGACTGGAGACCAAATCTGTCCATTCATGCCTCTTTTGCTCCCCCAGACCTTTCCCTGGGCTGCACCCCCTCTGCCCAGAACACAACCTTCACCAGCCCCACTCCACACCTCAAATGTTGTTGCCTGGCTGGACGCGTCCCTGAGATTGAAAGCGACTCTTGCTTGTTTAACTGGAGAGTAGAGAAGGGTGGGTGAGTGGGTGCTGGAGGAGACTCTTGAGAGTCCCATGGACTGCAAGAAGATCAAACCTCTCCATTCTGAAGGAAATCAGCCCTGAGTGCTTACTGGAAGGACAGATCCTGAAGCTGAGGCTGCAATACTTTGGCCACCTCATGAGAAGAGAAGACTCCCTGGAAAAGACCCTGATGTTGGGAAAGATGGAGGGCACAAGGAGAAGGGGACAACAGAGGACGAGATGGTTGGACAATGTTCTCGAAGCTACCAGCATGAGTTTGACCAAACTGCGGGAGGCAGTGAAAGGCAGGAGTGCCTGGCATGCTCTTGTCCATGGGGTCACAAAGAGTTGGACACGACTAAATGACTAAACAACAACAACAATTGTGCTAATGGCCCTTGGAAGCTTGCACAGAAAGGAAGCTGGCCTTCAAACTGGGAAAAGTTCCCCCGCCTCTGTTGTAGAGACTCCTTGTGTAGTTTCAGAATACTGGAAAATCAGAGTTCTAAATAGCGCAGAAAGTCTCTCCAAATCCCCCTTCACCTCTTCAGACCTTTGCCTTCCATGAATTTGGTGGTGACAGAGAGGTGGTGGAGTTAACATACTCATGCCTGCTGTTGTAACACCTGAAGAGGTCTGTATTGTGTGGTCTGTATTGTAGAAGTGGTGGTTGCAGAGTTCTGTCCTCTGCAACCTGGAGCTTGAAGCTAGGAGAATTGATCTCAGGTGGGAAGTTCAAGGCTGGACTGAATGAAAATGATATCCCAACGTTCTCCATGTTATTTGCAGTTGGGGAAATTGGGAGAGTTTTTAAAAATACTATTCAGGGAAGGGGAGAAGAGGTGGGATTATCCATCAGTTTCCCCTGCTCAAATAACTTTATTCTGAGAAATTCGGGATGCCTTAATGTCTAAGCTTTATCCTTTGCCTGTGATGTATCTCTGGACTCAGAAGCGGAAGTGATTGGAATCTACTTTCTTAGCTAGTGGCTTGGTACATCTTTCTTTTGCTTTTCTAAAAAGAAAAGAAAAGGGGGGGGGGGACCTTATGTAGTTTATGAAAAGGATGCTACCATGGGACTCTAACTTGAAACAACTTTCTGATTCCCATCTTGCCCTTTGATTCGATATAGAATTCTGCATGTTTCAGCACGGCATGCTTATCTGTATTCCTCTCATCCCCACACCTGCCCTGGCTCAGAAGACTTAATGAAGGCTTGGATTTTATGGCATCTCATCAGCTTTTAAAAGCATCGGGTAGCCATTGCCATGATTGGCAGCTTTTAACCAAGGACGTCCCACTGAGTTTCCCATTCATCTAGAATCTAAAGGTATTTCTGAGCTTGCAGAAATGATCTCGACTGCTGCAAGATAATGACTTTTATGGCAGCCTCATCACAGGCATTTTGTTCCAATGGCAATCACGGGACATCTTATGCAATAAATGCATCACCTGTTGGCCTAACTTTTTGTGGAAATTTTGCTCTAGAATTTCCCAAAGTTTCTTTTCTCGTTTGGCTCATCAAGACGTATTGTCTTGCTCCCAGACATCTCCTCTCTTTTCTGTTCCCACTGGGTTAATAACATAAAGGAAATGCTTTTGGGGAAGAAGTGGTGCTGTGAATTGTCATATTCTAGATCTGATTACTGTAGAATTTTTTTCATCAAGATGGATCTTAATTGTACAAATTGTCCACACTGTTCCCATGTTTCTGATGAATATTGTCTACATGCAACAGGTGTATCTGTTTCTTCAGAAATGCATATATCAGAAGAAATCCACCTTAAACTGCCAATCAATTTTTCTGAGGATTTTTTTTTCTTTTTCTTTTTAAATCACAAACTGAAGCAGAGATGTGGCAAATTGAACTTACGACTGGAAAAATGACAAGCTGAGAGAAACTGAAATCAGCAGATTCATCAACCCCTATTCCTAGGTGATTAACTGCCAGTAGAAAACATACAGGCATAGCCTAGGAGGAAATATAGGATTGCTTATGAATTTAAGCTAATGTAGAATTTATATTAACGTGTGAGGTTGAGATGGGTCAGAACAATGTACCTGAAGTTCTAGCGAAAACTTAACAGCTCCTTTGCATGGCGATGTTTCTTCCGCAGTTACACTGCATCATGGCAACTGTAGTTCTTATGAGGCATTGCATGGAAACCAGGAAGCTGAGTTGGACTATTAGTCCATCT
Source organism: Podarcis siculus (assembly GCA_034642415.1). Taxonomy (NCBI): domain Eukaryota; kingdom Metazoa; phylum Chordata; class Lepidosauria; order Squamata; family Lacertidae; genus Podarcis; species Podarcis siculus. The sequence continues at coordinate 52,642,955 of JAXCMG010000014.1, forward strand.
AGCTCAGAATTGTTGACACTGACTGGAAGCAGCTCTCCAGGGTTTCAGACATGAGTCTCTCCAACTCCTACATAGAGATGCCAGTTTGCATGCAAAGCAGATGTTCTGTGAGTGAGCATTGGCCCTTATCCCATTACTGGAAATGAAATCTGTAAGGGAAGGACCATCTTATACACAGCTTCTTTGGTGAGCACATTTTGAGTATTTTAAGAAAATGTCTGTGCCATCACAAAAAAGGTGTGGGTGGGTGTGTCCATTCACAAGATGGCTACCGTGGTTGACATGACAAGTCAGAAAGCACTCATTTCATTGGAAGGCAAATGGGTGAGACTAAGAACCCGGTAATGCCCCCAATGATGTACAAGTCAGAGGTTAGGGACTGAAAACCAAAACACAAAAGGCATTCCAAATTGATGGGAAGATAATGCAAAATCAGCTTCTCCAAAACACCCCTTCCCCACAAATACTGCAGGGACACAAAAGCCACAAGACCTGGGTTCTCTTGGGCCTCTGAATCTTTTCCCACCATCAGTAGTGAATTATGGAAACTGGAATTCTCATGCGGTATGCTTGGAGGCAGTGCCGGATTTACGTATAAGCTAAACAAGCTATAGCTTAGGGCCCCACTCTCTTGGGGGCCCCCCAAAAAATCAAAAGAAAAAAAACAACTGGATGTACATTTCCAAAATATAAGATAAAAAACAAATAAAGTAAAACCTACATACAGTTAGAACTTAATAATTATTTCACTATTAATATACTTCTTCTTAATTGTATTTGTGTTGTGCCAATGGCTTTAGATACCTATTAGGTCCATAAATTACCATATAGCATATATTCAACACAAAAAACAGCAGCAATTTGTTCTTGACAAAGGACAGCTGGACATATAAAGGTCCCATTACCTTCAGAAGCTTAGGGCCTCATTAAACCTAAATCCGGCTCTGGTTAGAGGCAGCAGTGTCTCTAGATAAGAAGAGCCTGCTGGATCAGGCCAATGGCTCATCTAGTTCAGCATCCTGTTCTTACAGTGGCCACCCAGATGTTTGTAGTAGTAGTAGTAATTATTATTATTATTATTATTATTATTATTATTATTATTATTATTATTATTTTGAGTAGCTTCCAACAAAGATTAAAAATACATTAAAATGTCACACATTAAAAACTGCCCTGAACAGGGCTGCCTTCAGATGTCTTCTAAAAGTCTGGTAGTTGTTTATCTCTTTGGCATCTGGTGGGAGGGCATTCCACAGGGAGGGCGCCACTACCAAGAAGGCCCTCTGCCTGGTTCCCTGTAGCTTTGCTTCTCGCAGTGAGGGAACCGCCAGAAGGCCCTCAGAGCTGAACCTCAGCGTCCGGGCAGAACGATGGGGGTGGAGATGCTCCTTCAGGTATACTGGACCGAGGCCATTTAGGGCTTTAAAGGTCAGCACCAACACTGAATTGTGCTCAGAAACGTACTGGGAACCAATGTAGGTCTTTCAAGACTGGTGTTATGTGGTTTCGGCGGCCGCCCCCAGTCACCAGTCTAGCTGCCGCATTCTGGATTAGTTGAAGTTTCCGAGTCTCCTTCAAAGGTAGTCCCATGTAGAGTGCATTGCAGTAGTCCAAGCAGGAGATAACCAGAGCATGCACCATTCTGGCGAGACAGTCTGCGGACAGGTAGGGTCTCATCCTGCGTACCAGATGGAGCTGGTAGACAGCTGCCCTGGATACAGAATTGACCTGCGCCTCCATGGACAGCTATGAGTACAAAATAACCCCCAGGCTGTAGGAAGCCTCAAACAGGACCTGAGCACAAGAGCCCTCTCCCCTCCTGTGGCTTCCTGCCTCCAACCATCATGGCTAGTAGCCCTTGAACGGAGTGTTTGCATGTGTGCAAAAAAACAAAACAAAAACAAAAAACCCCTCTGGTTTTTGCACAACAGGGATGTGGTCTTAACCGTCACAACCGTTGCTCTGCCTACCTTGCCATCTGGACCTGCCCGTCGCTGGTGTGCTGCCCCCGGAAAGTTGCCAACAGGGAAAAGTGGCCCTCCAGCTGAAACGGCTTCCCCAGCCCCAGCCTAGATGTTGCGAACTTGGTCATTGCTACCTGTTTGACGAATCTTCAAGGAGAGGGGCTTATCTATGCCACTTGTAATGTAAAGCCTGCACTCCACAACTGAGCAGAGTGTAATATCCATGATGACTCTTAATCTCTCCTCATTAGGCTCTGAAATGGTATCAAAAAAGGATGCGGGGTTTTTTTTAAGAAAGCACGGAGAAGTGGGCTTCTGAGTTCCTCGCCAAGAACAAATCGTATATTTTTCACGTCACCATTTGAAACAGTGGGGGTAAGAAGGTGATAGTGCTAAAGGGCAGCTGATTAATATTTATTTTTAATAATGCCAGTGTTGGAACGGGTGGCTTTAAGCGGTAGGTGGATTACAGTTCCATTACATGGAACTTTAAAGGTCTCTCTGCACGGCGCTATGGTTGCCTGGTGGGTGGATTAGATAACTGGATGCAAGCACTCTCCAAAGCCTCATGGTGTCACTCTAATACAAAGGATCTATGAGTAATAGTCATATTACTAGCCCAAGCTGTGGCTTATCAGGCCAAAGTGTTAGAGCACATGCTCCATACATCAAAGGTCCTAGGTTTTATCCCTAAGCATCTCTAGGAAGGACTGAGAAAAGCTTCCTGTCTGGAACCCTGGAGAGCTGCTGCCAGTCAGTGTAGGCAGTAAAGGTAAAGGACCCCTGCACGGTTAAGTCAAGTCAGTGGGGTTGTGGTGCTTATCTCGCTTTCCAGCCGAGGGAGCTGGCGTTTGTCCACAGACAACTTTCTGGGTCATGTGGCCGGCATGAATTAACCACTTCTGGTGCAATGGGACACTGCAACGGAAACCAGAGCGCATGGAAACACTGTTTACATTCCCGCCCCAGAGGTACCTATTTATCCACTTGCCCTGGTGTGCTTTCGAACTGCTAGGTTGGCAGGAGATGGAACAGAGCAACATTGTGGCGATTCAAACCGCCAACCTTCCGACAGGCATTCCCAAGAGGCTCAGTGGTTTAGACCACAACGCCACCTGTGTCCCAAAGTGTAGGCAACACTGTTAGGTGGACTGAGGGTCTGATTGTTGCTAACAGCATGTGACCACATAGAAGTTTTGCTGCGCCCTCCGAGACTCTTCCACTGTGCTTGTGAGGGGTAGGATTTTGCTGTGGCTATGCCCTTGGCTATCACACGTTTGGTGGCCTCACCTGCGGTCCCAGACCTGTTTCAGACCCCCCAAGTGCCCCTGTTTTCCAGAGACGTCCCTGATTTAGAGAAGCCATCCTGGTTTCTGATTTGATCGTGGAATGTCCCACTTTTCCTTAGGATGTCCCTATTTTCATTGGAAAAATGTTGGAGGGTATGGAGTTATCTGACCCCTGAGCCATCTAAAGGGATTTTTTTTTAAAAAAAATGTTTAATGCTTTATTATGTTTTTATATATGTTGGAAACTGCCCAGAGTGGCTGGGGAAACCCAGTGAGATGTGTGGGATATAAATAATAAAATTATCATTATAGAATTGGACGTCCCTATTTTCATTCAGAGAAATGTTGGAGGGTAAATGCTGTTTGGAAACTGCTGGCCTTTATGAGACAAGGCTCTGTGGGACCAAGCAGGAACAGATGAAGTCACAAAACCCTGATTAAGCATGCAGTGTGTGTGGGGTGTGTGTGTGAAGAAGACCCACACCCACTGCCTGCATGTCCCCTTCTCCCCTCCCTCTCCTCACCACCTCACTGCCCACCCTTTGCTAGACTGGGGTGGACCTGATGCAATCCAGGGCTGATTCAGCCTGATCTGGTCAATCCTAGGTTGACCAGAATTGTCTCAGTTCGGTTCGTTATCCAAGATTCAGCCGGATCTGGCACACAACCCTAGTGTTTGTTGGTACCTCTTGTTTTAAAAAGTAAAACCTCTGATCTCTTGGGAGCATCTTCTTGGTAATATCATCACTGCAGTGAGTAATGGTGAACAATGTTTTGTAGAGAGATAGGGTGGCGCTGTGGGTAAAAGCCTCAGCGCCTAGGGCTTGCCGATCGAAAGGTTGGCGGTTCGAATCCCCGCAGCGGGGTGCGCTCCCGTTGCTCGGTCCCAGCGCCTGCCAACCTAGCAGTTCGAAAGCACCCCCGGGTGCAAGTAGATAAATAGGGACCGCTTACTGGCGGGAAGGTAAACGGCGTTTCCGTGTGCTGCGCTGGCTTGCCAGATGCGGCTTTGTCACGCTGGCCACGTGACCTGGAAGTGTCTCCGGACAGCGCTGGCCCCTGGCCTCTTGAGATGGGCACACAACCCTAGAGTCTGTCAAGACTGGCCCGTACGGGCAGGGGTACCTTTACCTTTACCTTTAAGGGAGATGTTGTTTATTGGAGGGAGAAATTCATATACAGTGATACCTCGGGTTACATACGCTTCAGGTTACAGACGCTTCAGGTTACAGACTCCGCTAACCCAGAAGTAGTACCTCGGGTTAAGAACTTTGCTTCAGGATGAGAACAGAAATCATGTGGCGGTGGTGCGTCGGCAGCAGGAGGCCCCTTTAGCTAAAGTGGTGCTTCAGGTTAAGAACAGTTTCAGATTAAGAAGGGACCTGCGGAACGAATTAAGTACTTAACCCAAGGTACCACTGTAATCTTCATCCTTCTAACCAGTGGTACCCAGGACAACAAGTAGGGCAATGTAATAAAGAAATATGCCCTTTCTTTCCATTCACCCAGTGTGAAGTGCACCGTCCTGAGCATTGTGTTGCTCTAGAACTGGAATGAAGAATGCTTTTCGATGGCTGTCACTTCTGTACAGCAGGTTACATTCCAACCTCTCAGGGCTCATAGTTTCCTAAGCAAGCTCTCCATCCATGTAAACAAGAGGCATTATCATAGCTCAAGGACACATTCAAGCCAGGGAGAAATACTCATGGAGGGCATGATGTATTCATTATTGACTAAATATTGGCATGTGGTTCCTCTAGTACCATGGTCCCCAATGTGGAGCACACGCCCCACAGGGGGACAATTCAATTTTTAAGGGGGGGCAATTTGAGAATGAGTTATTAACAGTGAATGGCCTTTTAGGCTTTGTCCACGTGAATAGGAGTTCACTTTTTGAATAACAAGAATTCTATGTCGGTGGGGGGGGGGGAGTCATCAGGATTTTAGAGGTGCTTAGGTGGGGCATGGCCAAAAAAAAGTTTGGGAACCACTGATCTACTAGAAACCGCAATGACCTGGGAGGACAGCTCCTGGAGAGCTCACTCAGGCTAGATTAGTAATAGTAATAGTAATAATGTTATTATTTTTACCGTGTCCATCTGGCTGGGTCTCCTCAGCCACTCTGGGCAGCTTACAGCATATCTAAAAACATAAAACACCAAGCATTAAAATCCTCCTAATACAGAGCTGCCTTCAGATGTCTTCTAAAAGTTGTGTAATTCTCTATCTCCTTGACATCTGAAGGCAGGGTGTTCCATGGGGACTATACATTTAAAGCATGTTCAATGTACTTTTAAAGCAGATAACTTCTCCCAAAGAATTCTGGGGAATGATGCCGCCATGAGGGGAGGAACTACAGTACCCAGGATTCTCCTGGCTTGGATTTCATCACAGACACATATTTGAGGTTGAGAGGATTTTTTATAAAAAAAAAATGTGTGCTGGTCCTGGGGGCTAACCAAGAGGCGAGGTCCGATTCCAGTCCACGGTCAATGGTGCGGTATGGAGGTTGTCCATCAAAGCTGAAGCTGGGTCCAAGGCAGGGAGTCGGGTGGGGTCAGGAACTCTGGCAGAAGAGCAGGACAGTGTGCAGGCAGGAACAGGCTACCAATGATGTTGCTCCCACAACCTGGGACTGGGGCTGGCTGGCTTTTATCTGCCTCGAGGCATAGGGCGGCCCCAGTCCACAGGTGACTCACCTCTCCTGGCCTGGAGGCGAGCACTCCTCCTGCAGGAATTTAGTTCCCTGCCCTGAGCCTCTGCAGCTCAGGAGTTACCAGACCCAGAGGCAACCTCCTCTTCCCCTGACGGGGCTGAGAGTGGAGCACCTGCAGGCAATGGTTCCTCCATCACCTCAGGAGCCAGAGCAGACTCAGCTGATGCCTGCACCTGAGGATCCAGCACAGGTGAGGACCCTTCAGGCTAATGCCCCAGCCCCAGCTCAGCTGGTTCTGGAGACGGGGACTCCTGTGCAGGCTGGAATTCCTCAGGTTCAGCCTCCGAGTCCGAATCCCAGACCATCACAAAATGGGCATCAATTGGGCTACAGTGGTGGAAAGGCTTTACAAACTCTACAGTAACACAGATGAAGATACTTGTGTCTCATTTCTAAGTGTAAACGAACTGATCCATGAGGCTGGAAGTTCTGACCAAGGGACAGAACTCGATTGCATACAAGACACAGGCCCAAAATCCAGAAGTTATTGTTGCTCGTGATCCGTTTACTGCAGCATGAGTCATATTCCCCAGGCTGAGACCTGGTGATGAGAATAATCAAGAGACTTAATTCTTCTTCCTGCCATGATGATGGGAGAATTCTGTCTAGGTTTGTTTACTCTTGAAGGCATCACACTTTTGCTTGAGAAGAGAGGAGGGAGAGTGAGCTATAAACAAAAAGACAGTGTCATAGGCAAGTAGTCCGCTCACCATAATGGGTGGGTGCTGTTGACACCAGCCATTTGCTCTTTGCTTACCTCATAGCAATCGTCACAACTTAGGTTAGGCATCAAGTAAGCCTTGGTCCTGGCTGGAGAGGAGATTTTAGCCTCTGCCTGCCCCTCTTGGGTTAAAGACATCCTGTTAAATGGATCCATGGGGAGTGACTTCTGTACAACCCCCAGGTGGGGGCTAGGGCCATAGCACTCCTCCCTTGGGGGTACCCCTGTTTGATGTAGGTCATAGGTCCCCCCAAGTGGTGGTTTATCCTTAGATTCACTCCCAGCAGATTGGCTGGAGTGGTATGATTTGGCTTTACCCAATGCCTATGCCAAACCATTCAAATCTGCAACCAATAAAATTGTGACCTATTTGAACCCAAAAATTTATATGTGTTGTCCTGTCTGGTTATCCACCCCCTAAGGAACTGTGGGGTCACAGGGCCTTGGCACGCAAGAAACCAGAGATGGGAAATCAGTGGCTCCTCCAGATGATGTTGCGTTGGATATAACCTTCCTTGCATGCCTCCAGTCAGTAGAGGACAGTGATGGTACAATCATAGAATCATAGAATCATAGAATCATAGAGTTGGAAGAGACCACAAGGGCCCTCGAGTCCAACCCCCTGCCAAGCAGGAAACACCATCAGAGCACTCCTGACATATGCTTGTCAAGCCTCTGCTTAAAGACCTCCAAAGAAGGAGACTCCACCACACTACTTGGCAGCAAATTCCACTGTCGAACAGCTCTTACTGTCAGGAAGTTCTTTCTAATGTTTAGGTGGAATCTTCTTTCATGTAGTTTGGATCCATTGCTCCGTGTCCGCTTCTCTGGAGCAGCAGAAAACAACCTTTCTCCCTCCTCTATGTGACATCCTTTTATATATTTGAATATGGCTATCATATCACACTCCTCTATATGACATCCTTTTATATATTTGACGTAGCGTGAAGTTTAATTTCTCCCACTGGGTGCTGAATCACACCATATCCTGTGCTCTGTTGGGGGAATATGGGATGAGCTCGTGGAAGAGACTGTGTGGGGATAGTGGCTATTTTCTTCTTTTAAACCTTCTTGAATAATGGAAAGTCAATGGGAAGGAATTCAGCACTCAATGAAATTGCTCCACTGGCAATATCAGAGATGGGCAAAACCACCTTTTTTGTTTTTGTTTTGGTAAACTACTTAGAGGTTTTCTTATCATTGAGTGGTATATAAATTGGTTGAAGTGAGTTTCTTGTGGCTGATATCTGTGGCTGGAGCTTCAAGGGCAAATAGTTGGATGCATGATGAATTCCGTGCGGGCTCAGCAGCTGGCAGTTGAGCAGGAACTGGAGATGATGGCTGATGTGCACTAGGACAGCATCTGGTCCTCACCTCATCTGCTCACATCCTGCGACTCTGGCTCATTCTGGCCATTTCATCACCATATTCGGTGTGTCCCACCAGCATCTCTCTCTTCCGGTGTAGCCAGACTTCCGTTGAATCCTATTTGCCACTCCGTGGCAACTCTCGAGTAAAGGATTATGCCATGAATTTATTTTCAAAGAGATACATTAATTTCCTTGAAGGGAACGAAGTCTGGAGAAGAAACAGAAGCTAACTTTTCAAAACAGACAATGAAAAGCCAGATAAGCTTAATTTTTCTCGGTCTTTCTCAAAGCTTTGTGTACCTATTTAGGATGCAGATAAAGTAGCACTGTAAGTGGCAAGTGTGGTGCTTAAATGGAGATTTAATATGAAGACTGACCAGGAAGGGGCAAAAAAACCTCCCTCTCTTGGGAATGAGTCATAAGCTACTGACGTTATAAAAAAATAATAGTATGTCAGACCATTATGTCTCTGCAGTTAGCATGGAATGCAAGTAATTTCTCTCTCTCTCGCTCTCTCTCTCTCTCTCTCTCCTCCAGGCAAAGTTTCCTTTCAGGAGGTTGTACGTTTGCCAACTGACCAGAAAAACATAGCCTGTCCTGCTCCTGTGCATTCAGCCATGGCTTCATCTACAGAAATCGGTAGGTTTCACAACATGAAGGAGATAAACAAAATTGCCTAATGCTGGCACGTAAAGCTGCAGCATAAAGGCACAGGGAGTGGTAAAAAAGTTAGCATCCTCTAGACCAGGTGTGGGGAACATTTGCAGGGCCCCCCTTGAGGCTGCTGGCTACATCATCCCTGGCTGTTGGCCATGCTGGGTAGAAGTTGCAATCAGTGGCAGAAAAATGGTTTGTGGGGGTACAGAAAGAGCGAAGTATATTTCTAGGTGGGCAAGAAAGAAAAACAGGGGAGGGACAGAGGCTGGGCACCTACAGCAAAAAATATTGTGGGTGCCTGGGCCCCCTGGGCCCTGTGGAATTGGTGCCACTGAAAGGAGGGATGATCATCTCCACCAAGAACATTTGGCTCCTCTTCTCCTGAAGCCCTTTCCGTTCCAGCCAGTTGTTTATTGAATCATAGAATTGTAGAGATGGAAGCAGTCCCCTCAAGGGCCATCTAGTCCAACCCCCTGCAATTCAGGAATCGCACCTGAAGCATCCCTGACAGCTGTCCATCCAACCTCTGTTTAAAAACCTCCAATGAAGGAGAGTCCACCCCCGCTCCAACATGGTCTGTTCCACTGTGTGGTGTAGTGGTTAAGAGCGGTGGACTCGTAATCTGGTGAACTGGGTTCGCTTCCCCGCTCCCCCACATGCAGCTGCTGGGTGACCTTGGGCCAGTCACACTTCTTTGAAGTCTCTCATCCCCACTCACCTCACAGAGTGTTTGTTGTGGGGGAGGAAGGGAAAGGAGATTGATAGCCGCTTTGAGACTCCTTAGGTTAGTGATAAAGCGGGATATCAAATCCAAACTCCTCCTCCTCCTCCTCCTCCTCTTCTTCTTCTTCTTCTTCTTCTTCTTCTTCTTCTTCTTCTTCTTCTTCTTCTTCTCTTACCACTAGAAAGTTCTTCCTAATGTTTAGTTGAAATCTCCACACTTGTAATTTGAATCCATTGGTTTGATCCATTGTTAGCACATACTAGGAACTAGTGATGGTGTTTGCTTTTTACACCTCCTCCTGTTTCCTTTTGTGCCAGTTTAGATCATAAATGATATATTTTACGGTATGATTGTGAGGGCAGGGACTATCTTAAAATTGACGTTTGTAAGCCGCTCTTGTTTTCGGGCCAAAGACAGGGCTAAAAACAGTTTAAATAAATCCTAACAACATCTGGACCAGGCTTCATCTGCCTATAAACCCTACTTTTGAAAATTCAAAAGTGTATAAGGCCAGCTGCTTTCGGAACAGGAAGGATCCTAGGCTACTTGAACCGTGGTGCGATTGATCAAGAGGCAACTCCTGTGTTCAGGAAAGGTTCTCTGCCCAGAAACTGGTGGGAGCCTGTCTCTAAACAACAGGAAGTCACCTAAGTAGGAACAAAAGGAAAGTTTTAAAAACTAAAATGATTTTTACACTGTGCAACAAAACCCTCTAACGATGTTTTAGCTCTTCCTTCACAGCTGGGCCTAAAAGGAGAGAGGTCAGGGTGGCTGACCTCAAGGCTTTAAGCATTTGGCTGGGAAGCAACAGAGACTCTCTGTGATTTATGGTTCTTTGTTTTTGTTTTCAAGCAGATCACATCCAAGAATCCTAATGGTGCTTGGACTTATCCTTTGGAAGACCTTGGAGAGCAGATATTCAACAATAACAAGAGGCCTCTGTAGTCTTGCTTTGACACTGGGCTTGTGTAATAAAATCACACAGTCTTAGGCTTAATCTGCGATGGGGAACCTGAGGCTTTCCAGTGTTGTAGGGTTGTAGTGCCCATCATCATCTGGTGACTGGGAGCGGCCGCTGAGACCATATAATACTGGTCTTGAAAGACCTACACTGGCTCCCAGTACGTTTCCGAGCACAATTCAAAGTGTTGGTGCTGACCTTTAAAGCCCTAAATGGCCTCGGTCCAGTATACCTGAAGAAGCGTCTCCACCTCCATCGTTCTGCCCGGACACTGAGGTCCAGTGCCGAGGGTTTCCTTCTGGTGGTTCCCTCGCTGCGAGAAGCCAAGTTACAGCGAACCAGGCAGAGGGCCTTCTCAGTAGTGGCACCCCACTGTGGAACGCCCTCCCATCAGATGTCAAAGAGAAAAATAACTACCAAACTTTTAGAACACATCTGAAGGCAGCCCTGTTTAGGGAAGCTTTTAATATTTAATAGGTTATTGTATTTTAGTGTTTTGTTGGAAGCCGCCCAGAGTGGCTGGGGAAGCCCAGCCAGATGATGGGGTATAAATAAATAAATAAATAAATAATTGGTTATGCTGGTTGGGGCTGATGGTAGTTGGAGTCCAACTGTTGGATCATAAATTCCCCAACTGTGGGCTAGATGTTGAGTGGGGATTCTGGCACTACCCCTTTCATTGTCCTCCCAATGGAGTAGGGAGTCTCTGGCCCACAGGCCAATCTCGACTTGCTATAGGGTCCAATTGGCCCACAAACCCACTTTCTCCCAACTGTTGCCAGCTGCCCATTGGTTGATGACGGTTGATGGGAGGACGGGGTTAAACCTTGCATTGGCTGCACTTGCTTGTTCCCAGCAGTGAACAGACTGTGCTGCCAAGTCAGCAGGATTTAACTCCCGACCACAAGTGTAGGAAGATTTCCATGGAAACCCCTTCTAGAATCAGGGTGGGGGGTTGCTTTGGGACCTTGCTAAAATGAAGGTCTTTGAAACAGGACCCAAGAGGGGAAACCACACTGCATTAAGGGAAATCTCTTGCTGATCAGAAGGTTGGCAGTTCGAATCCCCACGACGGAGTGAGCTCCCATTGCTTGGTCCCTGCTCTTGCCAACCTAGCAGTTCGAAAGCATGTAAAAGCAGATAAATAGGTACCGCTCCTGTGGGAAGGTAAACAGCATTTCTGTGCGCTGCTCTGGTTTGCCAGAAGTGGCTTAGTCATGCTGGCCACATGACCCAGAAGCTGTACGCTGGTTCCCTCAGCCAGTAAAGCAAGATGAGCTCCGCAACCCCAGAGTCATCCACAACTGGACCTAATGGTCAGGGGTCCCTTTACCTTTACCTTTTACCCATAGTAACTTAAGAGACCTGCTGGATCAGACCAGAGATATAGATCTAGTCCAGCATGCTGATTCCACAATGACCAGTCAGACGACTCTGGGAAGCCCATAAGCAGAGCTTGAAGACAGTAGCCTTCTTTTACTAAAGCTGCCCAGCAAATAATATTCAGTGGCATACAATCTCTGAACCACCCAGCCTCAAGACCAAATTGACGTCATTGATAGACCTGTCTTCTATGAATGTGCTTCATCCCCAAGAGACCACCAACCACATCTTGCAGCGGGTAATTTCACACACTAATTATGTGCTGTGGTTGGCAGCGCATTCATTTGCCTGCCCTGCATCTGCTGCCGATCAATGTCTTTGAAACCTTCCCAATAACCCACGACGGAGCCAATGTTCAAATAAGAATTTGGGGGTTTTCTTTTTAAAAGAAACGGAATCTAATATATGGGGCATAGCAGCTGTTGAGCACAAGAATAAAATCCCCGCTCAGTTATGAAGCTCACTGGCTGTGACCCTTTATCAGATTGATCAACCTCACCAGCTTTATGTGAAGCTAAATGCTAAGCTCCGCTGATGTCAGCTCAGCGGATTTATAATCAAATACGTATGGAATAAGGCTGCAAAATGCCTCTCAGAGCTCCTTGAAGGAGGGTTACGATGCAAATGTGATGAATAATATTCTGCCTCCTAGTAGCCATGTTAAAGCAGCACTATATACTGGCAGGCAATGTGAAAAGCTCCTAGGTCTTTTCTAGGGTAAAGTGCATTCAGAGTGGGAGAATTATAGCCCTCCACATGTTTGTTGAACTACAACTCCCACCATCCCTGACCATTGACCATGATGGCTTGGGCTGATAGGAATTGTAGTCCAAGAACAACAGGAAGGTCATAGACTCTCTACCTGCCCAGTCCTGCTCTACATGATCAAGTCTTCTCCCAACCATAAGCAAGCAGGGAGATCAATGTTTTAACTCTTTAGCTCTCATCACCAGTAAGGAAAGTATTGACTTTTACAAGAACGTGCTGAGCAGCTGGGATTCAGAAGCACACATTTTTTTCTGTACAACTAACAGCAGAAGCAGAGCCCTGCTGGATCAGATCAAGAGCTGGTCCAGCATCTTGGCCTCATGGTGACCAACAAGATGCCTATGGGAAGCTCACAAATAGGGCCTGAACACAGCAGAACTATCCCCGCTTGTGATTTCCCAGCAACCAGTATTCAAACTAAAAAGCAACAGGATAACAATAGCACTAAAGGCTTAAGTCTCTGGGAGCACACGTCTGCTGGTTCCTCTCCATGGCAATGGCATGTTTGTTTTGGCTTCTTCCATGTCATTAGCATCCCCTCCTCTGAGCAGGATCTTCAGAAACACATGGGAGAAATCCTGGTGGCATGTTGTGCAACAGTTTGGCTCCTTCCACGACAGAGGGAGATTTAGGGACATTCAGCATAGCACACAAGCTGTTTGTGGGGTTTTTTGTGTTGTTGTTTTCACATGTGTCACCTTAAGGTTAAAGAACAAAAGAATGATCTTTGGAATCGATCTGGAAGCATTGTACGACAGCTTAAGTGTAGCCTGATCTTGATGATTACTCCACCATTTTACAAACAAGAAAAGGCACAGCATTGGAATGCTAGCTGCTGTTGTGCCAGGAGTGTGGGGGCAATCCAGATTGCTGCATTGGTTGTTGCGTAGAAATGGGGAAGATGGAGCATGATGAATGTGGGATGGAAACTGGAAGGGAGATGAACTGAAGGGTGTGCTTTAGGTTTCAGGAAGCTGAAGGACTCAAGTAGGAGCTGGAAATTAGGCAGGTAGGTGAGTATTAATAGGATAGGATAGGATAGGATAGGATAGGATAGGATAGGATAGGAT
>JAXCMG010000014.1:52656587-52737248 GCA_034642415.1 Podarcis siculus
ATAGGATAGGATAGGATAGGATAGGATAGGATAGGATAGGATAGGATAGGATTATTTATACCTCGCCCATCTGGCTGTATTTCCCCAGCCACTATGGGTGGCTTCCAACAAAGTATTAAAATACAGTGGTCTGTTAAACATTAAAAGCTTCCCTAAAGAGGGCTGCCTTCAGATTTCTTCTAAAAGTCTGGTAGTTGTTCTTCTCTTTGACATCTGATGGGAGGACGTTCCACAGGGTGGGTGCCACTACTGAGAAGGCCCTCTGCCTCGTTCCCTGTAACTTGGCTTCTCGCCGCGAGGGAACTGCCAGAAGGCCCTCGGCGCTGGACCTCAGTGTCCAGGCTGAACGATGGGGATGGAGACACTCCTTCAGGTATACTGGACCAAGGCCATTTAGGGCTTTTAAAGGTCAGCACCAACACTTTGAACTGTGCTCAGAAACATACTGGGAGCCAATGTAGATAGCAAATATAAGGCAGAGTCTACAAAAGCAAAGGAAAATATGGAGCTGTCTTATCCTTGATTTGGACCATTGGTCTATCCAGATCAGCAATGTCTGCACAGATGGGTAGCAGCTCTCTAGGACAGGGGTCAGCAAACATTTTCAGCAGGGGGGCCGGTCCACTGTCCCTCAGACCTTGTGGGGGGCCAGAATGAATTCCTATGCCCCACAAATAAACCAGAGATGCATTTTAAATAAAAGCGCACATTCTACTCATATAAAAACACCAGGCAGGCCCCACAAATAACCCAGAGATGCATTTTAAATAAAAGGACACATTCTACTCATTTAAAAACATGCTGATTCCCGGACTGTCCACAGGCTGGATTTAGAAGGCGATTGGGCTGGATCCGGCCCCCAGGCTTTAGCTTGCCTACCCATGCTCTAGGACTTCATACAGGAGACATTCCCAGTCCTACCTGAAGATGTCAGGGAACATTTGTGGTACTATTGTGTACACAGATAGTACACTTATTGAATGCTACATGTGACTAACTTTATGAGTGTGCAACTCAACCATTTGTGTTTACAGATTTTATACTTGTTGAGGGTAACGTGAGCTCTGGAACATATTGCTTTTGCTTTTTTATTATCCTTTTAAAGATTTTATTGAAGTAAAATCAATGCAATAAAAATAATAAAAGTACCAAAAGGAGCACCTCATCCTCATCCAGGAGAGACGGAATATTAGGTTGTTAAAGTACTTAAGACTGTTAGGAAATCCAAATTTCACGTTGTTGCAGAGAGGGAGTCCTGTGCATCTGTATTTGTTGTTTATAAGACACAATCCCACCAAACACCATAGGATATTTTAGAGTCCTCTAAGCCTTTGAAACATGTAATCTATGACTTATTTTTTCAGCTAATGCTAAACTCCACATTTTTAAAACACCAGAGCAAAAGTTGCAACTCCTGTAAGGTTTTCCATTTGGGGGCAATTGAGGGCCTGGCATCTTCCAGCATCCATGTCAAGAGTTCCTGAGTGCTAAACTTTTTCGATAATCCCATAGATTTAGTAAGCAAAATTGTAGTGAAGGTGGTTGGAATGGGATGTGTATCAGGTTTTGGGGATTCGGACCCCCCCCCCCTTATGCCCCTTATGTAGATAAGCAGGACAAAGTGAAAAGAGTCACCTACCATTTAAAGAGCCTTTAATGATCACAGCAAAAGAACAAAGCAGCCATTCTCAGAATGAAGGTGTTCCCAATTAAGGTTTCCACCCACTTCCCCCCTAGTCACTTCCGTGCCTTGAAACCTGATCTTGCAACCACTGTGCTTTTCCTGTAGCCACCTTATCTGCTCTATGTGACCTTGGACTGATATGCTAAATACTTTCCACAGAGAGAGAGAGTCTGTTAGTTCTCTCTCTTCCAGTTCTTCTTCGCTTTGCTGTTCACCCCCCAGTTTGCACCAACTTTTGTCTTCAGAACTATGCCCCTTTGCAAACCACTGTTCCACATCTATACTGCTCCACTGCTCCTGGGCAGCTTCAGGATCCTGGTCAGGAGCAGGGTGGAGGAGGCTCCCACCATTGCTCATCAGAGCAGTTCTCCTCAACCTCCTCTAACATCGTGTGAGCATTTGGTCACTTCTTCACAAACCAGTGTCCAGAATTTCAATACAGTGGTACCTCGGGTTAAGAACTTAATTTGTTCTGGATGTCCGTTCTTAATCTGAAACTGTTCTTAACCTGAGGTATCACTTTAGCTAATTGGGCCTCCTGCTACCGCCACGCTGCCGCCACACAATTTCTGTTCTCATCCTGAAACAAAGTTCTTAACCTGAGGTACTATTTCTGGGTGAGTGGAGTCTGTAACCTGAAGTGTCTGTAACCCAAGGTACCACTGTGTCTGTGGGCAGTCCTACCATAGATGGCCTCTTTTCCCACAGCCGCTCCAACAGTTCTGAGAAGATTGTGATGTCATATAGGCAATTTGCATTGCTTTTGCTGCTATTCATCAGATGAACCCACAGGACCGAACTGTTATCCTAACCTTGTTTCTGCCGTAGCATTCAGCTTTGCAGCCTCGTTAAGCTATTACTCATCATTAATAACCAGTTTGCAAAGATCTGATAATACTCACCATCTGATTAGAAGCTTTATATGTTTGGGTAGCTCTTTTAATTAGCCGTCTCAGTTTGATTGCAAACTCAGGGAAGTTGGGTGATTCTCCAACTTACGTTAGACCAAGCTATGTGATCAGGAGGGAGCAGTGTGTGCTTGCCACTTTAGAAGCTGCCCTAATGAACATCTACATTTGATGTTCTTCTGATGTCTTAAAAAAAACCACCACCACCACCACCACTGTAAGTTCACATCATCATCATCATCATCATCATCATCATCATCATCATCATCATTATTTATTGAATTTATATACTGCCCTATACCTGGAGGTCTCAGGGCAGTTCACAAAAAAGCTCACAATATATAAAATCAAAATAAAAACAATAATCCAATAACACCCCCCCCAAAAAAGACCCACATTTTAAAGGGTACAGGATGTTGATTAGGTTAGCCAAAGGCCTGCTTAAAAAGGAACATTTTGCCTGGCGCCTAAAGGTGTATAATGAAAGTACCAGATGAACTTCCATAGGGAGAGCATTCCACAGATGGGGAACCACTGCAGAAAAGGCGCTATTCTTGTGTTGCCACCCTCCGGACCTCTCAAGGAGGAGGCAGATGAGGAAGGGCCTCAGAGGATGATCTCAGGGTCTGGGTAGGTTAATATGGAAAGTGGTGTTCCTTGAGATACTGCAGTCCTGAGAAGTTTAAGGCTTTATAGGTCAAAAACAGCACTTTGAATTGAGCCTGGAAACTAATCGGTAGCCAGTGCAGTTGGACCAGGATCTGTGTAATATGCTCAAACTGTCTTGGTCCAGTGAGCAACCTGGCCACTGAATTCTGCACCAGCTGAAGTTTCTGAACTGTCTTCAGAGGCAGCCCTACGTATAACGCATTGCAGTAATCTAACCTTGAGGTTACCAGAGCATAGACAACAGTAGTTAGGCTATCCCTGTCCAGACAAGGGCATAGCTGGGCCACCAGCCGAAGCTGATGGAAGGCACTCTGGGCCACTGAGGCCACCTGAGCCTTGAGCGACAGCAAAGGATCCAGGAGTACCCCCAAGCTATGAACCTGCTCCTTCAGGGGAAGCATAACCCCATCAATAGCAGGCGATCTCCCAGCCATCTGCTCTAAGGAACTACCCACTAACAGTGTCTCAGTCTTATCTGGATTGAGCTTCATTTTGTTGGCTCTCATCCTGTCCATTACCGAGGCAAGACACTGGTCCAGCACTTCCACTGCCTCTCCTGCAGATGTAAAGGAGAAATAGAGCTGAGTGGATTTTTTTTTTTTTTTGGTAGGGCTGAGAATAAAGGAAAGGAATGGGTGTCTGTGATGGACTTTACTGAAAGGGATCAGGTGGGATATGGTGGGTTATTTATTAATTTTGTGCTCTCCGCACAAGAATGCTACATTTATTGATATCCACATGTTTACTATATTTGTAGACCATGTTGCGGTGCTTGTAGAGACCCACTAGGTGTTTTAAAACGCAAAAGGCATTTTAAGAAGTGACCCACAAGAAGAAACAATTGAATTCTGGAAAAAATAAATCAGTCTCTAATGCAATGTGCAAGGAGTCTCCCCAAACAGTCACAAAAGCGGAACAACTCAAATTGTGTGGCAGAAAAAGCAATAAATAAACCTCAAGATCAGGGATAAGCATAGATATTTGTAGATATTTCTGGACTATAATTCCCATCATCCCTTATCATTGGTCGTGTTTGTTGTCAAAGCGATGTACAAAAAGAATGAAGCAATAATGCAACGAAGTTATCAGTAAGAAAAAATTAACAACCTTTTAAAACATTCAAAAATAATCACAATCAGCAAGCTAAAAACCAGACTAAAACACAAGTCAACTTTCTACATGCCTGGATAGGTTTGCCCAAACAAAAATTTTTTTGACAGGTGCCATAAAGATTACGGTGAAGGTGCCGGGCGGATGACCCTTATATATGCATATTTGTACACATACCTTAGCTGGAAAACTGCACTCCAAAATTCAATGAAGTGTAAATTTCAAAGGATGGTTGTGTTTTGGGTTGCACATTGTTTCAGAAATTGTGATTTATTAGGTAGGCGTTCACCTTGCAACGTGAACCGAATTGAATTTCTTCAACATCCCTGAGTTGGACAAACCACTGATAAAGATAAGACAAGAGGGAGTGGGGATAACTCCAGCTGAAGTGCTTCCTTGCCTAAATGCCTCTTTACTGAACTATAGGAGAACAAGAATTCCTGGTACTGCAGGGTTTGAAAAAGTGCTGAATTGCAGTCTCTGGCCATGCTCTCAAACCCAATCCAGTTTGGCTCACCTACTTACTGCTCGGGGAGTCAGAGCAGCCACTACGTTTGAGTTACGAACTGGATTTGTTCTGTCCTGGCATAGAGTATTTTGTGTGCGCACTCAGAGGTTGACCTCCAAACCATCCTAAATATCTTTGCAGAAGCTTATGAAAAGCTTGGCCTATCACTCAACTTCCAAAAAACCAAAGTGCTGCACCAACAAGCACAAAACAACCACAAAGTGCCATAAATCCAACTCAGTGGTGTAACTCTGGAAAATCTTGAACACTTCTCCTACCTGGGCAGTTATCTTTCCACAAGGGCTGACATTGATGCTGATAACCAGCATTGCCTGATCTCTGCAAGTGCAGCTTTCTCCCGATTGAAGTGCAGAGTGTTTGAGGACCAGGACATTCACAGGGAAACCAAAATGTTTACAAAGCTGTAGTATTACCAACCTTACTGTATGCTTGTGAAACATGGACCACTTATAAAAGCCATCTCCAACTCCTCGAAAGATTCCATCAACAAATTTACAAAACACTTGGGAAGACAGGCAGACTAATGCCAGTGTACTGGAAGAAGCAAAGATCACCATTGTTGAAGCAATGATTCTTCAACATCAACTTCATTGGACTGGTCATGTTGTGTGGGTGCCTGATGATCATCTTCCAAAGCAACTACGCTATTCTGAACTTTAAAATGGAAAGCGTAATGCTGGTGGTCAACAAAAGAGGTTTAAAGACTCTCTCAAGGCAAATCTAAAAAAATGTAGTATAAACACCGACAACTGGGAACACTGGCCTGCGAGTGCTCCAATTGGAGAACAGCCTTTACCAAAGGTGACATGGGCTTTGCAGACACTCAAACTCAGGACGAAAGGGAGAAACATGCTAAGAGGAAGACACGCTTGGCAAATCCACACCATGATCAACTTCCGCCTGGAAACCTATGCCCCCACTGTGGAAGGACATGTGGATCCAGAAATGGCCTCCACAGTCACTGACAGACTCACTGTTAAACCTGTGTTTATCAAAGACAATCTTACTCGGATACAAGTGATCACCAAAAAAGAAGATATTGAAAGAAGGAAAGCTGGCTGAAACACTGACTAGGCATATTCCATGCTGCAACATTTTGTTGCTGGTCCCATTTGCCTTTTCCAGTCTGTAGATCAGACTTTTATTTGTCCTATGGGTTGTGTGCACAATTTTAAGGGGAAAATAGTCTCTGGTAGGCAACATTTTGCATAGTTGCCTTAGCATGAGATTTTGGTGATAAATGTGTAACCTTCTAATAAGTGTCCTAGAATTGTGTCTGCACAGAAGCCTAAAGCTTCTTGTTAGTTTTAGAATACTCTCCTTCACTGGAGGTTTTTCAGCAGAGGTTGGACGGCCATCTTTCAGGGATGCTTTAGCTGTGATTCCTGCATTGAGAGTCTCTCCCAATTCTACAATGCTATGATTCCAGGACTTTTAACACACTTTCTACTGATATGCAGCAAGAAAATGAATGCAGCTGGAATGCACAATGGAACGGACCAGAACTTCTTGAAAAGGCACTGGGGGGGAAATAGCTTCTTTTCAGTTAAGCTGCAAAAGAAGTGACAACGTGATAACAACATATCAAATGTCGGTCATTTGTTTCTCATGGCTGTGAGCCACAGGAAGTTTGATCCAAAATAAGCAGCGATTTACTCGCAGCTGATTCTACTGATAAATGTTTTAAAACATTGCTTTTCTTTAAAAGCATCTCTTTATTTGGGAAAAGGAGAAAACAACAATTCCCTCTGGGCCAATGCTCTCAGGGCTGCCCCAATGCATTTCAACACCTGAGGTGTACCCCAGAATGGGGTGCCCTTCTCCCCACTAGGGAATAAGGGGTGAATAAAGATCAATATCGGGGGGAGGGAGAGAAAGATCAAACCTGGGATCTGCTACCCCTGGGTTCCTGCCACCTGAGGCGGTTGCCTAACCTAATCTTATGGGCAGGCTGGCCTTGGGTGCCCCAATCCAGCAATGTAGTTGCTTCCAACGCACTAAGCTGAGAAGTGTGAGCATCAGGATGCCATCACCATTGCATCTGGGGAAGCTCAATGGCAGAGCATCTGATTGCAGCATCTGATTTCTTGCTTCCAACAAAGAACACAAGAAACCTCAAACATTAAAAACCTCCCAGTACAGGTCTGCCTACAGATGTCTTCTAAAAGTCAGTTAGATGTTTATCCTGGACAACCGCTGTCAGTCAGTGTCAACTATACTGAACCTGATGGACCAGCAGCTTTTATATGTTCACCTCTCCTCTATGTGTGTTGAAAACAATCCTGCTTTATTGAACTGTTTGGAGTTGAAATTGTCTTGGCTATACAGTGATACCTCTGGTTGTGAACGGGATCCGTTCCGGAGCCCCGTTCGCAACATGAATAGAACGCAACTCGCAGCGGCGCGTCTGCACACGTGCGGTTTGCGATTCGCTGCTTCTGCGCATGCGCATGATGTCATTCTGCGTGTCTGCGCATGCGCGAGCAGTAAATCCCGGAAGTAACCCTTTCTGGTACTTCTGGGTCGCTGGGGATGCAACCTGAAAAAACGTATCATGAAGCAAACATAACATGAGGTATGACTGCACTTGGATTCTCAGGAGCATCTCACAGGTTTTCAGCAGGATTTTCCTTGAGAGGAAGAAAACCCAGAAAGAAGAACTGAGGCAATCAAGGGTTAATAGCTGCCATCCTTTTATGTCCTCCAATTGGTGTCTGAAGAACTATGGAATGATGCTCAGCCTTGGAGATCCTGTCCTGGATTGTTTGGATAATTGTTTTGCCGTCTCCATGTGCTGTACTCTTTGGAGTGTTGCGTTGTTGTTCACGTAGCGGCCTTTGCTTGTAATTACTCAGTGTCCTTGGCATGAGGCTGATGCATATGTTTATATGGAGATCACTCTTAATTGGGTTCCTGGTGACTTGGTCCTTTTGTCAGAGACTCGGTACAAGGCAGCTCCGTACGTTCCAATGGGTGGAAACTGCAGGAAAGCAGAGCTCAGTGAAAAACAGCAGGAGACACTCTGACATTAAGAGCTGTTCCTCAGTGGAGCCAGGAGACTCTCCTTTGCTGGATATATTTAAGCAAGGAGGGTAGACAGATACCAGTGGTTGCATCTTGCACCAAAGACCGTGCATTGAGTCAGGAGGGTCTTTTAACCTTCAAGGTTTCCTCCCAACTTTTGTAATCTGGAACGGAGCCCAAAACCCACTCCCATAATGCACAGAGAAGGCAAAGGTAGCCCACCAAGTTCTCCTCATGCTGTTCTAGGTAACAATCCAGGCAATCCAAGTCTTTGAGAGGCTATGCGAGGCCTTGTTCCACAAGCTTGGGGGATGGAGAGCATACAAAGCGAGGCCTAGAGGTGGCTGCTGGTGAGAATGGAAATCCTGAAAACACTTTGATACTGAACAAAAAAAATGTGTATAATTTGAAGAAAAACGGAACAGAGATGTTTGGGCTTTCTTAGTTTAGGCCTTGTTTATAGCAGGGAGGCATTCAACTAAACATGCAGGGGGAAAGCTCCCTCAGGAACCAGACAGCAAATCAGAGCATGTTCTACCTCAGTAAAAATCATGCTGCTCTGCTGGGTTGCTAAAGAACACCTCTACCCTTCCCTCTTATGGCTGGTAGACTTTAACACTAACAGAAGTAACCCTTAAGTTACAAACTAGATGATCCCTGCTGTTGTAATTTCAACATTCATGGAGACTGCTGCAAGTGTAAATGCGCCTACAGTATCAGTCCATGCTGGAGAGGGAGAGGAAGTGTCATTTCCTATATATTTGTTTCCCTTTCTCTCCTTTAAGTTAGAGTTAAGGATAAATAATAGATTTTTTGTTCAAATCTTCCCAGCTGGGTGCCTCAAGCTTGCATGATCTTACCTATACAAAATAATAATTAAGGGGCAGTGTTCATTTTTTTATTATTATCTATGGTGCTCCAACAATAAATGGATTATCCCAACCAGCTTCCACATTAGGGAGCATGTAAAATGGAAATTAGGATGAATTTTCTAGATAGCAAACTTTCGTGTTAAAGTTATTTAACTGGGTTATTATACGAGCGCTTAGATCTCTGTGCAGAATGAGAGCTGAGCTCAATGGCAACTTTGAAAGAAGAGTCACAGTATCATATTCAGGGTTTGATTTCCACACACCCTAGCCACTGCTATGTTTTAATTCTTAGAAAGAAACAAAACTTTTCCATGATTGATTAATTCAATTTATTGGTTTGGTTGCTAGAAAACCAACCCCTTCTTAGCCTTGCTTATAGTCCAGGATGATCAAATGATAATTTAAAAAAACACTGATGATCAGATATTTTATCCTTATATGTAGGAATCTCTAGCTTTTGTAATGAAATATTCACCAGAATTTAAGGGTGGTATAGAAATTTAATAAAGAAATTATTATAATTTGGGAAGGCTTAATTCCAGTAGGATTCATACAATGCTTTCCTACCTACTATATAAAAAACCAATTCAAGTCCAATATCCATACCGGCTGGGATAAATACATCCATTTAGGAAGCTAGCTGAAAGAGTAACATCTTTATCAGGTACTCAAAGGACAATAGTGTTGGTGCCTGTCCAATATGCAATGAGAGTAGGTGCTACCACACTAAATGCCCAATTTTGGCATCCTGAGGAATGCATCTCCTGATAAGATGGTATACACAAGGATGCGCTCTCCTAAAGAGCACAGTGGTCGGCTGGGTATGGAAGAGGTGTGACGATATTTTAGTTATATGGACCCAACCTGCATAGGACTTTGTACACCAATACCAGCACCCTGGACTCAGCTAATTGGCTACCTGTCAGGAATGAGCCAGCTCCAAGTGAAAGTGTGCAGCCAACTGCAGAAAGCAGCCAGGAACAGAGAGGCTTTGATGTTAGTCAGGCAGGGGAGAGCTGGCAGCTGCAGACTTCAGCTCTTCCTGACCTTGACAGGCAGACTGATAAGGCAGTAGGTGAGAGCAGGCGAGAACACAGCCAAAGCTTGCTGAAAGCACAAACAGGCGTGAATGAACTCAGACACAGTCTCACAGAAAAGGAAGAGGTGGGAGCTGATGCACTGTCCGAAAAGTCGGCAAATGGGAGGGCTGCTAGATAGGAAGCAAAACAAGAGATGTAAGGTTCGTAAGTTCAATATCTTCTGTCAACGCCGGAAGGAGTCTTCAGAAGGGTCATCTTCTGTAATGGTGCCAGAGGCTTTGTTAAAACCGTCTGGAGCTATCTGCTTTTGCAATAAATCCTCCTTTTTAATTATCTACGCTTACTGTGTTATCAAGCTGGGAACTGGAACTCTACCAGTGCAATTCTTTCAGCAGTGGTGCAATACAGTAGCAATGTTCCATCATCATGTTAGTGCTAGCTCTCTCCAAGATGTGACGAGATGAGCTCCAACTGCCATCATCCCCAACCATTGACCATGCTTGCTGGGGCTGCTGGGAATTGGAGTTGTCCAGATCTCTATAAGTCACCGAGTTGTTAGTGTTGTTGCTGCCTGCTGTATGAGTGGCGATATAGTGTGCATGCACACAAAAGCTTATACCAAGAACAAACTTAGTTGGTCTCTAAGGTGCTACTGGACAATTTATTTTATTTTATTTATATATATATTTCGACTGCATCAGACCAACACGGCTACCTACCTGAATCTATATTCTTCCACTTGCTCTATGTTCTTCATGCAGATTTGTCAATGCATATTTTTCTACAGCTAGATTTAATTGCCTTCCTTCTGCTGTAATGGGTGGCAGATGATGATGATGATGATGATTTTGCTATTCCACGTAATGAATGACTTTGCCTCTGCAGTGTTGTGGGAAAAGAACATATTTTTAATGCAACTTTTACAGAGATGAGCAAAATTGATTATTTTCTCCCATACTATTAAAATCCCCAGGAAGGACTTTTGAATAGTATCTGGCCTACTTATGGACTGACACAAACAAAATATTAATGGAAACAGTTGTTCATTTAATCATGGCACTTTGTTGCCAATGGCCCATCTAGTCTAGCATCTTGTTCTCACAGTGGCCGGCCAGATGTACATGGAAAACTGTAAGCAGACCATGAGCACAGGAGCCCTCTCCACTCCAGCAGTTTCCAGCAAGAGGTATTCGGAAGCATTGCTTCCTCCAGCTGTGGAGCCAAAGCATAGCCATTCTGGCTAGTAGCCAACAATAGCCCTCTCCTCCATGAATTTGTCTAATCTGCTTTCAAAGCCATCCAAGTGGCCAACACAGCATCTCAGGGGACTGAATTCCATATATATATATATATGTGACTTCCCTTCTTATCTTTGCATGGTTCACTTGCATAACATAAATCCCTGCATATTTTACATAGAGTAGACCATTCAGTATTCCATTATTACATCCATCAAAACCTATTTACACTGTTGAATTTATCTTAATGCTGCCGACGTTTTCAAGTGTACACAATTTCCCCCTACATATTCAATAAACATTTTCCAATCTTCTTTAAGCAATATATTCCTATTCTATATGTTAGGTATGCAAGTTGTGCATATTTCATCAGTTTAAGCTGCCGTTCTTCTTTAGTTGGGACCTCGCTCATTTTCCATTTTTGGGCTAACAAAACATGGGCTACAGTGTTGTTGTTGTTTAGTCGTTTAGTCGTGTCTGACTCTTTGTGACCCCCTGGACCAGAGCACGCCAGGCACTCCTGTCTTCCACTGCCTCCCGCAGTTTGGTCAGACTGATGCTGGTAGCTTTGAGAACACTGTCCCACCATTTCGTCCTCTGTCGTCCCCTTCTCCTTGTGCCCTCCATCTTTCCCAACATCAGGGACTTTTCCAGGGAGTCTTCTCTTCTCATGAGGTGGCCAAAGTATTGGAGCCTCAGCTTCACGATCTGTCCTTCCAGTGAGCACTCAGGGCTGATTTCCTTCAGAATGGAGAGGTTTGATCAACTTGCAGTCCATGGGACTCTCAAGAGTCTCATCCAGCACCATAATTCAGTAGTGGCATACATAAATAACCTTTTTTGACACCTGGGAATTTCCATCTGAATTATCCCCAACAAAAAGGACTCTGAGTTCCATCCTTTAACTATGGGCTATGTGAAGAAGTACTTTCTTTTATCTGTCATGAATCTTCCAGCATTCACCTTCACTGGATGCCCATGAGTTCTAGTGTAATGAAAAGCACTTCTCTATCCACTTTCACCATGTGTCATGCAGAATTTGGCTCATTTTGATCCAGTATGTAGCGGACATGCTCTCCTAGGAAGCACCAAGCTCTTGGGGCTGACCTCTGCTTTTAGGGAAGCTTTGCGTTCCATGGCCCCAAGCGTTTTGCTTTGAACTCAAAATGGAAACCAAAATGGAATCTTGGTTCTTGTGACACAAGAAGAAATCTGAAATTGGTGAGAAGAATTTTCTAAGGAAACATTCAACATAGTTCAGTTGCTGATGAAGTTTTGAGATATCAGCCATCGTGACCTTGGACAGATGAGATTCTATCCCCAGGATTGGAAATTTTCAAGAACTGATGTCAAAAGGCTCTGGGGCAGACAACTTTATTATATGTTATTTTAAACTCTTGCAATGAAAAAAAAGAGTACAAGAAAGAAACACGGGTGGATGTTAAGAAACAAAGTTGCTGTTGTTCTTTCTTTTTCTTTTCTTTTTTAAAAGCAACTTACATTTCTCATACTGGTTTTCATTAACAGTGGACACCAATGCCCATATCAAGGTCTGGAGCAAAGGCTGCTATTAAATATCCCAGCAATCAGATGTGAATAGGAATGTGTTAAATGGAATTTGAGGAATGCATGACTTTTGGGCTGCATCCAACAAAATTCTGCTTGTAGCAGGCCATTGAAATTAACGGGAATATGTTAAACATGCCTATTAATTTCAGTGAATCAGCTCCACATAGGCCTGGCATTGGATCCAAGCCTTTATTATTTCATAGAATCGTGAAATTGTACTGTTGGAAGGGACCCCAGTGGTCATAATTTATCCCCTCCTTTTGGATGTTCCATCATGGAGCCACTTCTGCGGACCAAAGTAGTAAGAAGATCTGCCATCTCTGTGAGATCTAAAATTTTAAGGGAAGAAGCTTCCAAAGCAAATGCAAACGGGATCGTCCTCAGAAGGTGGCCCTTCTTGTGACTGGGTCCCTAGACACACCCCTGACTAAATAGGTTTTGTTTCTAGGTCTAAGTTTCATTTCTCTAAATAGGCATCACAGGTCACAGCCAATCAGGAAAGGGGTGGGGGTGGTTAAGGAATGATATAAGCATCAGTGCAAGAGTTCCCTAGGCACTTGATTGGCGCTGCTGAACACCTGCCCTCCCGCCCTTAGTGTAGGTTCTCGGCCTTGCTTTGGACTTTGTGTGAGTCGCCTGTCTTGGGACAGGGGCCGGGTAGGAATTTTTATCCATTTGGCAAATTGGCACTGGCCACTTGGTTTTTTGCCTACCCCCTTAGCAATCATCACAACTTTCCAGGTTTGGCAGTTAAGCATTGGCTTAATTTTGTGTGTGGAGGGGAGGTGTGGCCATCACCTGCCCCTCAATGATCAAAAGATATTCCGTTAAAGGAATCTGGGGGTCCCGGATCTCATCCGAAGTCCTCTTGATGGGCTAGGGCCATGTTGGGATCACAGGAACCTCGTGGTAAGCTTCTGTCAGGCAAAACCCCAATGTTGCTGCCCCGATGGGTTTACCTACATAGACTCTGTCAACTGGGGCAGTAGTCCGTTATAGTGTTCAGCCAATGCCTATGCCAATACCACTCACATTTAATTTGCAATCAATAAAGTTGTGGCCTTAATGTTACCCATCAACCTTAATTCTGTGTCCATGTTTAGTTATTTCATGGGGGGCTGGCTTGGGGCCTCAAGACACAATCACTGCTACCATCAGGGAGCACGTGTCATTTTCATGCATTTATTTCAATTGTAGATTGTATGGGGGATAGGGGAGAAACTTAGGTTGGTACACCTCTTAATGTAAGATGGTCAAATGCACTTTCAGCTACTGAGGGTACCAGAGCCTGCAAGGACAAAGCTAAATCATAGCTGTCAACATTTCCCTTTTTAAAAGGGAAATTCCCTTATTCCAAATAGGATTCCTCGCAAGAAAATGGAAAAGTTGACAGCTATGAGCTACATCTAGTAGCATCCCCAAATCCAGGTTAGACAACTGACCAATTTCTCAGACACAGGAACTACTCACCCACAATGTTTAAAATAACCTTTATTTAAAAAAACACAAAAACAGAAGCTTTTTTATTAGGAATTATACTAAGAGATGAAAAGAAGACAAGGTTTTTACCAGAGAGGAATGGCAAACTAAGCTGATGGACTATGCTGAAATGGCAAAGCTGACTGGAAAACTCAGGAACAAAAACTTTTTAAAAAGAATGGGAAAAAATTATAAATTATTAAGCAGACCAATGCAAGCAGATGGAAACATTAGCAGGATTTTAATCTCAATTTTAATCTCACTTGTAATGTAACAAATACCATGGATATTTGCATCAGCCACCAGCCATAGCAATAAAACAAACAAAATGCAGTATACAGAGGATAAAGTCAGTTATATAAAATACATTTTGGGGTTTTTGGCTCAGTGGTCAAATAATGGATCTTATGGATAACGTGGGTTGATATAAAATCTCACCCTGTTTTTCCTCATCCATTGCCCCAAACAATAGTCCAGGGACCAAACTGTCTCTCCTGATTCAGATGTCACGGAGCAACAGACCTGAGTGTCATTGGCAAACCGATGGCACATCATCCAAAACTCCTTTTTTAATTTTAATTTTCTCATTTTACAAATGCTTTAACAAAAAGGGCAAAATCTTTACAAAATCATTCTGCATTTCCCGTGACTTCCCTCCCCCTCCTTTCTGCGGTTACTTATTTACTGCATATCCAATTGCAGCCTATTTACTAATTTCCCCCTTGATATTCCCTTTTGATTATTTCTTGCTGCACGTGCTTATGTCAATCCTCCTTATGCTTTAAGTTGTTTACAATTTGTCTTAAATAATATCACTGCATAACTCCTAATGACCGCTCCCGATGGCTCTATGTAGATATTAAATAGCATGGAGATCTGATCGTTCCCTGCAGCTGCCAGAGGGCTGAAAGGCACTCTCCCAATGCTAACAACAAATATGGAGACTAGAGATAGAGATACCAACAAAGGTCTGTATAGTTAAAGCCATGGTTTCCCCAGTAGTGATGTATGGAAGTGAGAGCTGGACCATAAAGAAGGCTGATCGCCAAAGAATGGATGCTTTTGAATTCTGGTGCTGGAGGAGACTCTTGAGAGTCCCATGGACTGCAAGAAGATCAAACCTCTCCATTCTGAAGGAAATCGGCCCTGAGTGCTCACTGGAAGGACAGATCCTGAAGCTGAGGCTCCAAGACTTTGTCCACCTCATGAGAAGAGAAGACTCCCTGGAAAAGACCCTGATGTTGGGAAAGATGGAGGGCACAAGGAGAAGGGGACAACAGAGGATGAGATGGTTGGACAGTGTTCTCGAAGCTACAAACATGAGTCTGACCAAACTGCGGGAGGCAGTGGACGACAGGAGTGCCTGGTGTGCTCTAGTCCATGGGGTCGCGAAGAGTTGGACACGACTAAACGACTAAACAACAACAACAACAACAACAACAGAGATATGGTAGACATTGTCACTCCTAGGGATGCTGAAAGGCTACCCCACATCTGTCCTCACCTCATCTTCTTGCCAGAAAGTACTTCAATGTAGCATTGCACCATTAGTGCAAGAGGTCCTCATGCTAAATATCCAAGCTCGAAGCCTGTCTTTTCCCCATTGTGTGTGAGAGAGACCTGGCTCTCTGTGCGTGCATGAATGTGTGTGTCTTTATCAAACAGTCCTAATTAAGTTAGTGAAATAAGCAAGCGGTTAATGTCCATCACATAGTTCTCATTAGCAGATAGATTCGATTCAGTGTGTGTGTGTGTGTGCAGACCCTATTTTCCAGGGACCATCCCAGATTGACAGAAGCTGTCCCAGTTTCTGATTTGATCCCAGAATGTCCCACTTTTCCTTAGGACATCTCTATTTTCATCAGGGGGTGTGGAGTCTTGTGACCCCCGAACCGAACAGGTAAGTAACTACAACCTTTAGAAGACAGCCCTGTACGGGGAATCTTTTTTTAATGTTTAATGTTTTATTATGTTTTATATATGTTGGAAGTTGCCTAGAGTAGCTGGGGTAACCCAATCAGAAGGGTGGGATACATATAATAAAATTATTAATATCATTACCAGCTGTACTGGCTCCCGGTGGAGTACAGGATCAGGTTTAAGGTGCTGATTTTGACCTTTAAAGCCCTATGCGGCCTAGGACCCTTGTACCTATGGGACCGCATCTCCTGGTATGCCCCACGGAGGACCTTAAGGTCCACAAATAACAACACTATGGAGGTCACAAGTCGCAAAGTGGTTACATTGGTCTCAACTAGGGCCAGGGCCTTTTCAGTACTGGCCCCGATGTGGTGGAACGCTCTGTCACAAGAGACTAGGGCCCTGTGGGACTTGACATCTTTCTGCAGGGCCTGCAAGACGGAGCTGTTCCGCCTGGCCTTTGGTTTGGACTCAGTCTGACCCTTATGTTTCCCTCCCCTTATGGTCTTGATCTAACGGTTACTTTTAAAATGAGGCTGCATTTTAAATTGCATTTTAACCTGTATTTTAAATTGTCCCCCCCATTATGTTTTTACTGTAATTTTACTGGTGTTAGCCACCCTGAGCCCAGCTCTGGCCGGGGAGGGCGGGGTATAAATAAAATTGATGATGATGATGATGATGATGATGGAATGGGATGTCCTGACCTTCCAAGTGTCTTTATTTTCCAGAGATGTCTCTGATTTAGAGAAGCTATCCCGGTTTCTGATTTGATCCTGGAATGTCCCACTTTTCCTTATGATGTCCCTATTTTCACTGGAGAAATGGAGGGTATGGAATTATCCGATCCCTGAGCCGTCTGAAGGCAATTCTGTATAGCGAAGTTTGTTTAATGTTTAATGTTTTATTATGTTTTTATATATGTTGGAAGCTGCCCAGAGTGGCTGGGGCAACCCACTAAGATGCGTGGGGTATAAATAGTAAAATTGTCATTATGGAATGGGACATCTCTATTTTTATCGGGGAAATGTTGGAGGGTGTGCTCACATGCATAAGCAGCTTCACACTTCTCTGCAAAGTCTGGGCATTGCTCAGTAGCTGTTGTCAGAGTTGTAGGATGAATTGCTTTGTGTTACCTACAGAGCAGTGGGGAATGGGAGCTTGTAGGCAATTGTGAACTGGTCCAGATGGATGCATGTTTGCAGCATCCTAGAGGCTTCAAATTTCAAGGCTGTTGACATTTAGCAGCTACGTGAAGATTACAGCATGTGTGCTGATGTTGTATAGAACACAAGAAGGCTGTGCAAGGGAAGAGCTGGCAGGCAGGTTGAGGTTTTTATATCAGCAACTGAGAATTGCAAAAACTGAAGAGTTGGGCTATAACTAAAATCAGAACAGAAACACATATGAGATGATGATGAGGATTCAATAGGGACAAATGGAAGGTTCTGCACTCAAACAGGAGGAACCATATGCACAAATATAGGATGGGGAATACATTGCTTGCCAGTGGTGCATGTGAAAAGGATCTCAGGGCCTTTGTAGACCACATGCTTAACATGAGTCAACAGTGTGATGCAACAGCAAAAGTAGATAATGCCATTCTAGGCTGCATCAACAGAAGTATGGTGAGCAGATCATGGGAAACAATAGTACTACTCTAGTCTGCCTTAGTCAGACCACATCTGAAACACTGTGTCCAGTCCTAGGGACCACAATTCAAGAAGGATATTGACTACCTAGAATGTGTGCAGAGAAAGGCAACCAAGATTATCAAAGTTCTGGAAACTAAGCCTTATGAGCAACACTTGAAGGAGCTGGGTATGTTTAGCTTGGATAAGAGAAGACTGAGAGGAGATATGATAGCCATCTTCAAATATCTGAAGGTCTGTCCCATGGAAGAAGGAGCAAGCTTGTTTTCTCCTGCTCTGGAGGGTAGGACCCAAACCAAGGGGTTCAAGTTATAAAGAATCAGATTCTGGCTAAACATTAAGAAGAACCTTCTGACAGTTCAATGGTGGGAGCGACTCCCTCGGAAGGTGCTGGACTCTCATTCATTGGAGGCTTTCAAGCAGAGTTTGGATTGCCATCTGCTAGGGCCTTTTTAGCTGTGATCCCTGCATTGCAGGGGGTTAGTCTAGATGACCCTTGGGGGATCCCTTCTAATTCTATGATTTTATGTTCAATGCCTATGCACATTAACCACTTAACTTATATTTCCCCCATTTATATGCATTCAGACAGCCTACGCTAATAGGTAAGTAAATAACAGTTCTACTTCACTGCACTAATTGTAAACCAGTGCTTGTTTTATGCCAGCTCTTTTTATCTTTATCTTTTATTTTTTTATCTCCAGGGATTTCTTAAATAAGAACTGGGACCTTTCCAGCCCAACACTCATAAATTTCATGCTCTGTTGACAGGATAGTAGAGGATTTGGGCACTATCTATATCTGCTTTCTGCCTTTCAAGAAGCAGTTTTGAAATGAGGTTTAAAACAGAGATTTACAGAATGGGGAGAGGAAATGTGTATTGTTTAGTCCCCTGCCTTGAATCTTTCTTCCTTTTTAAAGAATTAAATACAGATAATCCCTCTGCAATGCAAACCACAGACTGTGTTCTCCCTCAAACTGTTTGGTTTTCTCATATACTGGAATTAAAAACAGTGGGAGAATGACAACTGTAAACTTTGCAGACTGGAGTTAGAATTGCCACCATGTTTCCTTTATCGCTCCCCACCCCCTGGCATATATATATAAGTGTGTGTGTGTGTGTGTGTGTGTGTGTGTGTGTGTGTGTGTGTAGTAAAGGGACCCCTGACAATTAAGTCCAGTCGCGAATGACTCTGGGGTTGTGGCACTCATCTCGCTTAACAGACCGAGGGAGCCGGCGTTTGTCCGCTTCCGCAGACAGTTTTTCCAGGTCATGTGGCCAGCATGACTAAGCCGTTTCTGGTGAAACCAGAACCGTGCACGGAAACGCCATTTACCTTCCCACCAGAACAGTACCTATTTATCTACTTGCACTGTGTGCTTTTGAACTGCTAGGTTGGCAGGAGCTGGGACCAAACAACGGGAGCTCACCCCATCATGGGGATTCGAACCACCGACCTTCCAATTGGCAAGCCCAAGCGGCACAGTGGTTTAACCCACAGTGCCACCTGCATATATATATATATATGCAGGGTTATATATATATAACCCTGGCATAGCATGGGTTGCCAGGTCTGGGCCAGGCAAGTGTTGTGCCCCCCTGATGAGTTGGGCATCTGGGGTGTCGGTGCTTATGGAGCCCGCACAGAGGGTGAACAGAGCCCGCCTCCAACAGGCTCTTTGTCCTAAATCAGAATTTCCTTTCTTGTAATTTGAATGCCATGCATATCTACTCATACGTCTGAGTAAATGGGACATGCTATCAGAAAAGATTGTAGAAAATCACAGCCTAAGATGATTGTCCCTGACTGAATTGTTTGTGTACACTTAACAATGGCCGTTGGCATCCCGCCACCTCAAATTGTGGGGACCCCTGGTGTTTCAGACACCAAAACAGAACTTCCCCTGGAACAAAGCGCTGCCACACCTCTGCAGCCAATTATTGAAGAAGCAACTTCAGAACTCACCCTTGCTCAAAAGTCTGGAATCAGTGGGTGGCATTTTTAAAATATAAAGTAAAACTGCAGTTGCTTGCCTTCCACCTCGTCGCCTCAGGTGCCAGTTCCCCTCTGTCCCTCCGTCTCTCTCTCTCTCTCTCTCTCTCTCTCTCTCTCTCTGAAGCAGCTTAGCAAGTCAAAGGAGACAACTTCTTGCTCAATGTCAATAGCAACATAGCAAACAGCCTTGGTCAACCTGGTGCCCTCGATCTGTTTTGGACTACAATTCCCATCAGCCACAGCCAACATGGCTGTACTGTATTGCTTCGGACTGATGGGAGTTGTAGTCTAATGTTGGGGAATCCTGGACTGGTGTTTCAGCATGAAGAACCCAAAGGAAGGAAAGGGGTTAACCTGCAATCCAGCATGGGGAAAAGAGTCTTTTGAAATTTTGTTGATTTGATTTTATGTATTTTTATACTGCTGTTTTATTGGTTTTAGGTTGTGCTGTTTAAACACTTTCATGCTTCTTTGTTTTTATAGGTTGTACACTGCTTAGAATTAATTTAAATATGAAGTGGTTTATAAGTTCTTTCAAATAAATAAATCATCCCCTAGTTCCAGTCATTGGGAAAAGATCGTCACATTTTTAAACACGTTTGTCATTACATTTATATCCCACCGTTTCTCCAAAGAGTTCAACGCAGAACACATGGCTTCCCCTCTCCACATTTTCTCTACACAACAACCCTGTGAGGTAGATTAGAGTGAGAGACAATGACCTCCCCAAAATCACCCAGGGAGCTTCATGGCTGAGTGGGGATTTTAATCTGGGTCTCTTGGACCCCAGTCCAACACTTTAAGTAATACACCACACTGACTTTTAATGTGCTATCTCTCTTTTGGATTTGATATAATATCGCATGTGTGTACGATGCCATAATGATGGCACCCTTGTTGCTAAGTGGCACCCATTGTATCCTGAAGCCCGACTTGCACCATACAGGAAAAGATACAGCCAGGGCTTGGGACACCATATAGACTGGGGATACCCAATGTGGAGCCCTCCCAATGTTGTTGTACTACAACTCCCTTCATTTTTTTAACCATTGGCCATGCTGAGTCTGATGGTTCGACAACAGCTGGAGGTCACCATGTTGGTTATCTTCTGTCCAGATAGTGGCCTCTGAGAATACTAAAATCACCTGTCTATAACCTGAGAGTGCTTCAGTGACTGCTTCCATTACTTTTCTAATGTTCTTCTTCAGTAAACTCTTTTTTCTCTCTCCTTCGATTCTTGAATTTTCCAAGAAAACAGGATATAAATATTTTTTTTAAAAAAAATAAATTTAAAAAATCAATCATTCAGAGAAAAAGGGACATCTGACATTCCTAGGGTTGAATTGTTTTCTCAAGCTCAACCTATTTGAAGATTAGAATGTCCTCCTCCTCCTGGCATTCATTCATTCATTCATTCACTCACTCATTCATTCATTCATTCTTTTTCTTTCCTCTCCCTCTCTCTCTCTCTGTCTGTCAACCCTCCCCCACCTTGGTATTTTAAGTATTTGCTTCATCTTGAGTACAGATGACCTGCTTCACTACAGCTGAACTCTGCCAGTTTCCTAGTGCAAGAGACTTGATGAAGCTGTTTCTCATTGATCTATATGAAGCCCGTCTTATTATCAACCGTCTTGTAGACAAATCACTGCGGTACAGCTATGGATTTATTAATTGTTTTGTATAAAGAAGCATCCAAATTGTATGAGTCACCACTTATTTATTGAGGCTGTTTATGTACCGTGGCATACTTCAAAGAAGGCTCTAAATGGTTTGCAGCATCATAAAAATATCACAGATAAATACCAATAAAAATACAATTAAGAACTGAGCTGTGAACCTCTGCTTAAAAACCTTCAAGGAAGGAGAGTCCATCGCCTCCTAAGGGTGACGGTGGAACGGTCTCCCTAGGGAGGTAGTGGACTCTTCTTCCTTGGAGGTTTTTAAGCAGATGTTCAATGGCCATCTGTCATGGATGCTTTGGCTGAGAATCCTGCATTGCAGGGGGTTGGACTAGATGACCCTTGGTGTCCCTTCCAAGTCTACAATTCTATGGTTCTATGCTAGTTTAAACCTAGACAGCATCTTAAAAAGCAGAGACATCACCTTGCCAACAAAAGTCCGTATAGTTAAAGCCATGGTTTCCCCAGTAGTGATGTATGGAAGTGAGAGCTGGACCATAAAGAAGGCTGACCGCCGAAGAATGGATGCTTCTGAACTATGGCGCTGGAAGAGACTCCTGAGAGTCCCATGGACTGCAAGAAGATCAAACCAATCCATTCTGAAGGAAATCAGCCCTGAGTGCTCACTGGAAGGACAGATCCTGAAGCTGAGGCTCCAAGACTTTGGCCACCTCATGAGAAGAGAAGGCTCCCTGGAAAAGACCCTGATGTTGGGAAAGATGGAGGGCACAAGGAGAAGGGGACGACAGAGAACAAGATGGTTGGACAGTGTTCTCAGAGCTACCAGCATGAGTTTGACCAAACCGCAGGAGGAAGTGGAAGACAGAAGTGCCTGGTGTGCTCTAGTCCATGGGGTCACAAAGAATCGGACACGACTGAACGACTAAACAACAACAACATGCTAGTTTAATGTAAACCAGTGTAAGCTGCTTAGGCTTCTTGTATTTCCCCTACGGCTCTACCTACTGTTGCAATGTGCTACAAAGGTTCTTGGATGAAAATGTTATGTTTCTAGAGCACTCTTCCAGAGGTACAGTTCCCGTGACTTCCAGAGCAGAGAGGGATGTTGGTCTGTGCCAGTTTACATCTGGGGTGTAGAGATATAAATTCCACATAACGCTCTGCACTTCTGCAAAATTTCCCAGTTTGCTCAGCTCCTCGAGGCTTGAGTTTACGGAAATGGATTCCAACTTGGAGGCCACAATAAGAACCCAAACTGCCATCATTGTACGCCTTGCAGGGACAGTCCTGGGTGCTGCCAGTACTTTTGTTTACTAGTAATTTCAATACAACTCTTGTGCACCATGAACATTTCAAAATTTGCTGCTAGATTAGGTTTGTCATTGGAGGCTTTGTTGTTTTGCTTTATTTTTCGCCGGCGGCACAAACAATCCCGAGCAATCTCTCGGGATGCAGCTGAGTCTGTCCCAGCTTGGTTTCAAAGTGCTTTCTGTCACTTGTGGTCCATTTGGCTAATAGTCTACATAGATAAAATTGGACATAAATATTTGCTTAGATGTGACAAAGAAAAACTTTGGCTGCAAGGCTCAGAGCTGCCTGACACCCTGTCCTGCCAAACAGAGTGTTTCTCTGCATTTTCCTTTTGCAAGGCAAAAGGAGTTGACAGTGTTTATGTGGAACGGGCCCATGGACTGCAAGAAGATCAAACCTCTCCATTCTTAAGGAAATCAGCCCTGAGTGCTCACTGGAAAGACAGATCCTGAAGCTGAGGCTCCAATACTTTGGCCGCCTCATGAGAAGAGAAGACTCCCTGAAAAAGTCCCTGATGTTGGGAAAGATGGAGGGCACAAGGAGAAGGGGACACCAGAGAATGAGATGGTTGGACAGTGTTCTCGAAGCTACCAGCATGAGTTTGACTAAACTGCGGGAGGCAGTGGAAGACAGGAGGGCCTGGGGTGCTCTGGTCCATGGGGTCACAAAGAGTCAGATACGACTAACCGACTTAACAACAACAACATGGGACAGGATCATT
This sequence comes from Podarcis siculus, assembly GCA_034642415.1. Classification (NCBI taxonomy): domain Eukaryota; kingdom Metazoa; phylum Chordata; class Lepidosauria; order Squamata; family Lacertidae; genus Podarcis; species Podarcis siculus. The sequence continues at coordinate 52,679,954 of JAXCMG010000014.1, forward strand.
TTGAGGAAGCAGCAAAGAATTAGATGCCTATTTTCACCTTCACAGGAAATGTCTTGCGTACGTGGTTCCTGCCACCACCGCTCAGGGTGTGTTCCATCATGTGGAATATTGTGCTAGTTTTCCAGATTATAACTTAGTGCTTCTCTCCTGTATTCTAACATTTCTTTCTCACTGCAGTCCTTGTTGCATTATGGAACTGTAGCTTTCTGACCAATTTATCAACATGCCCTGCTAAATTTCATTCACACCAGTGTGTGTGGTGCGGCACAGCAATGAATGTCGCTGAACAATGTCCCTGCCCCTTTAACCTTTCCACACATGCATGCTTCTGTTCCTCCATGAAAATGGCAGGAAAGGACTTTAAACTGGCATACTGTCCCATATTTTGTCACTTTACTTGCACAATTTTCCTAGGGAAATGGTGTTGCAAAAGGATTTTTTCCCTGGAACCAGTTAACACAGAAATTAGCACTAAGCTTTCACTTGATTTTACTAGATTTCCAGAACTGGCTTTTACATCATGTGAAACCTCAAATATAATGCAGAAATTAACAGGGAAACATGAAGGAAACATCAGGGCCTTCTCAGTGGTTGCTCCCAGACTTTGGAACTCTCTTCCTAGAGAAGTTAGATGGATTCCCTCCTTGTTGTCCTACCACTGGCAGGTGAAGACCTTTTTAGGTCAAGAGACATTTGGAAAATGCCTGGAAAGGACTGTTGCTGAGATTTCTGTTGTTGCTGTTGTGATCTGTGTTTTTAAATAGAATTTTTTATACAGTATATTGTTCTAATGTTTAATTGCTTTTTAACTACTATCTTCTCTGTGTTTTTAGCTTTTTCCTCCTATTTTATCTGTAAGCCACATTGAGTCCTGACTTAGGAAAAAGGTAGGATATAAATAAATATAATATGATAAATATGTCCAGATATTCTCAGAAGCCAGGGAGATGACTGGAAGGATGAAGGAGGTGGAGCTTGATCCATTATGGCAAACTGGACAGTTCCCCATAAAATCCAGCCTATCCTTAGCCAGCTCCCACTTGCTTATCTTCTAAGTCACATCGAGTCCTGCAGGACACCTTCCTCTTCCTTAGTGACACTGTTGCCCTTTCAGAACTCTGCTGGGAGGAGGTTGGAGGCAAAATGGGAATTAGTTGTCTCTGCCTGCCATTGATTCTGGTGCCACCTACTGGTGGGCTCCCTTAGATCCGTCCTACCAGTCCCAGCAGCCACCAGACACCACTGGATTGAGGAGAGAGTTTCTGCAAGGTGGAGGGGGGGAATCTACAAAAGAGAAACTACAAAATGCATTTTGCAAAAGAAGGGAAATTATTCAAATCTGCACCATTTATAGGCATCTCTGGATTGAATTTTCCGTGCCTATAATTTCCGAGTTAGCATGAAATGGCCAACTCTTGGATTGTTTCCTCGGGTGACGTTATCCAGAAATTTCAGTTCCTATCAAGGTAAAAATTGCAGGCCAATTCTGCAATACACCCTTCCTGGCTATATAGAGTCAATTTGCAAACAGTGGTTTCTCTGTATAACTGATCACTTACCCACCAGAAGTAACCTCTCCACTATTCTTCACATTTGGAGTGCTGCTTCATATATGTAAATTCTACAAGTAAATTGCCATCTGTGACCAGGGGGCAGCTAGGCGATTTTTGACCCTAGACTCCGTGGTCTTACAGACCTCCCCACTCTAGTCCCGGATAATGATGTGCTTCACTCTACTTGAAATGGCAAGCAGCCCCACATTCCATGATTTAAGCCGCTTCATTCCTCACAACAAAATTATGACAGCAGCAATAACAGCAATGACAATTCTGCTGATATATATATATATTAACAGTGACATGGCACACGTACAGAGTTTCACAATTTAAACTTGCTTAACTCAATCTGGCACACTGGCATGACTGCAGGAATGAAATGAGATTTTCTCCTGCCGAGCACATTTGCAACAACCATTTTGTCGTTGAAAAGGATAATGTATGTTTTAAGTGACAGTTATGAAGTGAAAATCTGTAACCATGAATAGTAAACATGGGTGGTTCAGTAGAGTGATTGTAGGCACTGGCTGGCACTGAATTGCAGTTACGCAGGACTGAGGAAAAGGCACTTTGTGCATGCTTAGGGACACCAATCTTCTTCATTCGCAAATTATATCCTCTCAGCATTGAAGAAGCATCCTGCAATGCCTTCATCAATCTGCCTTGGCTTCATCAATGCCGCTAACACACATGATCCTTCTTTTGTACACTGTGATCTATGCACATTTACCTGGGAATAAATCCCAAGGAAGACTTACTTCTGAGTAGACATGCATATAATTGCACTGTAACTCTCCTCTTAAGATGCCAGAGGGCTCCCCCACCTACTGTGTTTTCTAGACAAACATTATTGCATCACGTTTCCTTGAACAAAATATGCTCTGTGGGTGCGGCCTTCAAGGAAACAGCTCTGAGCATGCTCAGAACAGATGTATGATCCTGATAGCACGGGAAGTACCTCAGTCCTCCCCAGGCAATGTAATCTCCCTGGATTACTCTCGCTGCAACAGGAGGGAGTGGGAACCTGCACATCTGGGGCTGAAAAATTGGCAGTCATCCTTATATTCATATTTTACATGGGTTTTCTGTCTAGAGAGAGACACATGGGAGGGAATCTCTTTGCAATAGCTGTAACCCAGTCCATCTGGCTGGGTTTCCCCAGCCACTTTTATATTAGAATTGGCTGAGAGGTGCAGAGATATGAGGGAACAGAAGACGGACTCAAATGTATGCAGGAGCTCAAATGGGAGTATAAAAGGTCTGTGCATCAGAAAAGAGTTGTGGCTTTGAGATTTCTTTTTTTTGGGGGGGGGACAGCTTTTAAAAATTTGTGTGATATTCTCATTTGGAGGGCTGTGTCCCAATAGCCCTAGTGCAAGAGTCTCCACTACAGAGCATCCTTTGTGGTTTATGGTGCACACCTAACTGCTAACATTTGGTACTGGGGGAAGAAAGAATCTGAGGGTTGATAACTTTGTTTTTATCTCTCCAGAAGCAACGAGGAATTATTTTGAACCATGCATTTTTATGACTCCTGCACCCAGTATTTTAATTGCTTCAAGGGAATTAAAACCACTTCCAAGTTAATATTAGTTCATGGGGTGGGGGATTAATTTAAATTGCTCTAAATTGGACTGTAAGTCCTTATCGTTCCCTCCTTCCATTAACTACCTAAATATAACAAGACACGTTCCATTCTGCATGTGCTTTTAGTGGATACTGTTTAGCATTCTCCATAATTCAAGGACGCGTGATGACATTTAACGGGGAGCAAGTTTCAAGCAAAGGGGAAAAATCACTTTTGCACAATCGCACTGCAGAACTGATTATCCTGGATGGCTGAAAGGTCAGTTACTCAAAGTGGTGCCAAAAAGAGAAAGTGAGAGAGGAGTCGATTGAGTTTATTGATATCTTTTTTAGCCTCTGCATTGAGTAGATACAAAAATCAAGTTGAGAATATTGCAGGCGATGGCTGGCTAGCATCAGATGCTCCCATCTCCAAGTCTTTGCAAGGATCCAGGGAGTTGGGTGACAAAGATGGATAGGGCCAAGTCTTTGCAAGTTCATGGGAGACAGGGATGGAGGGCAATTTTGTCCACATTTTAGAGTGAAAGTGTCTTAATCTGCAGTCCCCAGATACATATACACAGATCAGAAAGTGCTTATCAAGTGGATTGCACACTTCTCTGAATTTTAAAATGCATACTCAAACTTAATACTTTGGGCAGAAATGTGTACAAACTATTTTATAAGGAAGTGCCTTAATAATACATATATTAGGAACAAATGAAACTGACTTATTAGATCACCAATCCATGCAGGGGGCCCAACTTGAATAAAATATTGGGGAGGGGGCAGGTAGAATAGAATAGAATAGAACAGAACAGAATAGAATAGAATAAAACAGAACAGAACAGAACAGAATAGAATAGAATAGAATAGAATAGAATAGAATAGAATAGAATAGAATTTATTATTTATACCCCGCCCATCTGGCTGGATTTCCCCAGCCACTCTGGGCGGCTTCCAACAAAGTATTAAAATGCAGTGGTCTGTTAAACATTAAAAGCTTCCCTAAACAGGGCTGCCTTCAGATGTCTTCTAAAAGTCTGGTAGTTGTTCTATGACATCTGGTGGGAGAGTGTTACACAGGGCGGGTGCCACTACTGAGAAGGCCCTCTGCCTGGTTCCCTGTAACTTGGCTTCTCGCAGTGAGGGAACTGCCAGAAGGCCCTCGGTGCTGGACCTCAGTGTCTGGGCAGAACGATGCGGGTGGAGACGCTCCGAGGTAAGCCCCACCCCACATAGATTCATAGAACTGCAAAGTTGTAAGGGATTCCAAGGGTCATCTAGTTCAATCTGCAATATAGGAAACTCTGCTAAAGCATCAGAGAATTGTAAATTGGAAAGGACCCTAAGGGTCATCTAGTCCAACCAGGAATCTCAGCTAAAGCATCCATGACAGATGGCCACCTAACCTTTGCTTATAAACCCCCATGGAAGGAGAGTCCACAATCACCCAAGGGAGTCCATTCCACTGCCGAACAGCTCTTACTGTCAGAAAGTTCTTCATGATGTTGAGTTGGAATCTCCTTCCTTGTAACTTGAAGTCATTGGTTCAAGCCCTACCCCCTAGAACAGGCGAAAACAAGCTTGTTCTCTCTTCCATATGATATTTGAAGATGGCTATAACCATTCACATGATGTGGCACTCGCACACAATATTTGGATAGCAATGCCCATCAACTTTGGGGGGACCCAGCCCCCTGCAATATTTTATTGGGGGGCCGAAGGGACCTCAGCCCCTAGTAGTTGGCTCATGTGAATCCATGTACAGTAGTACCTTGGGTTAAAAACTTAATTTGTTCTGGAGGTCTGTTCTTAACCTGAAACTGTTCTTAACCTGAAGCACTTCAGCTAATGGGGCCTCCCACTGCCACTGCACAATTTCTGTTCTCATCCTCAAGCAAAGTTCTTAACTCGATGTAATATTTCTGGGTTAGCGGAGTCTGTAACCTGAAGCGTATGTAACCTGAAGCGTATGTAACCCAAGGTACCACTGTAGCTCATTATTGCTTAAACTAAGGGCTTGTTCACATTTTTGCTGGTTCCGTGCCTAGAAAACATGTATCTGAGCTGTTTCCCACTTGTTCCATACTTTCTAGGCATGAGTCCAGTGGTTTTGAATTTGTCCCACAGCTTTCCCTGGAAAACATTCTTTACTACTGAATCAGAACAAACAGCAATGTGTGGAAAGCCATTTGATCCAGTTCAGGGGTAAACTGTGTCTCTCCCACAATATTAGGGGATCATCCAGTTTAACTGCAATTTGGGGACAGGTTTTTCACACAAAAATATGCAGAACACAATGTGGAATGGATTTATGATTGGACGCTGCTGCAGTTGGCATGGGATTGAAACAGGCAGATCCACTCCTGTGGACAGGTGAATGATTAAAACCAGATCAGCATGCTATGGACAAAGGGGCAATGTGGGATATGACAGAACAAGGGAAGGGAAAAGGTTGGGGGGGGGGGGAATCCATCAGGCATGACCACTTTAGGATTCTATGAATTTTCAAAATGATGCATTGAGAAAGGAACTCACACATCTCCTTCAGGATTCCTGGTTTAAGCCCTGTGTTGCCTGTCAACAAAGGATGAAGACTGTTGGGTCTGACACAGGTGGCTGGAGTTCGACTCAAGTCTTGTAGCAGTGGTGACTGGAAGTTGACTGCTGCCAAATGCAGCAGCAGCAAACATCCCTTCCCAGGATGTCGTCTTCATCCTAGATTTCAGGAGCCCAAGCTGGGAGTTTTCAAGTCTTGCTTAACTTTCACTCTTTGGAACTCATCTTTGGCAACCATCCACATGCAAATCCTCTGTGCCTTCAAGGATCTTCTGGGAATTCTCTGCTGACTGTCGGTACTTAAGTGGAGTGAATGTGGGAAAGTTCTGACCTCCTCTTTGGGAAGGTGTGAGAGAGAAAAAACCAGGGAATGTTGCTGCTTAGAAGTCTATCTAAGTGTCAGTCGACTTTGGATTCTTCACCATAGATTTGCCCCTTAAAAATACTTATGATCTCTGGCATTAATAAGAAACTTGGTTTCCTAATGCATATCCCGTGTTTCCCAGTTTGAAACTCCATGTTAGCCGCTCTGAGCCTGGCTCCGGCTGGGGAGGGTGGGGTACAAATAATAATAATAATAATAATAATAATAATAATGTCTGTTCCAGATTCACGGAACAATATTTGGAGAAGATTGCTAATTGGGTTCTAATCTATATATTCATCTGGGAGTTTTGTACTGAGTTGCTTTTCTTAAAAGTGTGTGCCAAATGAAATCCTCTATCCATAACACTGCACTACATCTTGACACAAGATGCAAAGAATACCATCATCTGCAATGCCTTAAGAAGTGCTTGAGAAGCTGATTGTGGGTTCAGGGCAGCATACTTGGAAGAAGTGTATTACCTTGACCAGGTGTGGGGAAACTTTGGTCCTCCAGATGTTATCCTGTCATCCCCAGGAAGCATGGCCAGTGGCCAGGGATGATGGGATTTATAGTTCAGCAATCTCTAGAAGGCCAAAGGTTTCCTGAACCTGATCTAGAACCATTTCAACCTGTTTGGGCACTGAAATGACCTTAGTCATCCTGATTGATGACCTGCCCTCAGTGGCTCTCAGTGGCTTCTGAAACCATTGAAGATGGTATCTCTTTGACTTGCCTCTGTGGACTGGGGGTTGAAGGTGCTTTGAAATGGGGGTTCCACTCCTTTGTGCAGGGCTATTTCCAGAAGGTGGCAAAGGGGGACTTCTCCTTGGCCATATGACATTTATGCAATGTGGTTTCACAGGCCCCCATCCTGTCTCCATGCTGTTTGTCATCTATATGAAGTCACTGGAAGGTATCATCAGAGGATTGGGAGTACAGTGTCATCATGATGCTGGTGATACCCAGCTCTGCCTTTCCAGTTCATTGAATCAGAAGTGTTGGACTGGTGTCTAGAGGCAGGGATGGACTGGGTGTGGGCTAATAAACTGAAGCTGAATCCCAGCGAGTCAGAGGTCCTGTGGATAGGCAGTTCTAATGCTTAGGAATTAGGTAAACTGCCTTTTCTGGATGGACTGCAATCCTGATGGAACAATAACATATTCTGGGAGTACACTTAAATTAATCTCTGCCTCTAGAAGCCCATATTGCCCCCCGATCACTGATGAAACTATATTTAGGGCTCCATGCTGACCTTGTACCGTTTTGAGATATTGGGCAATGTAATTTGTCCTTCCATGGCATTCAATTGATTTCTTAGCTTATACATATTCATAGATTTCCATTCCCCCTTTTCAGTGCCAATGAACTTTCTCTTTTCCCACTTCCCCATTGATTTTGGAATCCCTTTCGACAGCTTCATCCAGTTGATGACTTCATTGCAGTCTTCCAACAACCTTTTAGTCAATTCAGTGGTTAACCAAAGCCTTGGGTTCTTATTGCCTTGTACATTCCGAAAGTTCATAATATTATCAGATTCAAACAATTGGGTAAAAGATTAAAAAAAAATCTACTGGATATATATATATATATATATATATATATGAGACTTGCGTGCTAGTAAATGTAATATGTGCTACAGAATTGATGAGTCGTCCTGCCAGTGAAAGGGAAATGAATGTGACTCATAGCTAGAAAGCATTTACTAATTCTAGGGCTTTTATAAATAAAAAGAATTTATGGTATCAGATGCTTGGGGTGCAGCTTATTAAAATTTCCAGATGCTTCGCCTTTGTGAATTTACTGGTATACCAATCATCCTGCTGAAACCTATAAAAGGGTCTGAATTACGGGCAGAAAATGCAGTAAAGTATTCTGTTTCTTTGGCTAAGTTGCAAGGACTCTAAAATTGGTTCGTGAAGCGTTGACAGAGGGCTTCGTTTAGGCAATGTCAGCGGACATACAAAAAAGTCACAAAACTGCTGAAATTTCCATAGTAGATCTGTGGTTGAATTGTAGGAAGAAAAGAGTAGGGGGAACTTTTTCTGAAATCCACAAGCCCCATCAGCTCACAATTTTAGACAAAGCCCGCCCCTTCTCATATGTCATTTAGGATAGTGGTTCCATCAGGTTGGGCCTTGGGAGCAGAAGGCCAGTCCCCCCCAGCAGAATAAGAAGTGCCCCCCAAAATACAATGGAACTGTCTTACCACATCTTTAAATAAGTAAGTGTCAGAAAATTCCAATGGAAATGGGAGCAAAAATGGCTCATCTCTACTTATGCACTGTTATTGATGCTCTCCATTCACAAACAAGGTATTATTGATTATGGTCCCCCACTTTTCCATTTGCATTTGCTTTGCACTGAAATGAGTGGAGAGAAATAACATAACGACAATGGAATTTATGGGAGATGAATAATATATGTTTTGGCAGAAGACAAACTGCAGTGGAATGGAAACAGTGCTGCATGCGATGAATGCAAAGTGGAAGGGAAAACGATGCCTTCATACATCCGTAGTCACTCCCATCGTGTGAAACCTGAAGAAACTCTAGCCTTCCGAAATGGCGGAAATGACTGACAGAATCCGGGACCAGGGAGAAGAGTCGGTGGAAGAAGATTGGAATAAATTTAAAGCTTATCTACAGAAACATAGCAAAATTGAGGAAATTTAGAAGGAGGCTGGAATGAAGTTATGTGACTTTTGCATAAATATCATAAAGGACTTAAGTTAAATAGATTGTTGAAGGAAATGAGGGAAGGTAAAATTATATTATGTTAAGATAAATTTATGGATAAAAACTGGGGAAAGATGGAAAGGATTTGCTGAAATAGCTAATTGAAGCAGAATACAAAAAGGGGAGGTGTGAGGAGGTCAAAGAAACAAGTAAACGAAGTTAAGTTATGGAAGATTTATTGTATTTTTGTGTATTTTCTTTTTTGTTGTTTGATTGTGTTTATTTTTCTTGATATTTTTGTTGTTGCCTCTTTCTTTTTTCTATTGTATTTTTAAAACTTTAATAAATATTATTTTTTTAAAAAAAGGAAGAGGTGAGAGATGGCGGAGATTCCATGCAGTTGGCCAGATCATTGTCCAAACTAGCCCATAGATGCTAGTTCCACTGATATAAGCTTGAAACTTCCACATAACTTTGCCCGTGCCAATGCAATCAGTGATGGGGAACCTCTGGCCCTCTGTTGCTGGACTACAACTCCCATGAACCTTGGGCTGATGGGACTTAGGCAGATGTTATTGGAGGGCCTCCAGTTTAAATGAAGAATAAAAATCTGATTACAATACTTGTTAAACTGGCTTATTTGTCAGTGTTCAGGATTCGCCTCAGCAAGCCCAGCTGACATATCATATTTAATTATTTTACTTGGGTATGGAAATATTGTATTTCTTCCTCTAAGTTAAAAGTTTTGTGGCTAGATGGAAAGTTTCTGGTGATTCAACAACTGCTTTTGGTTGATGGCGAAACGTATTTGGACAGAAAACTCTTGTGGAAGAAGCTGTAATGTAAAATTAAATTGCTATCATCTAAAAAAAGAAGAAAAGAAAAGAAACTCTAGCCTTCCTCTGATGCTAGGTTAAAGTACTAACTAACTCGTGAGTGGGTGGGTGGGCGAATGTGGAAATAAGCACACTCCCTCTTCCCTCCCCCCAATTTCTGTCAACTTTCAACTTGTCTGTAGCAGGAAGCCTTTTGTATCTATGGTAGCACCTGGCACCTTTTAGGAATTAAGCAGGAGCCCCCAAATTAAGCAGTGGTCCTGATTGACAAGGTTTCGCATACCTGTCTTGGAACCAGGGTTCATTATCATCATGTTTGTACAGGAGCAATTGTCAGGACATGAGTAGCATCTAACATGGTTTCGGCCACTCCACTACACACCCTGCTTGCTTTTGGAACCTCAGGAGTTCTGTGTCGCAATTGCCTTACTCTGAGCTAGGGTGGGCATATCTGTAAATTTCAGTTTCTCATCTTCCCAATCTTAAATTCCGCTCTCTGCATGTCTGCATCAGTTTGCTTAAAAAAAAAAAAGACCTCATGAACTCTCATCAGCATTGGGTGTGAATTTCTCCTGATATGCACTTTTGCATTTGCAATTTTGCAGTACATAATACATTTTGTATATTATTTTGACTATGGTATTGATTTATATGCACCCTTTACCCTAATCTATGCACAGATTAGTTGGCTGGAGAACTGCATTGCAAAATGTGGAAAAGCTTAAATTTCAAAGGATAACTTACATTTTGCTTCACTTATTGTTTCAGAAAATGTGAATTTGATAGATTTGCCTTTAAGTGCAAGCTGAATTGTATTTATTCCCCATCCTTACTCTGGGCCAAAACAATTAGCAGTCAGCCTAGGCTGGCTCTTTTCTGAGCTGGTTGTGCAAAGAAGCCTTCAAGATTCCTGGCTAACATTCCTATACACCCCAACCTCCTATCCCCACTTTGAACTGAAAGGCCTCATGTGGCTGAATTAATTCACCATTGTTGTTTATTTTGATTTATGTGCAGAGATAATGGAGCACATGGCACAAGGCTCTCTTTCTATTTAAAATAAAATAGGGTAGCAAAAAGGCACCACACAAAGGATGCTATTGAAAGCAGATTGTGATTCTCACAAGAGCAGCGGGAGAGCAAATAAACATGTCTTCAGCCAAGAGCTGAAAACAATAATATGTTGTCAAAATTAGTTTATCTAATCTGCAGCCAAGTCAATTATGATGACAGAGTCAGGGAGAAGATTTCTCCCCCTCCACCTGGAGATTCTCTTCCTACCAAATTTGGATTTACAGAGGCACTGTTAAAATCACCACAACTGCATGGTTGTTTTTGTCAGAGGTCAGTGACTCTCAAATTAAGGGGATTAACCTCTCCCTGGAGGCATGGCTGGTTGCAGATGGGACATGATGTTATCCTTTGCTTCCTTGCATCTAGGATGTGGTGAGGTGGCCGTTGCATGGTGTGGCGATCACACAGGGTCCCCGGACATTTCACCATCTATTGATCCCTGTGCCACCACTTTATTTCTCGCTGCCACCTGGTACAATACGGAATCCAGTCAGGGTTAAATTGGAACATAAACTTCTGTTTATTTATTGCAGTTTAACAAGTGTGTGGTTTCATAAACGGTATTGGTCAATTACGATCCAGACCTATAACTTCTGCTACCTGCTCTCACTCACTAAACCACCTCTCAGATATTTACTTGTCTTCCTAGCTCCTAACTGTTCCTGACTCAGCTTATTTTGCTACAGTAACTCAACCTACCCACAGACTCTATCCCAATTCACTCCCACTCCAACCAACCACCCAACTCCCAACGAACTCCTCTCTTCGCCCCTCCCAGAGCTGGTTTTATAGTCCCTCTGACTCCACCCCCCTGGGTTCTGATTGGGTAGTCTTCAGCACTCTATGTTAACGTCACACATGGTTTGTACCGATTACAGTGAGAAGCAGCTACCACACTTGAACACATACAACCTGGGAGTGACCAGGGAGTGTACACCTGTCCTTCAAATGGAGGGCATGTATTGAACTAGGTGGATCAATGATCTGATTTTAAATAAGTTTGATATTTCTGGGGGCTGTAGCTCAGTGGCAGAGCAGACGCTTTGTTTGCAGAAGGTCCCAGGTTCAGTCCCCGTCTTCTCCAACTAGGGTGGGGAATGCCCCCTATCTGAAGGTGCGGGGAGCCAGTGTGCTCCCAATCCGTGTAGGTAAAAGTAAAGGTAAAGGACCGCTGGATGGTTAAGTCCAGTCAAAGGTGACAATGAGGTTGCAGCGCTCATCTCGCTTTCAGGCCGAGGGAGCTGGCGTTTGTCCACAGACAGCTTTCCAGGTCATGTGGCCAGCATGACTAAACCGCTTCTTGTGCAACTGAACACCATGACAGAAACCAGAGCAGCACACGGAAACACCGTTTACCTTCCCATTGCAGCGGTACCTATTTATCTATTTGCACTGGCATGCTTTGAAACTGCTAGGTTGGCAGGAGCTGGGACAGAGCAACAGGAGCTCACTCCATTGTGCAGATTCAAACTGCCAACCTTCTGATCAGCAAGCCCAAGAGGCTCAGTGGTTTAGACCACAGCACCACCCGGTCCGCGTAGACTGAGCTCGAAGGACCAAGGCATCTGACACAGAGTGCGCCAATGGTTGTCATGAGTCTACAGTTACTAGCAAGGTCTGAAAATGCAAAACTACTGAATATATCTAGCATTCTAGTCAGGGCAACATAACAGAGGAACGGAAAACTGGACAGGTGATGGCATGGCGAGCAATGGATTGAGCTATAGCCCAGTCACATACTTCAATTGCCCTTGGTGGTATTTCTAGAATTCGAAAATGCATTTCTATGCATGAGGATTATTGGGGACCTCTAAAAAAATAAGTTTTGCAATTTGAATTCGGTTACAGCATTTGAGTAAGCTCTGTAAATAATTAAGGATATAAGGGTAAGAATAAGATCTGTTTACACAGATGTATATTATTAGTTTATTATTAATATGTTGATAACTTAAGGCAAAAGGTTTATTAGAGTGAAAAGATGTTTAAAAGGATGGGAAGTCAAACTCTGTACAAAACTTATGATTTGAAGACTGACATTTCTCTGTTTGGGTTTTATTTTGATAATTTGGATATATAGATAATGATATGCCTTGAATGTATGGATGCAATTATGGCAAATGAAGCATTAAAAAAAACTATGCATGAGGAATGTGGAATGAATTTATTCATGTAGTATAAATTGGCTTTGTTTGTGCTCTTTCGTACACACTCTTGACTTGCAAAAAATACCTTTGCTTCAGCAAAATTCGCTGGTGAAATCCCTGAAGCTTTCAACCCTTCAATCTTCTCACCCCAAGCCATTTGCATTTAGCTACAACTTCATTCGGAATCTATTAATCCCCGATTTTGGCAATAATAAAAATTGTCCACTCAGCGTGGTTTATTATTTCAAGCTGGAAGCTTAATCATGTGTACACAGTGCAGTCATTTGCCAAGGAAATGCAATTCTTGCCAGTCAGCTTCAGACCACTATTTGCACTTGCATGTCAACAAAGCTGGCAGCCCCTCTTTGTTATGCATTGATAGCAGATGCCTGCCCTGGCATTTCAATGGGTATTAATTTTGCGTTGATATCATTTTGGAACGCTCCTCCTTTTCGCTTGGCTCGTCCTATCAAAGTTCTCTTTGCTTTTTTGTAGAATAATAATAATATTTTTTTTGGCTTGAATAGGAACCTCCAAATATGCCTTGAAATTTCACTTCAGGAAAAATTTGGTGACAACTCAGCAAAGAAGGAGCTGGAATTATGGAGCGTGGGGAGCAAAAGAGGAGATTTGAACTCCATAAGCTAAATGGGAGGAATATCCAAAAGTTCAGAAACCATTCCTAGTCATCTTACCTGACCTGAAACTGTTGTTGTTATTCATGGAGGTTAAGGCTACCAATGGCTACTAGCCATAATGGCTAAAATATGTAATTAATTATGCAAATCATGTAACTTATGTAATTTTGCAACAGAGGACAGTGAGATGGCTAACTTATGTAATTTTGCAACAGAGGACAGTGAGATGGCTAACTTATGTAATTTTGCAACAGAGGACAGTGAGATGCCTGGATGAGTCCAGGTAGTGAGATTTTGGTTCCAGGTCTGAGGTTCCTTGTTCCTGCTCCGCAAAATGGTGAGCATCCCTCAGTCTTCCTGCTTCCCCTTAGGGAAGTTTCTTGACCTTGGGTGCAAACAAGTGAATGATGCCCAACTGATAGTGATTATGCAGACTCCCTTTATATATTCTCTGTGAGCCCTCCCACAGGTCACGTGACTGATAAACCCCCAAACCCAACGTATAATCACATGAGTTGCAACACTGTAGAGAAGCTCATCCTGGGCTGATTTCCCTTGGTTGGTTGAGGACTGCAAAATATCCCCAGCCCTTCAAAACCAGCTTCCAGGGGGGGGTGTTTTTTGGTGTGGGTGTGTGGGTGTGTTTTGCAGATCTGCCAGAGCTACAATTAGTGCCATAGACTTGACCAACAAACAGAAAATGCTTTTAGTTTTGCTGCAGTTGGCTTGTGGGGTGGGGTGTCCAAACCTCGTTCCCCCATCAAAGCTCACTGACTCCAACCAACAGAGAACTTTTCGCTGAGCTAAAGAGAGCTCCAATCTTCAGTCTTCCTCATGGACCAGTAGAATTTCCTCTGGCAAATTGTTCCAACTCATTACATTCTATTCATGCCATGTCATACTGCCCTTTGGAATAAAAGGATACTGAGGACTAAGGTTTCTTGCAGCCCGCCTTAGACTAGACCAGAGAATACACACTCTTTATTGACTTGCAGCTATCTTAAAGTCTTCTTAAGGGGAACATTATATTGAGTGGTTGGATTCTAGCAGAGAGCTGTTGGCTTTTTTGCCTAGTACTATCGATTATATTTTTTTTATTAGAGTGGGACTTCTCTGCTCTTCCCCCCCTCTCAAAATGTGAAGAAAATGCTGGCAGCTGCAACAGCTGTAGACTGTTCCACACATTACATCAAACACATGTACAGTTAGTGTACCCGTGTACACAAATACTTGCACTGTACACTCATAGTTATTCACAAGTGGCATTCCATGAATGTACCATCTGCACAATAATTCAGGGGGTGCCAGTGGGGTACAGAAATGAGCATCACAAAAAGCCACCACTTCCTGGTCCCAGAGGATGCTAGACTATGGAATCATTTAAAAGGGGAGGTAGAAACTGTTAGAATTCCTGCTCTATGATTGCAGTCATGGGATTTTTGTCTTTCACATGACGGTTGTATGTTTTGACTCCACAGAGTGGGAAGTGACGGAGACAGGATGTTTGTGTTACTGTGTTCCATGAAGTGAGACTATTGTCCTTTGTTTTTTCTCTTTGCTGTCTGATGCTAGAGAGAGAGGGAGCCATGTTGCAGTGCTCCGTGTGTGTTTATATATAAATAAAGTAGATTAGCCAAAATGCTGAGTTGCTGAGGTCTGTCACGCGAACTGTGCAGACTCTGCGGATCCCTAAGTGTGCCGGTGTCTGTTGGCATCGGTCGCTGTGATGTTCGCGCAGAAGAAAGTTTTTGAAGCTCCCGGACGATCAGCCAGGAGAGAGGGAACATGCCAGTCAGGCATGTGTCTCTGCCAGGATCCTACTTGAGTGTAGGACAAGCTCCTGACAGAAACCCGATTAGCAATGAGAGAAGTGTTTCTTCCTTTATGCATAGGAATGTAAGAGGTCATCACACTCTGCATTTAGTGTAGCCGTCTATTGGCAGCATGCGGAACCGTCCTGGCAAGCTCTTCAACAGACTGGGGAACAGGAGGTGTGAAGCACCTGCCCCTCTCAATCAAACATGCCCACAGTGAGGTTTAATGGAGGGATGGGGAGGCCTTTCACCCTGTGGGTTAGCAAGCTGCTAGGAGAAGAGCCTGCCCCACCCTTAAAAATGCCTGCAACGGAGAGAGGCAAGCTGTTCTGTGAAGCGCTCCCCTCCATTAAACCTTATTACAGGTGCGGTTGGCAGCTGATGGGTGGATAGAAGCTCGCACCCAACCCCCACCATCTCCCTCAAATTCCCACTGATCTTTGAAAGCTCTTTTTAAGTATCCTCTTGTAAGGATGCTTTTTGGTGGCAAAGGGAAGCATTGCCTTATGTCACTATGATGTCAGGCGATTGACAGGTGGACAGGAGGAGCTGTTGGGTTGGCTGTGGATGGAAGGAGATGTAGGGGTTTGGGTTAGTTGTAAAACATGGGGAGTCTAGGGTTGCCATATGTCTGGAATTTCCTGGATGGCAGCAGCATCTGGGCGTAAATCATTAAAAATATCTGGGGAAATGTGGATGTATGGCAGTGTCCCTTTTGCCTATTATCCATAAAAATAGCTCAATTGTTATGCCGGAATCCCTAGTACATACCTATACACATGAATTTTCACATGATGGCTGAAGCCAAGCATTTTCTTCTAAACTACACTTTCCAGTACTCTACACCAGAGCTTTATTTCACCAAGGGCTTTTTCGGCCAAGACAAGTTTAATTGACTTACCAGCACAAACAGGATTAATTCATTCACCAAGTCCCTCAGACAGCAGGAAGCCTCCGCTCTTCAGGAGGTGTAGAGAAAACCACCAGTTTTAAAAGCAGGGACAAAGCTTTCAAAAGACAATGGAAATGGATTGCTCCCTAGTTGCTTAGAAAGAGCACCTGAACTAGAGCTGAAATGAATGGGCCATCCCACATTTCACTTAAAACGCTCCCCTTCCAAATGTTCCAGGTTCTCCCCTCTCATGTGAAGAGAAGTGCTTAAACAGCCTTAGTGCTTTGTGGGTACTATTAAAATGATCTTCTTTTCTGATTCAGAATTCGGATCTTTTGACCTCATGGGAACAGCTGTGTCCTTGTTAATTTGTGCTGCATATGCAGGATTACTGTGGGGCAGTCTGGTTTTAACAAAGCTGAGAGAGGAAGGGAGGGGAAAGCTTTTTAGACCAAGGTCCAAATTTCCTCATGGGCAACTCATGGCCAGATGCTAATGGTGGATGGAGCCATTGGTATATGTGGTCAGAGTGATGGATGTGATAGATCAAGGGGCTTCATGCGATATCTTCTTCTTCTTCTTTTTCTTCTTCAATCACTCGTAGTCGAGTAAGATTGTCTTTCATAATCACAGTTTTAACAATGAGTCCATAAGTGACTGTGGAGGCCAATTCTGGATCCACACGTCCTTCCACAGTGCGGACATAGGTTTCCAGGTGGGAGTTGATCATGGTGAGGGTTTCCACCATTTGCCAATCGCCATGGGACTTGGGGGTTTGGAATGGGTTTTTGGAAGACGCCTGTGTGTGGATTTCTTTTATGTGTGTAGATCAGTGCACACTGACCAACGCACAGGCTTCGCAGTAAGGCTCTATTCCGATGGCATGAGTATCACAATGACCGGTAGATTCTTATCTGCTGCAGCCTTCATCTTCCTTCACAGCCATTGTAACATACCACTTGTTATCATCCACCTGTTGAGGACTTCTTGGATCAGTCTTTGTCTAGCTCTTCCGCTTTGACCTTACCACCTTCGGTGACCCTGCTGGGAGTACAAGATTCCCGCCGGCTTCGTTCACAAGGGTCATAGGAATGTGCAAGCCCACTCACCATGACAAGGTGATGATCCAGCGAGTGAGATGTGATACAGTGGACCCTCTAGTTATGTACCACTCTGGATACATAACTTTCGGGTTACGAATGTGGCAAACCCAGAAGTGTATACTTCCAGGTTTCACTGTGCACACATGCGCAGAAGTGCTCTAAGCGCCGCATGTGTGCACAGAAGCACAGAAGCGCGCACGTGCGCAGAAGCAGAGGGAAGGAGGGAGGGAGGGAGGGAGAAATTTGCATAAGGGTGGCTATTGCCCTTGAGCCAAAAAAGGGTTAGCCCCTCCTGCTATACCCATTTACACATGAGCAACTCCCATTTAACGCAGTGAGATTTACTTCTCAGCAGATAGACATGCACAAGATTGTGCTGTCAGCTGCCTTAACAGGAATTTGATACATTTTGTCCGCAGTGAAAAAAGCACAACAGTGAGAGCCAATTAATCCATCAACACCCTTGGCTGTGATCTCAGTGCTATTTTGATCAGCAGCAAAAAAAAAAAAAAGTACTCATTAATTTGTAATTAACCATATATTTACAGCATTTGCAAGGAAAAAGCTCTTCATTCTCTCCAAATGACATTTCAAATGCACCTGATTATTTGAAAGTGCTATCATAAGCCACGTTTTAATGAGAGGAGTTGGCAAGGTTAAGTGCTGAGCTGATGGATTTTATTTTATTCTATTTTTATTTTTTGCTGTTTGAGATAAATTCCTGGTTTGCTGTTTCTCTAATTAGGAGACTTCTCTTAAATGGGGTTAAGGGAGTGGGGCTGAGCAGGGGGACCTGGCTCAGGGCTCATACAGCCACCCTATTATTTTTATTTGTTAAAAATCAGCTGTCACCATATTTTAAAAACATCAAAGCAGTTTACAATGATATCTGTATACATAATAGAAATGCATCAAATTTAAAATCAGAGACCATCAACTAACTATTATGAAAAGATCTGTTCTTAATTCCTGGCAGAATAGAAACTTTTATTGGGCATTAATCTTGATTTACTTGCTCACAGTATCCATGGAGGTTAGATTATATCAAGTCTTTATTGAGCATTTGTTCTGATTTGTTTGCGGGCTACTTATAAGTCTTCTCCTCAATCACTCTGTATTTTTCCATGCATTTCCTCATTACTTTTCCAAAAGGTCTGTCTCTTTGTAAAAGTGGATTATAAGCCTTATTAATCATTTCTTCATGTCACACTTGTGAATGCATTCCCCCTTTACTTTTCTATTGCTCTACAAAGTCTGTTTCTTTTTAAATGTAGGAGGTTTTTTTGTGCTTCGATCCACTTCAATTGTGCAAACCAGAATTTCCCAGAATGCACTTGAATTTCTCCCACAAAATGCAGTGGTACCTCTGGATACGAACAGGATCCATTCCGAAGCCCCATTCACATCCTGAAGCGAACGCAACCTGCGTCTGCTCTTGCGTGAGTCGCAATTCGCTGCTTCTGCGCATGCACATGACGTCATTTTGACCGTCTGTGCATGCGTGAGTGGCGAAATCCAGAAGTAACGCGTTCCGTTACTTCCGGGTCGCCGTGGAGTGCAACCTGAAAACGCTGAACCTGAAGCAATTTCAACCCGAGGTGTGAATGTACTGACAGTCTGGAGCCACCGTTAGCAAATGATGGAAGCAATTTCTCAGCAGCCTTTGTTCCCTGCACCCGGATCGTGCCACATATGCTGTTGTTATCCCCCGCAGAGCCATGCACAATAAACGTTTGAGAAAAATATCCATTTGTTTTCCAACTAAACCTAACTTCTTTCACCCCAGCCCTGCCAAATCACAGTGTCAACAACACTAAACCAGCGTGCCTAAAGGTTTGCAGGCCTGTGCTTATATAAAGGGGGGCGGGGAGGAATTCCTGGGAGATCTGAGACAAATTGGAGAAGGCATTTAGAGGACAAGAAGATTGCAAGATAGCACAGTGGGTGAAATTATCCAGCTATTCCCCCCCATCCCTGCTCTATCACGACTAAAATTTCTTGAAATGTGAAGTTTGTTTTTCACCATTTTTGTGGGATGCTTCGCTCTGGAGTGCCCAGTGTGACTGAGGAAGCTTTTCCTAGAATCCTCTAATTGTAGAGTGGGAAGGGACCCCAAGGGTCATCTAGACCAACCCTCTGCAAGGCAGGCAACACAATGAAAGAATCCCTGACAGCTCCTAGGAGAGAGCTGAGTACAGGGTGAGGACCAAAGGTGGACAAACTGCCTCAGAAGGAGCAAGACATGTTGTCCACCATAAGTACTGCCCCTCCCCTGACACCCCAAGTGAAGAGGCCATTATAATCCAGTGCTTTTGTATGTGTCGCTTATTCTTTTGTATGCAGTTGTAGCTTGTTAAAACTTTGTTAAAACTTTACAATCATGTGAAGTTATGGAGCGCCCCTAGAGGCTACAGGAATGCACCTTTAAGCAAGGTGGTGGAATACTTGCTGAAGGGTGCTGAGGCCACATTTTAAAGTATCTCACATAGACATAAATTCCTTCAATATGGTGACGTTCACTAGGTTAGATGGCTTTAAAAAGGAATCAGTCAAGCACAGGGTAAAGACCATACACCAAAACTGTACACTAAAGTGGCAAGTGCACCTCAGTGGGGAAAGAGTTCCACAACTTAGGGGCTGTGACAGAAAATGCTCTCTCCAGGATAATAATAATAATAATTTATACCCCTCCCATCTGGCTGGGTTTCCCCTGCCACTCTGGGTGGCTCTCAACAAAATACCAAAAACATGCTAAAACATCAAATATTAAAAGCTTCCCTAAACAGGGCTGCCTTCAGATGTCTTCTAAAAGTCAGGTAGTTGTTTATCTCCTTGACATCTGATGGCAGGGCATTCCACAGGGCGGGTGCCACTACCAAGAAGGCCCTCTGCCTGGTTCCCTGTAACCTCACTTCTCGCAGTGAGGGAACCTCCAGAAGTCCCTTGGAGCTGGACCTCCATGTCTGGGCTGAAAAATGGGGCTGGAGACGCTCCTTCAGGTATACTGGGCCGAGTCTGTTTAGGGCTTTAAAGGTCATCACCAACACTTTGAATTGTGCTCAGAAAAGTACTGTATACATTAGGAGAAGTTCACAATTAAATTCTGATAATTTTTCATGAGGACTTTGAAAAAGTCAGAAACTGATGTGGACAATGTGGAGAACTGAACTTGAGGTTGGAAAAATGAGGAGGAGAGAAACCGAAGTTGAAAGATCCGCCCATCCCTACCTGAGACCCACTTCAGACCCCAAGGCTCTGTGTCCCTCCCCTAGCAGAAGCACGGCCAAGATATGAGGACGAAAGAGCTCATTTTGCTTTTGAACGTAAATAAAGCAGAAGTAAGGAATCATCATTATGAAAACTACAAGACTCCCTCAATTACGATAGAGCTTAATCGTAATTGATTTTGCTCAGTGTGTAATGTAAGCTTTTGAAAGTACCAGAGTTAATGCCCCATGACAATTTCTGCTTTTAGTTTGTGGAAAGAGTTACATTTCATTTGAGGCAAAGAAATCGAGACAAAAGAACTGGACTAGAATTGCCAAAAAGGAGGGTCCCTGGTGTTATTCTTGCACACAGATATGAAGGAGGAGAGATTTAGAGGCTATCCAGGACCAACATCAGCACCTCGCATGGTGGGCAAATGCAGGGGCCCAGAGAGCCCACTCCAAATGGTGCCAACTGCCGGCATCGCCTAACCCCCCCAAAAAAAAAATATTTGGGTGGCATCACTTACTCTAGTGCTGATAAGGAAAGTGCTTAACAAAGTGCCTTAAGCAGCCACCATGTTTTTTATTTTCCCAGAAATCCTCTGTAACATGCTCCAGAGGCATTCTGGGAAAATGAAGATGGTAGCCACCACTACATGCACTCTCACTCCCACCATACAGCCGTGCTGTTGACCTCTGCTGTCCATCTGTATCTGCTCTGCTTGTGAAATTACTGGGGAATTTAAGGACAAAGGAAGAGCCTTGTATTTAATCCAGCACGCTGTCAACACAGTTGCCAGACAGACATATGAGGAGCCCACAAGCAGGATATGAGTTCAGCTGATACTTAGAGGAATACAGCTTCTGAAACTAGGCCATAGATTGGGTCATGGACTGCATTCAATGAATATAAGAGAATTGGGTCATAGGGCACCCCATATTCACGGAAGATTATATAGTATGTGGTGGACTTAGTAGATCAGGGGTAGGAAACATGTGGCCCTCCAGATGTTGCCAGCCTCCAATTCCCATCATGCTTCATCATTCGCCATGCTAGTGGCTAAGGCTGATGGGAGTTGTAGTCCAGCACTGTCTACAGCAGGGTTTCCTGAATTTGGGTCTCCAGCTGTTTTTGGACTGCCACCCTCCCTGGTCAGTGGTCCTGCTAGCTAGGGATGATGGGAGTTGTAGTCCAAAAACAGCTAAAGAGCCTAGTTCAGGAAACCCTGGTCTACAGGGCCACTGCTTCCTTACATCTGTGCTAGACGAAAGCAAAACACTTTGCAAAACAGCTCTGCTTTCCAGCAAGTCCATTAGAGTTGCAGGCAGGAAGATGAAATGGCCCCTAATAAAGAACTTAGTAAATCAGATACCTGGCAATCAAAAAGCCAGAGTCGGCAATTATGTATTTCTGTTACTTGCCACATCAAAGCAGAAAGTAAGTGGGTTTCTAGCATAAAAAAAAGAAAGAAATTCATTGCCCTGCCATTTCCTGCAGAGGGAGCATTTGACTTGCTTTGCCATTGTCTAAGAGTCCATGTGTGGGGAAAAATCTCAGTCCACAGGCAACTCTTAAGACTGAACAATGAATTAAATTGCAGGCTACAGATGGGAGAGAATTTTGGCCCAGCTCACATTTAAAACCGAACCTACCTAGCCCATACCTTCTGAAAGAATATGCAAATCAAAATTCAAGTCATCCTTCGAAATTTGCACATCTCTGAATTTTGCAGAGAAGCATCCCAGCAGTGTGTACAATTGCACACGTTGTATTAAAGTGTGCATAAACTTACATGCATTAGTGAAAATAACACACAAAATATGCATTGCAGCTTTCAGAGGAAAGGTGTGAATTAGATAAATTCACTTTTCAATCCTATTTATTTCAGTTTATTGAATTTGTATCACACCCTTTTCTCCAGGGATCTCAAGGTGGGCTATCTGGTTCCTCTTCCTGCACATTTTATTTATCCTCACAACACCACTGTGAGGAAAGTTAGGCTGAGAGGCAGTGTCTGGTCCAAGATGTTCACTGAGTCAAATTTCTCCCTCATGCCTAGACTCCCCAGTGATGCTTTAAATGGGGATCTTTACTGCATTTCATGGAATCATAGAATTATAGAGTTGGAAGGGATCAAAAAGATTATCTTCTCCAATCCCTCTGAAATGCAGGAATCTCAGCTAAAGCATCCATGACAGATGGCCATCCAACCTCTGCTTTAAAACCTCCTAGGAAGGTGAGTCCACAACCTCCCAAGGAGACCGTTCCACTGTCAAACAGCTCTTACCACGAGAAAGTTCTTCCTCATATTTAGTCAGAGTCTCCTTTCTTGTCATTTGGATCCATTGGTTTGGGTCCTACCCTCCAGGGCAAGAGAACACATGCTTGCTCCAACTTCCATGTACCAGCCCTCTAGATATTTGAAGATGGTTATCAAATCTCCTCTCGGTCTCCTCTGTTCTGAGAGCCAGTGTGGTGTAGTGGTTAAGAGCGCTAGACTCGTAATCTGGTGAACCGGGTTCGCGTCTCTGCTCCTCCACATGCAGCTGCTGGGTGACCTTGGGCTAGTCACACTTCTCTGAAGTCTCTCATCCCCACTCACCTCAGAGAGTATTTGTTGTGGGGGAGGAAGGGAAAGGAGAATGTTAGCCGCTTTGAGAATCCTTCAGGTAGTGATAAAGCGGGATATCAAATCCAAACTCCTCCTCCTCCTCCTCCTCCTCCTCCTCTTCTTCTTCTTCTTCTTCTTCTTCTTCTTCTTCTTCTTTTCAGGCTAAACATACCCAGCTCCTTCAACCATTCCACATAAGGCTTGACTTCCAGACCCTTGATCACCATAGGGGGTTAAAGTAGGTTAGTCTCAGGGTTCCTTCCTCGAGTTAAAGAACTTAATTCGTTCTGGAGGCCTGTTCTTAACCTGAAACTGTTCTTAACCTGAGGTACCACTTTAGCTAATGGGGGCTCCCGCTGCTGCTGCCACCGCCGCGTGATTTCTGTTCTCATCCTGAAGCAAAGTTCTTAACCCAAGGTATTATTTGTGGGTTAACGGAGTCTGTAACCTGAAGCGTCTGTAACCTGAGGTACCACTGTAGATACATTCCAGCGTAAAAGGCTTTTGCATGGGGTGGGAATTATACAAAAAGGATCCCACAATTACATACTTAAGTGATGAGGTCCATTTTCCTTCTGTCAGGGATCCAGAAAGTTGTATTTATCCTCCCCGTGCCCATTTGTGCAAACAGAAAGCTCAAATCCTTGTTGCTGAAGTAAAGCAGCCAAATTAAGTGTCTTAGTTTTCATGTTTTTGTTCTGTTTGACAAATGTTATTTTTGGAGTGCATGTAGAGAGGGATGTTAAATCTTTTCTCATTATTGAGGAGTAAGGATTGCAATCCTTAAATTTTTATTATTTTTGCATTCATGTAGTGATTTAAAATGTCCACTCTCTCTGTGTGTGTATTTATCTTGCCTTAGGCTGGGCAAAGCCACCCATCTCGCGCAGTTAGATTTTGGAATACGAAAAGGGGATTTGTCATTATTTTGTTACCTCCCCTAAAGGGACACATTATTTGCATTTTCTGCTTCAGATACCCGATTGTCTTGAATCTTCTCTAATTCAAAGTGCCTTTTTGTGGTCTGAGTAATCCTTGCAACAACCATTTAAGATAGATTAGCAAGAACAACTCTGTATGTTAACCCAGTATTATATCCCCTGTTTTATACATTGAGGTGAGAGAAACTGGAGGTTAGACAGTGACTTGGCCAAAGTCATCCTTTCTTGTAACTTGAGCCATTGGTTTGGGTCCTACCCCCCCCCCCAGAAGGAGATAACAAGTTTGTGCCCTCTTCCATGTGACAGCCCTTTCAATACTTGAAGATGGCTATCATATCTCCTCTCAATCTCCTCTTTTCCAGGCTAAATATACCCAACTCCCTCAACCATTCTTCATAAGGCTTGGTTTCCAGACCCTTGATCATCTTGGTCGCCCTCCTCTGCACATGTTCCAGCTTGTCAACACCCTTCTTAAATTGTGGTACCCGGGATTGGACATAGCATTCCAAAAGTGGTACTATTACTTCCCTTGATCTGGACATTATACGTCTGTTGATGCAGCCTAGAATAGCATTAGCTTTTTTTGCTGCTGCATCACACTGTTGACTCATGGTAAGCTTGTGGTCTACTGAAGTCTGATCCTGAAAGCAGTGCAGCGCTCTTGACAAGGATCCACAATGCATGAAAAAGGTCTCATGTTCAAACCCTAGCTTCCCTAGTTTAAAAAGTATAAGGAAGGAGAGGATAAGAAATGTCCTCAGGTTGAGCCCCTGCAGAATTACTGCTAACAGGTGTAGACAGTGGTGTGCTAAGATGGATCAATAGTCTCACCTGGGGGTGGGGAGGGAAAGCAGCTTTCTATATAATGCTCTTTTTTAGATAAACCCTGTGAATGAACCACAATCTGGATGCTTTTATGAAGTTATAACTGGTCAATCACAGGACAAGTCTAGGGCTGATGCTGTTGATTCTGCTTCAGAAAACAAGGTTAACCAAGTAAAAGAAAAAGCAATAAATGGACCTGTTCTTTGGGCAAAACTGCCACTTATATCATTATTTCCACAGGGGTTTTGCTCCTGAGCTTAGAAGGCAGCTGAACCCAAGCTAAATTGGACTTCCACATTTAGGCTGAATTCTCTCTGTAAGTCTGTAAGAATAATAGGAGATTGCAAGGAGACAATGGGCATATGGTGACCTTTGCTGCACAGGAGTTATTTGTCCTGGAGAGGGAAAATGGTAGGTAGGCCCAGTGGGTTGCTAGGAGCAACCCCACATTCCTGGTTTGAAAACTGGTAGCCTGGGGAGTTGAAAGCCAGGCTCCTGGGGATTGGCTGCCAGGGAAAATGGGTAGCATCTGGCACAGAAAGTGGAGCAAACTGTGAAAGATTTTAAATGTGACACATATTTCTCTGGCTCTCAGATAAAATGGAACTCAAGCAGTGAGCTTCAGCGTTGGGGTCTGCGATGCTCAAGTGGCCTTTGAAAAGGCAAGGAACCAAAAAAGGAAGCATCCAAAATTATCTCTGGAACCTTGCATGCAACAATTGGACCATTTGCAGCTACTTTATGGAAAGTGGCCTTTGGGAGCCAAAAGGGAGGTTCACATGCATGTGTTTTTTTTAATCATTTTGTAAAATTTATACACCGCTTGATTGTAAAAGAAAGCCTCCAAGCTGTTTACAAATAGATAAAACAATGAAATTGAGAAATAAAATCACAACCATACTTGGAAACATACAATAGCTAAAAATAGATGCTCATGGCTTCCTGGCTGCAACACCATGTGGTCACCTGTGTGTTGTGAATGGGCAGTGTCAACTTCAGCTTTGGGAAGGTGGGGAGTAACATGCCCTCGGGATCCCCCTACCCCTAGTAGTTCCATTTCTTAGTTACTGTTGCTGCTGCACAGTTCCTTGCTCTGGGCAATATGTGATGCATGCATTCCATTAGTGCAAGGATTTATGTTTGCATAATGAAACTCCCCCTTCTCCTCTCCCTGTACCCTATGCTCTCCCTAAATCTGTTTTGTAGGTTTTGTGGGAGAGGAAACCCAGAATAGATTTTGGGGTGTGTGTGTTCTGTTGTGCAAGTGTGAATCCTTGCATTGACGAAATGAGTTACTTGGCGCAACGTGGGACCAATCTGCATCATTACCAAAACAGAGAGAGCAAGGTGGAACAAGGCTACATCTCATTCTTTTTATCCCCTATTCCCAATCACTCACTTAGTGTTGTGATCTATGGGAATGCCCAACAATGATGAGAGCTGATGGTCCAAGCATAGGGAAGTCAGTGGTTCCTGTTCCCCAATGGAGGCAGGAGAGCAAGGCTGTGCAAGACAAGGCAAATTTCAGTCACTTGGATTAGGTGTGGTTTCAGGACCATGGACAGTGTTCTTACAGCTGAGGCCAAGTATCCAAGTTGTCTCAGCAAGATTCCACAGGAATTAGCTGAGTTTTGTAGCAATGATAGGAAGCCACTGACTGGATGCTCCACCCTTTTAGTACTGACCTGTTAAAATGACTGGTGCCTTCATCTGCAGCTCGTCTCCTTCAAAGTAATGGGCTTTCCAGTAGTGAGTATCTCTCCTCTGGGCTTTCTTGATTCCACAGAGTCTGTGGACCAGCCATCAGTCACTGTCTCCAGACCCCACCCTGAGAAGTCCTGGTCCAGGGCAATGACACATGGAGAAGGCTGGTGAGCAGGCCACAGAAGCACGGAAAAGGCTCAGGACCTAAATACAACCTCAGCAGATGCAAGATGCAGCTGCTGCCACCTTTGGAATGGTCTATACCATATGCATTTATTTCATTTTGCTTCAAAGCAGCCCAGACCAAGAGCTTTTCTGTGACTCTAGTTCATGCATTCAACTGACAGTCATCAAATGTATAATAATCAAATACAGATAGGATGTGCATCAAGGATGGGAGCTGGCAACCCACCAGTGCATCTGTATACCTGTGCCCTGGACCAGACCAAGACAGTTTGCCATCTGAATCAAAGTGCAAAAGAACTTGCCATGCTTCCACCACCTCTTAGCAGTTCTATAGCATTTATGTCTTTACAATATGGGCGAGACTGGGGCTGCACGCTTCAGTTGATTTATTGGTTAGATTAATAAAGTTGCAATTCCTTTTGCACTCACTAAAACCACATCCTGGATTAATTGAGCAGTATTTTTAAAAAGGTTAATTCACCTGAATACAAATGTTTATTTTAAAAACTGCAGATGGCATGCATATTTTTCAAATGGCGTTCTCTCTAAAGAGACTGCCCTCCCACGATGGTTCTTGCTGAAATATATGCATGCGTTGAAGTATGTTTCCCTCTTCAAAACAAGTGTTTACGTCCTAATGTGTACATATGAAGATCAGTTGATATTCAATCATTTGAACACGCATTCAGGTAAGATTAATCCAATAAACCAACAGTCCTAGTAGAGGCATTTCATGGCTACTAGTCATGATGGCTGTGCTGTACCTCTAAGATCTTGCCTTCATTGTCAGAGGCAAGAATGCTTCTGAATATCAGTTGGTGGAAGTCATAAGGGAGAGCACTGCTGCTGAACTCAGGCCCTACTTGTGGATTGCCCATAGGCATGTGGCTGGCCACTGTGAACAGGATGCTGGAGTAAGTGGACCATTGGCTTGATCCAGAAGGGTCTTCTTATGCCATGTTCCTTATCCTTGCCGAAATATGGGGAATCCAGTATCCAAGGATTCTTTCCGTAAACAGCATCAATCATTTTTCAGGAATTTCCCAGTTATATTGCAATTCTCAAAAATGACAGCTTTTCTTGCATTGGATTTCATAGGAACAGTACCCCTTGTGTTCTCTCTAAGCTTTCCTTCAGGGTATTTGGAACATGTTTTGCTTATTTTCCTAAGATAAACATACCCAATTGCTTTTCCTTTCCTTTATGGGGTTTGTTTTCCAGAACCTTTATCACAGCTTTAACACTCCTCTGAAGATGTCCCAGTTTATCAACATCATTTTTAAACTACGGTACCCAGAGTTAGAGGCATTATGCTAATTGTGGACTGTCTAATTCTGAATAAGTTGCTGAATTATGTTCTAAGTCCTCCCTTTAGGAGAGGTCTTCCCTTGTGTTGTGATATGAAGTTCATCTGAGCCCCTGGCTACTCATTAACTTTGTTGTTTTGTATTCTGATCTCATTCTTGTTCCAGAAACAGAGCTCTTCCCTTGATCAAGACACTATACCTCTGTTGATGCAGCCTATAATAGTATTAGTTTTTGTTGTTGTTGTTTTTGCTGCTGCTGCTTCATACTGTAGACCAGGGGTCAGCAAACTTACTGTGCCTCGGTCCGGTGTCTCCAAAGCTGATCGTGCGGCAGGCCGGAGGGCAGGGGAGCGCGTGGCCATACGCGTGCACACACACTATTTCTGGCACACTTCCAGGTTGGAGGAGCACCAGAAATAGCTTGTGCGCATGTGCACAGGCCTCCTCCGACCCAGATGTGCACCGAAATAACGCTTGTGCATGCGCAAATAACACTTGCGCATGCACACAAGCTATTTTCGGTGCTCCTCCGACCCGGAAGTGGGCAGACACACAGCACAGCGCCGGTAAGAGCAGGCGGTGGCAGCGGGGGGCAGGGGTTGCCGTGGGCCAGATAAACGACTCCTGCGGGCCTTATCTGGCCTGCGGGCCTTAGTTTGGGGACCCCTGCTTTAGACTCATTTTAAGCTTGTGGTCTACTAAGACCCCTAGAACCTTTTCATATGTACTACTGGCAAGCCAGGTGCCCTCCATCTTACATTTGTACAGCTAGTTCTTCTGCCTGAGTGCAGAACCTGACATTTGTCCCTATTGAAATTCATTCTGTTACTTTGGGCCCAGTCGTCCAATCTGTTAAGGTCATTTTGAATCTCAATTCTGTCTTCTGTGGCATTAGCTACCTCTCCCAATTTGGTGTCATTTGCAAATTGGATGAACATCCCCTCAATTCCTTCACCCAAGTCGCTTATAAGGATGCTGAACAACAACAGGAACCAGGACAAAAGCCCACAGCACCCCACTTGCCACTTTTTATTTTTAATTGTCTGCATTTGTGCCTTTAATATGTCAGCTTGAATAAATTCCCATCCATCTTTTACTCCCTCCCCTCTTTGAGTGTTTCTGACCATGGTAAATATAAGTTTTACTGTCCCCAACTGTGGCTGCAGAGCATAGTCATCATGGCTAGTAGTCATCAACAGCTCTTTCCTCCAGAAATTTGTCTAATCCTCTTTTAAAGCCATCCAGGTTGGTGGCCATTGTTGTAAACAAAAATCTTCCCTTTTTTCCCTTATGGGGTATCCAAGAACCCATACAGAGTCCTTACGTAGGTTCCCTGTTGGTAGGAGAAAATAACAGAGGCCAACCAGAGAATATTGAGAAGCAAAGCCTGATCTTTATTGATCTGTTGCAACAGGGTGCTCCCCTCACACACAGGAAAAGAGGAGGAACATAGAACAAAGGTGTGCCTGCCCTTATATAGGTATTTTAAATTCCCTGTCCTGGAGCTTCAGACTACCCCTCCACACATCATACATATATCACAGAAGGGATGTAACCCAAGACCACCACCACCCCGATACATCATACCGACATCACAGAAAAGGCGGTCTACAGTAGAAATCTGAGTGTGTTGTTTATCTTGTTTATTTTGTCTGACAGGTTACCTGTTAATGCTCACATGATTGGATACCCTGGGGAGCCTGGCCAGTCTTTTGTAATGATACATACTTAGTTTCCGAGCCAGGTCACAGGCTCACAGCCTATTCATATCTTAAATGTGCCCTTAAGACAGGATATGTGAAGGAAAAGACAATGGGGAGGCTTTTCCATTTTCCATTGACCCTGCAGAGAAAACATTTGGGAATCAAAAATGGTTTCAGGTCGGTCTTCCTGTGCTGATCTATGTACGTGCTTGATTGGTACACTTATGAACATTTAACATATATCCAAGACCTCAAAATTCCTATCACACCATCACGGCCTCTTGTGGGAGGAGTTCCATAGTTTAACAATGCACTGCATTAAGAAGTACTTCCTTTTATCTGTCCTTCCAATCAATAAGAAAGCATAATATTCCAGGTACCAATTATTCCCACAGCCCACAAATGCTACTTTGTGGACTGGACTTTTCATTTTAATTTTGATCTTGGTATTAAGAATGACATGCCTTTATGCTTAATCTCAGTCTAACTCAGCTGTATCGAAGCACTCTTTCTGGATAAGAATATTGCCTGAGCTGTGTGAGGAATATGAAATTGCTCTCGTACTGTTATCTGCGAATCTGCCCACCCCCGCCTCTGTCTTCATCAGATAACCAGCAGGGAACTGAAAGTAAAAGAAACAGCGCTCTTCTGAAACAGCCCCCCTGCCATGACAAATTCAACACAGTTTTCTAGCAGGGTGGCTAACTCTCAACTTGGGGGGGGGGCTGATCTGTCTCCCTCCCAAGTAACCTCACTTCAAGAACCCATTGATTTTGATGATGGCAAAACAGAGCGAGAGAGAATTTAGTTACAGATACAAACCTCTGCACCCATCCTAGTGCCTTGATAGCGGTTTAAGCTGTCTCCTCCTCAGTCTTCAGGCTGATCATTTTATGAGTGGGGAAGGAGCCCTTAACTCACTCTCCTGCTGATCTCTCGCTCTGTGTGAGAGAGCCAGTGTGGTGTAGTGGTTAAGAGCGGTAGTCTTGTAATCTGGGTAACCGGGTTCGCGTCTCCGCTCCTCCACATGCAGCTGCTGGGTGACCTTGGGCCAGTCACACTTCTCTGAAGTCTCTCAGCCCCACTCACCTCACAGAGTGTTTGTTGTGGGGGAGGAAGGGAAAGGAGAATGTTAGCGGCTTTGAGACTCCTTCAGGTAGTGACAAAGCAGGATATCAAATCCAAACTCCTCCACCGCCTCCTCCTCCTCCTCCTCCTTCTTCTTTGCGCCTCCTCTCTGAAAGAGCATTAGATGGCCATGCCCACTTTTAGTCACACCCATGCGGCCCTTGGAAGGTTGGCAAAGGTTGTGTGTGGACCTCTCTCCAACAAAACTGAGCTGTTTTTTAATGTCCATCCTTACTCCTGCTTAATTGCACTGGAGGGGCAAAGGTGTCACAACTAGCCAAGTAATAATTCAGCTGGGTGGCACATCCTGCAGGAATTCATTCACGACAGCTCAGCTGGTGGAGCATGACGGCCCTTAATCTCAGCCTTGTGGGTTCAATTCCTGCATTGCAGGGGGTTGGACTAGATGATCCTTAGATCCCTTGGGGTCCCTTCCAACTCTACAATTCTATGATTCCATGAGGGGGTTGCAAATACCTCAGTGTGTGTGTATGTAGGGGATGGTGCAACTTCTTTTGCTTTCTTTCTGTCTCCACTTTACCTGGGGACTTTGTCCCCCCCCCCACCCTTAAATCAGAAATTGACAATACTTAATGCTTTATTGGGGGGGGGGGGGGCTGCTTTTCTCAGCTATAAGGATGAAAACAGCCAGTCTTTACCCATTAAACTTTCTCCAAATATCCAGGCTTCAATGTGTTCCTGAGCCTTAAAACTCTCCCAGCTCATCCAAAGACAGATGTGTTTACTCTGTGGGTTTTTCTTGTGGCTCCTAAAAAAAGACTCAACATTTGCATTTTAAAAAGATGCCTCTCTCCCCATTTCTCCTGACTGACAGAAGTCTGCTTTCACCCATGGCTGTAAAACACCTGCTGCCCCCAATTTGCCAGTAGATACCATATGCTATTTAATTGAAGAGACTGACTGAAATGCTCAGGGATCCAAATAGCAATGGAAACTTAAATTGAGGAAATGAAAAGGAACATTAAAAATATATAACCCAACTTTCCCAGGTCAGCTACTAACATAAAATCCAATAAAGCCATATCCGATACCAAATAATGCAATGCATACTTTGGGAGGCTGCTCTACACCAGACCAGACATTTTCTCCAGCTAGCCTGGTATTGCCTCTGACTGGCAGCACTTCAGGGTTTCCAGCATCAACTGCTGCCTGATTGGACTACAACTCCCCTCCTCCCTGACCACTGGGCATGCTGGCTGGAGCTTATGGAAGTTGGAATCCTGCAATATCCAGTTTCCCATTCCCTCCAGGAATGTGTCTATGGTCACCAAGGTTGGTGGCTCTCACTGCCTCATAGAACCATAGAACCATAGAATTGTAGAGTTGGAAGAATCACAAGGGTCATCTAGTCGAACGCCCCCCACAATGCAGAAATATTTCACCCAAAGGAGGCTTGAAACCACAACCTTGAGATTAAGAGTCTCATGGTCTACTGACTGAGCTATCTCAGTTGCTGCATGAGCAAATTCCATTCATTCACTCTTCTTCTTCTTTGGAAATCACTCGTAGCTGAATAAGATTGTCTTCCATGATCACGGTTTTAACAGTGAGTCCATACGTGACTGTGGACAATTCTGGACCCACACATCCTTCCACAGTGGGGACATAGATTTCTGGGTGGGAGTTGATCACAGTGAGGTTTGCCAAGCATGCCTTCCTCTTAGGACGTTTCTCCCTTCTGTCCTGAGTTTGAGTCTCTTCAAAGCCCATGACACCTTTGGTAAATGCCGTTCTCCAGTTGGAGCACTCGCAGGCCAGTGTTTCCCAGTTGTCAGTGTTTATACTACATTTTTAAAGATTTGCCTTGAGACAGTCTTTAAACCTCTTTTGTTGACCACAAGCATTACACTTTCCATTCTTAAGTTCAGAATAGAGTAGTTGCTTTGGAAGACGATCATCAGGCATCCGCACAACATGACCAGTCCAATGAAGTTGATGTTGAAGAATCATTGCTTCAACACTGGTGATCTTTGCTTCTTCCATTACACTGGCATTAGTTCGCCTATCTTCCCAAGTGATGTGTAAAAATTTTCAGAGACACTGTTGATAGAATCTTGCATGGAGTTGGAGATGGCGTTTATAAGTGGTCCATGTTTCACAAGCATACAGTAAAGCTGGTAGTACAATAGCTTTGCAAACAAGCATTTTGGTTTCTGTGTGAATGTCCCAGTCCTCAAACACTCTGCACTTCAATCGGGAGGAAGCTGGACTTGCAGAGCTCAGGCGATGCTGGCTTTCGGCATCAATGTTGGCCCTTGTGGAAAGATAACTGCCCAGGTAGGAGAAGTGATTGACACTTTCCAATGTTACACCATTGACTTGAATTTGTGGCACTGCAGAGGGGTTGTTTTCTGCTTGTTGGTGCAGCACTTTGGTTTTTTGGATGTTGAGTGATGGGCCAAGTTTTCATAAGCTTCTGTGAAGGTATTTAGGATTGTTTGGAGGTCTTCCTCTGAGTGTACACACACTAGGTTGTCATCAACATGCTGAAGCTCTTTAACCATGCACTGTTTAAAGAAGATCTGTGTCCTCGTTCTTCCACTCACAGCCCATCCACCAGTCAAATGAACAAGACTAATGGCTATTCAAGGAAGGCCACTACCAGCAACTGCAGCTTTCCAGCTTCGCAGCAGGACTTTTCCCTATGCTATTTGGCAACCAAGTGGACTCTCTTGACTAGGAATGGAAAAACCTGTTGATTTTTTGCTTCATTTCACCACATCTCCACATTAACATCCACCCACCACAAATACACACAAACACACACATTATTTTCATGAACATACATATTTTTAAGTAGAAATTTTTTTCAGCTTGACCTTGCCAGAACTCAGTTGTGGCACCTCTCAGCAGGGCGCCATTGCCATGATAAGAGAACAGGTGAGTTCTGGCATTTCTTTTTCTAGAAAAATAGCAGTGTTTTGAAAGCACATTTTCCCTAATAGATTTTTCTATGAATGGTTGGAAAACTGCGACCAAATAGAGGAGTGAGAATTAGCTGCATTTCAGCTAACACGTGGTTTGGGGAATTAGTGTGAACTAGATAAGTTTTCATTAAAATTCATTTCTCCCTCATCACTACTCTTGACCCGTTAAGGAGGCCCTGGCAACAACATTGTTCCATTTTTAATAAATAAATAAATAAATAAATAAATAAATAAATAAATAAATGATGTTTTTGATTACCAACCCTTCCTCTGTATGGCTGAACAAAAACAGGAAACTAAAAACATAATTCCATAGAAATAAAATATATCAATAAAACCACACAACGGCAACAGTAATGCAATAAACGACACTGATAGGTAAAGGTAAAGGTACCCCTGCCCGTATGGGCCAATCTTGACAGACTCTGGGGTTGGTGCGCCCATCTCACTCAAGAGGCCGGGGGCCAGCGCTGTCCGGAGACACTTCCGGGTCACATGGCCAGTGTGACAAAGCTGCACCTGGCGAGCCAGCGCAGCACACGGAAACACCATTTACCTTCCCGCCAGTAAGCGGTCCCTATTTATCTACTTGCACCCGGGGGTGCTTTCGAACTGCTAGGTTGGCAGGCACTGGGACCGAGCAGTGGGAGCGCACCCCGCTGCGGGGATTCGAACCGCCGACCTTTCGATCGGCAAGCCCTAGGCGCTGAGGCTTTTACCCACAGCGCCACCTGCGTCCCTAACGACACTGATAAGTACCTATAAAACCACAACTCAGAAATAACCCAATTCAATGCAATGTTTAATTCCTTTAGATGTGTCATTGATTGCACTAAGCAGTAAAGAGCCCAATCATATATATATATTTCCCTTTGGCAAATGCCAGGGATTCTCCAGGCATCTGTCAAAAGGAGTTCTACTTTTCTTGGTGCTCAACTGACTCCAAACTTTCATGTCCTGAGAGAGGCACCCCCTTCACCCACTCCAAGGGGGAGAGAGAGAAACCTTTCACCTGCACGCTCTCTTCCTTCCTTTCAATGCAAACATGCAGACAATCACTTGCATTCAAATGCCCATATTATTTTCACAAAGCAATGCTCCCCCGAAGCAATTTCTCCAGTGCACTTAAGCATAGCCCATCTTTCCCTCCAGCAGCAACAGCTTATCAGTCTATTCTTCTCCCATCTCTTTATTCTCCTTGAACAAGCAAGCATTGTGGATCCACAGCCTATTATTGCCGTTTTCAGATGGTTGGTGGGCGGATTGTTTGTCTGTATATATCAGTAGCTTTGTATCATCCCCACCTAAATATGATTAACAAAGATCAGAAAAGTGCTTTGTGTTGTTTGAGGCTGAGCCAGCTGCAGTTGAGAAGTAGTTCAGTTTCTGGAATTTGCCCTTTTGGTGATGCTTAGTAACACTGATCTGAACAATGATGGAATTGGTTGTTATTAGCTCTATATGTCCATTCTGAAGGAAATCAGCCCTGAGTGCTCACTGGAAGGACAGATCCTGAAGCTGAGGCTCCAATACTTTGGCCACCTCATGAGAAGAGAAGACTCCCTGAAAAAGACCCTGATGTTGGAAAAGATGGAGGGCACAAGGAGAAGGGGACGATGGAGGATGAGATGGTTGGACAGTGTTCTCAAAGTTAAGAACATGAATTTGGCCAAACTGCAGGAAGCAGTTGAAGACAGGAGTGCCTGGTGTGTTCTGGTCCAGGGGGTCATGAAGAGTCGGACACAACTAAACAACTAAACAACAAGCTCTATACAGTGGTACCTCAGATTACATATGCTTCAGGTTACATATGCTTCAGGTTACAGACTCCACTAACCCAGAAATAGTACCTCAGGTTAAGAACTTTGCTTCAGGATGAGAACAGAAATCGTGCAGCGGCGGTGTGGCGGCAGCGGGAGGCCCCATTAGCTAAAGTGGTGCTTCAGGTTAAGAACAGTTTCAGGTTAAGAACGGACCTCCAGAACGAATTCAGTTCTTAACCTGAGGTACCACTGTATGGGATAGCTCAGTGGGTAGAGCAAGAGACTCTAACTCTCAAGGTCATGGGTTTGATCCACCCAGATTGGCCATTTATATTGGCCATCACTATATAAAAAGAGCCTAAAAACCCAAATCGAAAGCCTCAGTTATTTTAATGAAAGAACAAACAGCATCCATGAGGTCTCCAACCAGCTTCCTGGGCCTCTGTCACCTCCTCTCCCCTCGACATCGCTTCCCTACCTCCCACAAACATGTCATGTCCGCTGCTCTAGCCCCCCTCCCCCGCTACATTTCCCTGTGATATTGTCCATGCTGCCTTCTGCACATCCATGATACCATACAGAAGCAAGGAGCCACAGAAGCAAGGAGCAGGTGGTTGCCTCCAGGGCAAGAGGAGGGCTGCCCTTCTCGGTGATATCATCAAATGTGGTTCTTCGATGTGTCTCTGGTGTCACATTGCAAGGTAATTGAATTATGCTTAAGCAGGCCCTGGAAAGAAACCCTCATTATCTAAATAGCATGAGAGACGCCGAAGTAATTGAAATAAGAGGGGGAGGTTTGTATAAGGAAGAGAAGCGCTTAATGGAAATGGAAGGACACAAAGGGATGGAGCTGCCTCCCCATCAGAGGGAGCTTGGAAAAGCAAGCAGGCTGTTGGGGGTATCATGCCTAATAATAATAATAATAATAATAATAATAGTTTATTTCTACCCCACCTCATCTGGCTGTGTTTCCCCAGCCACTCTGGGTGGCTCACAACAGTATATTAAAAGCACAATGAAACATCAAACATTAAAAACTTCCCTAAACAGGGCTGCCTTCAGATGTCTTCTAAAACAGACAGTTGTTTACTTCTTTCACATCTGATGGGAGGGTGTTCCACAGGGCGGGCGCCACCACCGAGAAGGCCCTCTGACTGGTTCCCTGTAACCTCCCTTCTCACAGTGAGGGAACCGCCAGAAGGCCCTCGGAGCTGGACCTCAGTATCTGGGCTGAACAATGGGGGTGGAGACACTCCTTCAGATTAACTGGACCAAGGCCGTTTACCTCGGAAACGTACTGGGAGCCAATGTAGGTCTTTCATGACCAGTGTTATATGGTCTCGGCAACCACTCCAAGTCGCCATCCAAATGAGGAAGCAGCTTTGAGTCAGGATGTGCTGCTTGAAACTGCCTTATACTAATTCAACCAAGGCCACTTTCACACCATGCATTTAAAGCACCAAGATACAACACTAAACAGTAATGGCTTCCCCCAGAGAATTCTGGGAGCTGTAGTTTGTTCAGTATGCTGAACATAATTAAGAGACAGTGGCGTAGTGTGAGTTGGGCAGGGGGGCATGGCCCCGGGTGCAAAATTCTGAGGGGATGCAACCAGGTGCCCCCCCCCCCACAGATGCCAGCTTCCATGGTGATCCCCATCTCGAAAGCGGCAGAGCAGCTCAGGCCCACAGTGAGTGGGTGTGGATAGAGGGAATCGGGTAAGGGATGACCCCAGAGAGGCCCGGCCCGGTACTCTTCTCCACGGGTGTCAGGGGGATTCACCTGCCAAGGGTCAGGCTCCCCCCTATGCAGGCAGATGGCACAGCGCAGCCCAGCTTGGCTCCAATGGGGGCCCTCAGGCTGCATTAGCAGCTTGCCTGCCCCGGGCTCTGGCAACCCATGCTACACCACTGTTAAAAGATCCCTGATACTCTCCCAGAGGTACAGTTCACAGAGATCCCTGGGAAGAGGGATTGATAGTTGAACCACTCTCGGAATTGCATACCTATCAACTGTCCCAAGCGGAACATCCCAGAATTACAGGAGACGCCCCGGCGGCATGTCCCATTTTGGCTCTGTCAAGAGTGTAGTCCCCAAAGATGCCCATTTTAGGGGGCCATGCTCTCGCATGAGTCACCTGGCTCTCCTGACAGCATGGCCCTGTACTATGCGTGTTTTGGGGGACTTTGTTCTCATGCAAGTCAGTTGGCTGCTGCAAGAGTGTGGCCCCAAAAGATGTGATTTTTCTCCTGCAGGATGTTGGAGGGTATAAAATTGTAGCTCAGGTGGGAGGGAGGATATAGGGGTCTCCAAACAACACTGTGTGAATGGGTGTAGAAACAAACCTACTGCATAAAGGCTGAATTTAGTTGCTCCACTCTCTTTTCTCTTTGGTTCCACCCACCCCGGCATGTGGCTCTCAGATGATTGCCCACAGGAGAATGTGGCCCATGGGCTGAAAAAAAAAATGCCCACCCCTGACAGATTAAAAGGTCTCTCAGCTTCCGATTTTAATAATAGGGACAGCTATGACTCACTTGATGACATGGTTGCGAAGACAATGGAGCTTTCCTCCAATATACAGTGTTACATCAGTGATTAAAAATTGTTGGTTTCAAGCCTGTGGGTGGCTGTTTATTATATTTTGTTTTTAAAAAATCACCAACAGCTTGGGATTAATAGTCTACACTTCTAATTTAAAAATGCTAGAACACGGGGTGTCAGATGCGTATCAAAGCAATTCAGAGCAAACAAAAATTCCTTGTTAGTAAACAAAGCAGATGAATAGTCTAGACGTGTGTGCAGAAGAAAGACGTGTGTGCAGGGTGAAAAGGTGAGACCCAGAATTCTAAAAGGGTGTTTCTCATTAAATGCTCAAAAGAAGAATTATTTTGGTGCTGGAGTCCAACAACATCTGTCAACCACCATGCTGGCTAGCCTTGCCTGCTGCAGAATTCTTACTCGAATGTATTTTTTATTTTTTTATTTTTTGGAGGAGAAGGGGGTGGGAAGAACCTAGCACATTATCCAAAGGTATGCTAGTTAGCATCACACTTAGAGTGGACCTACACTAATTGTTTATAACGGGTTAAAATGTGTTATTAAAATGTGACACCAGGGGGGGCTGCAGAGCAGTGAGCTCTGGCAACCCATGCTACACCACTGTTAGAAGATCCCTGATACTCTCCCACAGGTACAGTTCACAGAGGTCCCTGGGAACTGGGATTGATAGTTGAACCACTCTGGGAATTGCCATTAAACGTTATAGAACATTATGCTTTATAACGTTCAGAAGATCACTGTAGATCAAGCCTTAAACTGGTGAGAGCATGGCTCCAGCCCTTGCTCAGCTAACAAAGCTATGAAGCTCACTGGGTAACCTTCTTTCAGCTGATTCACCAGCTATGACCCCTCTGGCACAGCGGTGACTTGGCCACAGTACTCCCTGCTCTATTAACTTTCAGAGTGGATTTTTGCAATGTGGTCCGCATGGGGCTGCCCTTGAAGATGACTCAGAAATTTCAACTGGTCTAAAATGCAGCAGCCTGGTTCCTGGTTGTAGTTCCTTTTATATTTCATATTTTAAAACAGCTGCATTGGCTGCCAGTTCATTTCTGAGCCCAATTCAAGGTGCTCCCATTAGTGTTTAATACCTTAAATAACTTAGGTCCCAAATATCTGAAAGACCACCTCCTTCAATGCAGGTCCTCCTGGGTGTTAAGATCAGCAGAGTGGGGCTCTTTGTGGTTCCAAATCCTGCAGAAGTTCAGGGGGTGGCAGCCTGAGAAAAGGCTTTCTCTGGGGCAGCCCCTAAGCTGTGGAATTCCCTCCCCAAAGAGGTGCACCTGGTACCTCCACTATACAATTTTTGGTGAATGCACACCCATGCATGCTTTACGTCAGAATCCACCACCTGAATCAGGGTTTTTCTGAGTCTTCATGTTCCTGTCTGAGACTGATGCTAGAGGACTGAGCAGTTTGCTACAGAACTTTGCAGATCACATGGTTCTGCACTGCAAAAACTGGGGAGCCCAACAAAACTACAGTGGGCTGATTGAGTTTGGTACAATTTATCACTAAAAATAAATAGATGCAAGGGTGTCACAGCAGATCCTCCATGTGTCCCTATTTTCCAGAAGCTGTCCCGGTTTCTGATTTGATCCCAGAATGTCCCACTTTCCTTAGGACATCCCTATTTTCATTGGAGAAATGCTGGAGGGTGTGGAGTTTTTTGACTCCCAAGCTGTCTGAAAGCAATTCTGTATAGGGAAGTTTTTTTGTTTTTTTATAATGTATAATATTTTATTATGCTTTTATATATGTTGGGAGCCACCCAGAGTGGCTGGGGCAACCCACTCATATGTGTGGGGTATAAATAGTAAAATTATCATTATGGAATGGGACGTTCCTATTTTTATCAGAGAAATGTTGGACGGTATGCCATAGAAGATTAAAAAAAAACCCTGAAGAGATAGGAAAAATACTGAACTGCCACACACTTCCGCAGACAATGATCTAACCATATAATGTCTGTGCAGATGAACTCTTGGAACTCTGATACCCCAAGAGAACCAAATGTGTCAATGGCTCATTGAAAGGTCTACAGGGAGAGAAGGATGATATTCTTACCCCACCTTCATTTCCCTGGGAAGATGATCATTCATTCTTTTGGCACCGAAAGCAAAAGAAGCCATTAGCGATCCTCAGACATGGACTGTATAAATGCTGTCATCTGGGGGCAAGTGTATAATGCATTTCATCACAGCTTGCCAATTGACATTCTTGATCTGTCTTAATTCAAAGAGCATCACCTTGTAAGATTTCTTAATCCACTCTGCCCCCACCTTCAATAAAGCCATAATTGCTAAAGGCTATTGTTTCATCTGATTTTTTAAAAAAAGAAAGAAAGAAATAGCCAAGTACAGTCATACCTTGGAAGTAGAACGGAATCTGTTCCGGAAGTCTGTTCGAATTCCAAAATGTTTGGAAACCAAAGTGCGGCTTCTGATTGGCTGCATGAAGTTCCTGCAGTCAATCAGAAGCCGTGGAAACCCCATAGGACATTTGGGTTCTAAAGAACTTTTGCAAACTGGAACACTCACTTCTGGGTTTGTGGCATTCGGGAGCCAAAGTACAACTGTAGTCTAAAGCTGCATGAAAGATGGAGCTGGGCTCTATACTCAGATATTTGGCCAGTTTTCCAGAGCAATATGTAGACTTCATCCTTCTTCACTTCCTGCAGATCCTGGCCAGTTCCCCACCAAATTGATTTCAAGCTGCTATTCTCTGGCCTTTTTCACTTGCCCCTATTTTTCTTGAGCAGGAGTCCACACCTTTAGACCTGCGGGCACCTTTGGGTTTTTGAGCAAGTGTTGTGGGTGCCACGCCCTTCCACCATGCCACTCCCTGCTCACCAGATCACCCCACTGAGAAACAGTGTGAAAAATGCCCATGCATGTTGTTATGTATTGAGTTGAATAGGATCCAAAATGCAGCAGTCTGATTGGTCCTAGAGCAATAGGATTCAGAATGCAGCAGTCTGATTGGTCCTAGAACAATAGGATCCAGAATGCAGCGGTCTGATTGGTCCGCAGGAGCCACCCAATCCAACTCCGGGTGGAAGTGAATCCGCAACCTGATTGGCCTACAGGAGAATCCCAGAATTAGCCAATCATGTGGGGCCCATTGTGTAAATAATGTATATAAAGTAGACGTTTCGGGGAAACTTCCATTCCTCACTACTCTGAGCTGAATAAAGAGCATGAAATCCACACTCGACTCCGAGTATATTTCACATGCACACTTTGCTTATCCAAAGGATCTGGGTAGGATCTAGTAGAATTCTTCTGAGTACTGTGAAGCAAATAGAGCTGAAAGAGGAAGTGGGAAAGACTGCCAGTCTAGGAACTTCTTACTTCATCTCTATGTAGTTTTTGAGGCAGGGAACCACCAACAGTACTTCATGACCAAAGGAGGCAGTGAAGGAGGAGGGCAGGAAGTTGGGTTGTGAGTGACAGAGGAAGACTGGAAGGGAACCTTTGTTCCCACTAGTGTCA
This sequence comes from Podarcis siculus, assembly GCA_034642415.1. NCBI lineage: Eukaryota > Metazoa > Chordata > Lepidosauria > Squamata > Lacertidae > Podarcis > Podarcis siculus. The sequence continues at coordinate 52,721,563 of JAXCMG010000014.1, forward strand.
TGTTGGAGACCTGTGCTGGCCGTAAGAGTTATGCTTTGCCTCCACTGTCAGGTGAAAATCACAGGATGGGGAGAATGTATTTGTGGTGGTTCCTTCTTGTAGGTTTCCTACAGGCATCTGATTGGTCACTGTGAGAGCAGGATGCTGGACTAGATGGGCCATTGGCCTGATCCTGAAGGCTGCCATTTCTTTATTTACTTCCCACTCTTCAAACTAAAAGCTATTCAAGACAACATGCAATCATAAAATTAAGGAGGGTCCTAAAAACATCATGGTTTGGGGGAGGAAGGAGGCAGCAAGGAAGGAGAGACTGTGGAATTCCTGACAATAAGAATCACTCAGCAAGGAAAGTACGTTCCCCAACCCACCCCCATCAGACGTGTTGTTCAACCTAGAATCCTGTTTGGTGAGAAATTAGTTGTTAAAGAGAGGCAGGACACAACTGGAGGAGGGAAAGTGAAGCTTGTAATTAAAGCTGATGGGAAGTAAAACTTGGAAGGTTTATTTATATCCTAATGGATTGGGGGTGCGGTGCTGAAAATGAGCTCCATCAGGTATTGGGAGGAGAAAACTGCTAAAAGTTTGCAGGAGTGCTTCTACATTCAAACAAAAAAACCCACCAGAAATGTAACAGAATATGTTTCCTTGTTGCCTTTTCCTCTATCATTTCCTCTTTATTGCTTCTTTTTCATTGCTCCATCCCGGCAGGGAATAGGAATGAACAGATTTGTCAATTTCAGTATCTCTCCCTTTCTCCACTTTTCCAGCCTGAAGTTCTGTTCATCGAATTTCTACATCCATTTGCAAATGTTTCTAAAATTATTCTGCCAGGAAATCTGCACACATTTCTGTGCATGTTTTTCCCAAGAGATGCTGTTTGTATCCCATTTTGTCTGGTGCTTCAGGCCACATACAGGTTCAAGAAGTGCAAACCAGGTTGTTTTTCATGAAAATGCGAACTAAAAATAACTATCCCTAGTCCCTACTCAACTGTAGTGCATGGAGTTAGGACATGGGTAGGCAAACTAAGGCATGGGGGCCGGATCTGGCCCAATCGCCTTCTCAATCCGACTCGTGGATGGTCTGGGAATCAGCACATTTTTACATGAGTAGAATGTCCCCTTTTATTTAAAATGCATCTCTGGGTTATTTGTGGGGCATAGGAGTTTGTTCATTCCCCCCCCCCAAAATATAGTCCATCCCCCCACAAAGTCTGAGGGACAGTGGACCAGCCCACTGCTGAAAAAGTTTGCCTACCCATGAGTTAGGAGATCGACTGCTACCAAGTCCATGTTAGCAAACTCTCTCCCCCCCTCCACCCCACCCACCTTCTTCAAGTACTTCACAAATAAATAGGGCAAATTGTGTGTCTGTTGTACTTCTTCCCAAGATGGTATCTCTGAGCATCTTCCAAACAATAGAGGAGTGACATTTTTACCAACCCACGTTTCAATCATGAGCTAAGTGACAAAGCTATACTGTAGGTGTTTGCTTTGCATTTTAAAAAATGCTGACAGATGTAGTCTTAGGGGAAGGTTACGAATGAGTGCCACGGGGTGCTTGGGAACAGTGGAAACGAAATTCAAAAGCGCTTTGAAGTTCATTTCCAATAAAGCAGGATGAGATCCAGTCAAAATTTATTGGAGCCTTTTATGTAATTTCTCTGCTTAGGTGGTGGAGATGAAGCACTCAGGTCAATTATTTTTTGCAGCCCTGGAGTCAAAACCATCCCTGGACATCTGGAAGAAGCAGTGGTTGCAGCAGCAGGCTATTGCAAAGTATTCACCTAACACAACTAGTGGCTGACCTTTTCCGCTGGGTATTATAGGGGTGTGCATCAGCTCTGTGTGTGCCCAAATTGTGAGCTGAATTGGGGTGATTTTGGGAAGGTCCTTGTATGTTAGATTAGCAAATTGTCTTGACTTAGAATGGAGGCTCATGGAGCTTCTGAGTTACTTTGTGGCCTCAACCTATTTTCTTCTTTTGAGAAACAAAAGAAACACTGAGAACTCTAGCAGGTTGGGGGGGGAGTTGGAGAGGTAGGAGTTATAGCCACAGTTCCATAATACAGCAGGTAAAGGTAAAGGGACCCCTGACCATTAGGTCCAGTCGTGACCAACTCTGGGGTTGCAGTGCTCATCTCGCTTTATTGGCCAAGGGAGCCAGCATACAGCTTCCGAGTCATGTGGCCAGCATGACTAAGCCGCTTCTAGCGAACCAGAGCAGCACACAGAAATGCCGTTTACCTTCCCGCCGGAGCGGTACCTATTTATCTACTTGCCCTTTGACGTGCTTTCGAACTGCTAGGTTGGCAGGAGCAGGGACCGAGCAACGGGAGCTCACCCCGTCGTGGGGATTCAAACCACCGACCTTCTGATTGGCAAGTCCTAGGCTCTGTGGTTTAACCCACAGCGCCACCCGTGTCCCAACAATATAGCAGGTACCGCTATGTTAAAAAGGACCATTAGGACAGAAGTGCTAGCTTTATAACCAGGAAAACTAATGCAATAAATTGCATGTCTGAATGCAGCCTAAATCAGGGATGGGGAATCTGTGGCGTTGGACTACAACACCCAACCACTGGCCTTGAATCCAGCAGCATTTGGGGTGGGGGCACAGGTTCCCCTTGCCAACCCTGAACTAATTGCAAAGCACAAATAAAAGAAAGAAATACACATTAAAATAAAATAAAATTCATAAGGATAATCTGAACAAAAATCAAAATTTTCCCACATCTCAAAAACAGACCTCATTTCAGATTTTGCAGTGGGGATCTGGAATATCGTATTTGAGTCCTCCTCCTGCTGCCCTCCCCATGCCCCTTGCCTTTGTCATTACCGCAGGAATCAAAGTGCTCCCTGAGTGGGTGAATGAAGAGGCACTTAGATTTTGAGGAGATCAGCAGAGGAGTGAAATCTAAAGCAGTGGGTATTTTGAGATAAGTAGGTGCTGCAAGAGTTAAATGAAGTTCACTGTGTTCCATGTTTCAGTCTTCCGTGGTCTCATATTATCATTTGCAGCAAGTATATGTTATAATTCCACACGGTTTCAGGAGCAGCTTCTTCATGCAGCTAGGTGAACTGGTGTGGGAGAAACACAAGCCTGAAACCCAGGTAGTTCAAGCTCACGTTGTTAAGATGCAGGAAAGATTCCCATATACCTCTCTGTAGAGAAACCATATTCTGCAAACCAACTCTGAACCTGTTCAGTGCAAAGCTTTCACCTTCTAGCTTTTAATGAGGCCTAGAGAACTTGAGGTTCTCAGAATTCTAAGCCCATGTTAAGGGCTAAGGGAGCTGGGTATGTTTAGCCTGGAGAAGAGGAGGTTAAGGGGTGATATGATAGCCATGTTCAAATATATAAAAGGATGTCACATAGAGGAGGGAGAAAGGTTGTTTTCTGCTGCTCCAGAGAAGCGGACACGGAGCAATGGATCCAAACTGCAGGAAAGAAGATTCCACCTAAACATTAGGAAGAACTTCCTGACAGTAAGAGCTGTTCGACAGTGGAATTTGCTGCCAAGGAGTGTGGTGGAGTCTCCTTCTTTGGAGGTCTTTAAGCAGAGGCTTGACAACCATATGTCAGGAGTGCTCTGATGGTGTTTCCTGCTTGGCAGGGGGTTGGACTCGATGGCCCTTGTGGTCTCTTCCAACTCTATGATTCTATGATTCTATGATTCTATGTTCACATGGGAGATTATTCTGTCTTCCCAATATTTCCTTACCCCGTAATTTCCACACTTGATTTTATCTTCCGCACAATAAAAAAGACTAACGGAATGTAGTGAATGTTTAGCACTCACTTCCATATCATTTGCTTCCAGAAATAGTCCATTGTCAGTCCCCCCACAAAATTGTGGGAGTTTTGCTCTGTCGTTTCCCCGCCATTTTCTTGGATCATGTCATGTGGTGAAATTTGGGGTGGAATTCTGATATACAATTCTTTCCTGCCATTTTCATGGGCCAACCATGGGGAAACAAAAGTGTTCGTGCGCATGGAGGGTTGGAAAATGTCGGATGAGTCTACTTCTTTGCCATGCTATGCCCACTGGTGCGAAGGAAATTTAGCACAACATAGCCGAATATTGGTCAAAAAGCCACAGTTCCATAATGCAACAGGTATTGCCGGGCGAAGGGAATGTTAGAAAATGGGATAGAGGTGCTAGCAGTATAATCAAGAAAATGAATGCAAAAACCCCACTTCTGAATGCAAGACAGAACAGCAAGAAGAAAGCTACTCAATGCTGCCCAACCTTTAATTCCTCTCTATAGCGTGTGCAATCACTAAAGAGTGTATTCAATATTGTTCCAGAATCAAATAACATGGAAATGAGCATTTAACAGACACTATAGTTTTCCAGAAGTGGCTTTTACAGCAAGTGAAAGTTCAAATATAATGCAAAAATTAACAGAGAAATGGAATAATCTGCTGTGTGAATGCCACTGAAAGCTATTCTCTGCTTTCTTTGTTTTCTTCATGTTTAAATTTTTGTAAGTCACATTGAGTCCTGGTTCTGGGGAAAAGGCAGGATAATAATAGGAATATTCAGTGCCTCATCTCTTGTGCCAACCTAGAATCTTAGATTTTGAGAAACTTTAATCGTGAAAGGCCAGATCAAAGCGTGACACTATGCTAATGTTTTATGTGGCTTCTTCTGAACTGACTACTTTCTGCCCCCCACCCAGCACCAGCCATTGGCTTGGTTGAGTTCTTTGTGCACTATCATGTGGCTGTGTGCTCATGCATGCAGGTGCAGAAGTATTTCACCCATTTCTCCTTTCCCTCATGACCTCTGATCTCTTGTTTGCCTCCAACCCCACTTCTGTCAATGGTGCCCACCTGAGAGATGCCAGAATTGGATTACTAGGCAAAATATTAATTTAAGATAACTCAACTGGGGGATAATGAATGGGGGGAACTGACTGGGAACTGAATTGATTTGGAACAGGATCTGCTCAGAAATTAATTGGGGGGATGAATTTAAGCATTAATTTGGGGTGGTCTGAAGTGAGTGCAAATGAATTGAATATTTTATCTTGAAAATTGGAAATTGTGACTATGGATTGGATTGGAAATTGTGACTATGGCAATTGTGGACTGGAAATTGTGACTATGACCCATGACTCAAATATTTTATGTGTGTATTTTTATCCATTGGATAAGGACTATTTTGCTAGGTTCTTAGACCTCCTTACTTTAATTTGTGTGAGGCTCCACAAGGGACTGCCCTGATGACAGCTCAATACAGTTCAGGCTACAGTGCTTAGTAGTGGTTCTTGTTTGGCCAATGTGCAGGGAAGTGCTGTGGCTCAGTTGCAGAGCATCTGCCTTGCATGCAGAAGGTCCCAGGTTCAATTCTCGGCATCTCCAGGTAGGGCAGGGAGAGAATCCTGCCCCAAACCCTGAAGAGCTGCGACCTGTCAGTGTAGACAGTACTGAACTAGATAGACCAAGATAGGGACGCAAGTGGCGCTGTGGTCTAAACCACTGAGCCTCTTGGGCTTGCTGATCAGAAGGTTGGCAGTTCAAATCCTCGCAATGGGGTGAGCTCCCGTTGCTCTGTCCCACCTCCTGCCAAGCTAGCAGTTCAAAAGCACACCAGTGCAAGTAGATAAATAGGTACCACTCCAGCAGGAAGGTAAACAGAGTTTCCGTGAGCTCTGGTTTCCATCACAGTGTTCCGTTGCACCAGAAGCGGTTTAGCCATGCTGGCCACATGACCAGGCAAACCATGGGCAAACACCAGCTCCCTCAGCCTGAAAGCGAGATGAGTGCCACAACCCCACAGTCGCCTTTGACTGGACTTAACCATCCAGGGGTCCTTTACCTTTTACCTAGATAGACTAAGGGTCTGACTGTGTATCATACAGCTTCCTAGATATTGATGGTAAACCAGTTGGGAAACCTTGTGTGCAGCTGTGAGGTCCTTGTGGGAAGGACAGGATGCAGATGGAAGAGCTGTTCAGTCCAGTGATAGCAGTGTAATTCTGGACAATACCACTTTGGATGGCAAGTGGGGGATTTCTTTTTTGAATTCTCGGCCACGGTAAAATAAACCACCTTTCACTGCAACTCAAGAATATTTTTTAGCATAACCATCTTCCCGAGCCTCTAGTTTACTACTTTACAGATCTGCAGCACATACAGCATAATGTGGGGGCAGAAAGGACCGCACCACCTGAAGCCAAAGTCAAGGGATGCTATTTTGAATGCATCCCTATGTTAAAAGAAAAAGAAAAACATATACAGTGGTACCTCAGGTTAAGAACTTAATTCGTTCTGGAGGTCCATTCTTAACCTGAAACTGTTCTTAACCTGAGACACCATTTTAGCTAATGCCCCACCCCCACCCTTGGTTCCTGCTGCACCGCCACCATGCAATTTCTGTTCTCATCCTGAAGCAAAATTCTTAACCCGAGGTACTATTTCTAGGTTAGCGGAGTCTGTAACCTGGAGCGTCTATAACCTGAAGCATCTGTAACCCTAGGTACCACTGTATAGCACATTAGGAAGAAAAGGCCTAGGTCTTCTCTGCTAATTCCTTCCTTCCTTCCTTCCTTCCTTCCTTCCTTTGCAAGGATTGTTTTTAAGAAAGAGTAGCATTCCAAATGCATCCCCTCTCCTAGCTATAACATTGGTTACGGAGACAACTAAAGCTTTAAAACTGAGCATTTTGAACTGAGGTCATCTGTGCTTTTTCACATGATGCTTAAAAACTGAGTAACAGCTGGTTGCTGGATTTGCAGAGACCGGGGAATCCACCAGGATGTGCTTTCTCCTTCCCAGGAGGCCTGGGATCAACCTCAAAACCTGCAAACCAGGAACTCACTTGAATATCTGTTCCCTCCTCCCAGTGGCGTAGCATGGGGGGTGCAAGGGGGGCCGGCCACACCGGGCGCAACTTCTGGGGGGGCGCGCTCGCTGCCTCCAGAGTCGCCCAGAGCCCCATGGCAGCGGCTCTCAGCGCTCGCCGCGGAGGGCGCGCCAGGCCGCCCCTCCTCACCGACGGGCAGCGTTCGCTTGCGGGGCTCGGCCAGCGTGCAGGGCTGGCCGCGTGGAGTCGCCGGGGAGCCGCCGCCGCCTGCCATGCTGCCCTGGCTGCTTCAGCCGCGTCTGACAGCCGGCTCGAGGCTCCTTCCGGCCGGGTCTCCCGATGGGGCGCTGCAGGCAGAGGCTCCGGCACCAAGCGCCACGCTGCCCACCCGCCCCAACGGGGCCCGCCCACCCGCGCCAAAGGCTGGCCGACGCACTGGCCCCAGAGGCGCCCCCTCCCCGCGCCAGAAAGAAGCCGCATCGGGGCTAGCCGGGCCGGGGAGGGAGACCGAGAAGGCTGCGCCGCGACGCCCAAAGATGCGCGTCTTGGCGCAAAGGGGCCCGCGGCACCCAGACGCGGAAGGGACCCTCTCCCCCTGACCCGCCACTGAACTGCAATTCCCAGCTCCCTTGGCAAATCCCAGTCCCCAATCCCCAAGATGCTTTATTTGAGGCAGGGGTCCTTTAATTGCAAAAACAACACCACGGAGGGCAGTAGTCACCACGAAGTTTGCCCCAGAGTAGAGCCGTCAGTATTAATGACCATGGTTAGGGGTTAGGGGGCGCAAATTACTTGCCTTGCCCCGGGTTAGGGGGCGCAAATTACTTGCCTTGCCCCGGGTGCTGACTACCCACGCTACGCCGCTGCCTCCTCCTACGCTCCATCTCAAGACTCGGAGCAGATGCAGTCTGCTTGAAGAACAGGAATCTTCCTTTCCCCTCCACTGCCCTTGCCTTCACATTTTTTACCAAGAAGCTTGTGGGAAGCTTGCACATGCGCCGCTGGGTGGTTTGCCGCTGCTGCTGCTTGAGTGCCATATGGACCACACCGGGATCCTGTGCTTGTGGCTGCAGCAGTGATGGTGGGATCCTCCACACGTGGCTGCAGCGGCGCGATGGTGGCAGCTTGCGCTGCTGCACTCAGGGGGGGCGGGGCAAGCCTCCCGTGGGGTGCCTTCTTGTCACCCCCTCAGAGATGGCACCCGAAGCAGACTGCCCCACCGCCCACCTTCTTCCACCACTGCATACAAACACAATTATTTGTTAATATTATTATTATTGATGATTTTGCATTCATTTAAGGCACAATCTTCTGTAAAGGAATACAGAGTGGAAGTCATCTTGTTTTTTTACCTCAGGCAGCCAAATGACTTGGGGCGGTCCTAATTATACAAAAACCAGACCTTTAAGGCACATTGTAAATAGCACCTGACTTCCACTTCTATTGTTGAATATAGCATCTACAACATGGATTTGCCAGGACTCGGGAGCAGCTGGGGATTCAAAGCAGGGTGTGGTGCGCAGGTCTTGCTTCTGGTCTTCTGCCCCTTGGGGCAAACCACTCAGACTTCAAACAGTTGTGCTATTCTCCCAGATTCCACAGCAGCTTTTCACACAGAGGCAATTCATTGGTTTTCTCTGGCTTGGCCTGGCCATAAATACATCCAGGTGAGGGCTTTGCCTGGAAGACAGCTCAGATTCTGACCTTCTCTGACCAGGTACCTTTCAAACACCCTCAATTCTTAGACAGACTCTCTCTGGTAATAGAGATTTGTCATGTCCTGGTTAGGTCCCAGAGTACTCTATTCTCAAAGGAGCCTTTTCCTTTCATATATAGAAATGATAACCCCATGACTATGTATTTTGAAATGAAATAGGTAATAATTTCCATTTCTTCTTCAATCATTCCAGTACTGACTCCAAGATTTATTTATTTATTTTGCTTTCGAAACATCTGTGTCAACATCTGTTGGGTTACTCTGGTGTCTATTCCCAAGATGGTTGTCAGTCTCAGATTCTCCCATCCCAAATCCTTAATTTAAAAGAGAAGCATTAGTGCATCTCACATGTTGTTTCACCTCCACCCTCACCCCACCTGAACTTCATCCTCTTTGGCTGTTTCTTCTCACCATTATGTTGTATCATAGTCATGCAACGGACTGAATGGGAGTCTAGGAGAAGGCAGATACATGTCTGGGGGGGGGATCAAAGCAAAAAATGACATTTGGGCTTGAGGTTTCTCAATAACAGCACCATAGTTTAATTAGAGACATGAAGTGAAGACTGAACTACTTTCCCCATTGTACTTCCTGCTGGCTCTTTGGACACAGTATGTCTCTCCTGATAGGAGAAGGACCATATAAGGCTGTGTTCGCATGGCAGTTCATTCTGTTTCCCCGATGTTTCCTTAACTGCTAATTTCCATATTACATTTGAGGTTTTACATGCTGCAAAAGCAACTTCTGGAAATGTAGCAGAATACAGTGGAAGTTTAGAGATCACTTCCACGTTAATTGGTTCCAGAAATAATCCTTTTGCAACCCCATTAATCCCAGAAAATCGCAGAAGCAAAATGACAAAATTTGGAGCTGTATACCGGCATACAGTACTTTCTTGTTGTTTTTGTGGGTGAATCGTGGAAAAACAAAAGTGTGCATGTTCATCGGGGAGTAAGGACATTGTCCAGTGACATTCACTGTTGTGCCACACCACACTCACTGGTGTGAATGAAATTTTGTGCAGCATGCTGGTCAAAAAGCCAGTTATGTAACTCAGCAGATACTACAATATGAAAGGAATGTTAGAAAATGGGACAGAAGAACTAGTGTTATAATCAGGAAAACTAATGCAACATTCCCCATGTCTGAATGCACCTTAAATCAGTGTCAGAGGCAAGCCAGCAGTAAATCACACCATGAAAGTTTGAATTAACTCTTTATAAGCAAAAACAAAATTGACATAGGCATGTCAGGGCTAATGAGCACAGCAACTCCTCTCCGGTAGGTCTTGCTCCCATAAAGCAGTTGCAGAGATTGAAGGTCCCTACCTTCCCACAACTGCCTAAGTCCCCTCCTCTCCAGGGTTTCGCCCCAAGCAATTGGAGACTGTGCCTGTGCATGGCCAATCCTTCCTCTGCCCTTTTCAGGCCTCTTCTGGTTCTGAGAGCTGGCCACAGCAGGAGGGAGAGAGAAGCCTGACCCATCTCTATCTGGGGGCACCCGCAGCCCCCGGATCAAGACAAACTTCTCTGGGCGTTTTCCTTGTGAAGCGCAGCCTGGGATGTTCATAAATCTTCAGTCCCGGTGTGCACCAGCGACACATATCCGGAGATATGCATACACTCAATCAGCAGAGTATAGCAGATACGATGTGGAGCTTAGGTGTGGCATTCTAAGAAGAGGAGGAGGAGGAGGAGGAGGAGGAGGAGGAGGAGGAGTTTGGATTTGATATCCCGCTTTATCACTACCCTAAGGAGTCTCAAAGCGGCTAACATTCTCCTTTCCCTTCCTCCCCCACAACAAACACTCTGTGAGGTGAGTGGTGCTGAGAGACTTCAGAGAAGTGTGACTGGCCCAAGGTCACCCAGCAGCTGCATGTGGAGGAGTGGAGACGCGAACTCGGTTCACCAGATTACGAGTCTACCACTCTTAACCACTACACCACACTGGCTCTCACCACACTAAGTAATCTATTAAGCAATATATACAGAACAAAGCAATCATGGCGTCCTCTCACATCTCCAAGAGAGAGAGAGAGAAGGTACAAAAGTACAATACAGCGGAAGAGATAAGACTGACTTCTGTTCTCACACTTTCCAAGCCTGGAAAATAAACACAGACATGTGATGTAACAATCACCCATCCAGCAACGGGAGAATGAAAATGCTGACATCTTGGTGTCCCTCATCCCACTCTCCTGCTTCAGTTTCTATCTCTGATTCTGGACTTCTCTCTGCCACAGACTCTCCCAGCTCACTAAGCCCTGTTGCCTCCCCAGCTTCTGACATCTCCTCCTCCCAGTCTGCTCCCTCTTCTCCCTCTTTGCTGTCCCACCACCACTCCCAGAGCTCTGAGCCTTCTTTCCTTGGGGGTCACCCAGCTGGTTCCTCCCACCATTCCTCTGTGCCCAAGCAGTCCATGACAGTCAGGGATACTGGTCCTCCAGATATTGCTGGACTACAACCCTGACTGAGGCTGATGGGTGTTGGACTCCAGCAACATACTGAGGGACACAGGTTAGCCACGCCTTCTATATGCCATACATTCAAATTGCAAAACCTTTGGTGTTGTAGTCCAACTAAGTTCTGCTCAGAGTATATCCACTGGAATGAATGAGCCTATGTTAATTACATCCATTAATTTCAGTGGCTCTACTCAACTGGTATTCAGAAGTATATTGCCTCTGACATCAAGACTCAAGGCTTAGAATCACCAGAGGTATGCTTTACTCTGACCAAATAAAAAGGAAGAGAAATTATACAAAGTCTGAATCTACACTGACCTGTTTAACATCATTCCTTCCTATTAGAACGATATTAGCTATGTTGTTCTAAAACGTCACAGGGTATACTTCTTATTTAAAACACTTTTTACTTTGGCTTTTTCTATCAAATGTAAGTAATACCTGGCCACACCATTTTCCAAAACGATGTTTCTTTCCCTGCTGCTGCTCACCAGTTACTCTGCTCTGCCCTCTGGTGTCAAATTATAATTCTCCCTCCCTCCATCTCTCCATGTTCTTTGTTATCTGCCCCTCAAATACCATTGGAGGGTGTGTGTGTGTGTCGGAGTTTGAATGCAGTTTTAAAAAGGTAAAACACTCCATAAGGACATATGAGCAGCATTTCACCAATACAGCAGCATAAAAGAATTAATAAAAAAAGACAAGGTAATAACACATTATGAATGTAAGAAGTAGGACGTCATGTGTCCATCCACATTATCAAAACCATTCCTTAACATTAAAAACCATGAGTGTAGATCGACCCAACATAGATATCATTGCAGCTGGGCATCAATTGTCATGGAGGATCTGGGTTCACCCAGACTTTGTTCACCCAGAGTTATAGAACAGAGGGATATTCCACCATCTCTCCCATCATCTGAGGACCATTCATGGCATCAGAAGAACCAGGGCTCCATTTTTTTGGCAGGCGTCTCCAAACAATTCTGGGAATGTGTCATTTCCCCGAGGGCTGTTGATTCTCTCATTTTCTCATCCCTGCCTTTCCCATGTCTTGTTTTCAGTGCTGGGACAACTCCTGGGAGCTGGCAAAGTTTCCACATTAACATGCTGAGAAGCACTTAAGCTTCCCAAAGTTTGTGCCTTAAGTTAAGGACGTGAAATTTATGCCCTAAGTTAAAGACAAGCAGGCCCAGCAAAGCTTCTTATAATTATCGAACTGTCAAGGGAAATAATAGAGTGAATCCACGGCCTATTTATCTTATAGAAAATGGATGAGGGGGCTTTTTTTTTTTTTTTAAACGAAAAGTTTTGGACAATCTTTCCAGGAGAATTTTCATGACAGATTTGTGTGTGGGTTTCGTTGCTCTGCACCACCAAACTGCCGCTGCAAAAGAAAGCTGAACACTGGGGAGAACTGTTAGGTAGAAATGTCAACCGTCGCATGGAGGATTTAATAAAAAGAAACTCAAAATGGGATCACGAGAAAAACAGAAGGCTCCAGCTCATAACATTGAGCTGGAGGCCTCAAGGATTTATGCTTGATTATCATGATTATCATTGCTGTTGTTAGTATTACCTCCAGGCAGCTTTCAACATGAGACCTGCATGTTGCGCTGCGGAAAAGCAATATAGTGAAAGTTGCCCTTTCAAGGCTATTTTTGAAATGCTCAATTGTGTTTTCGTTGGATTGTAATGGGATATTTAATGTTGGTTTTAGAGGTGCAACCAGATTTCTTCTGAAATTAAGTTCCTGGAAAAGCAGAAGGTCCTCCTGTTACATAAAAGATCCTGGCTGTTGTATCAGGTCAAATGCCCATCGAGGCCAAAATCACACCATACATTTAGAGCACCCAGATACCAAGTTAAACAGTTATGTCATCCCTCAAAGAATCCTGGGAGCTGTAGTTTGTTAAGGGTACTGAGTGTCGTTAGGGGACCCCTCTTCCCCTCACAGAACTATAGAGCTATAGTGGTTTAATAGTTAATCCCTCTTCCCAGGGACTTATGGGAATTGTAGTTCTGTGCGAGGAATGCGGAGGGTCTACTAACAACTCCTTTAACAAACTACAGCTCCCAGAATTTTTCAGGGAAACCATGACTATTTAAACTGATATCCTAGAGCAGTGGTGTCACATCCTTTATTGGCGCCCGGGGCATGTGTACCAGGCAGGACCAAGGGCTGTGCGTGGAGGGTGAACAAAACCCGCTGCACCAGCCAAACCCTTTGTTTCTGTCATCCCAATTCTGTTAAATTAGAGCAGGGTTTTCCAAACTTGGGTCTCCAGCTGTTTTTGGACTACAGCTCCCATCATCCCTAGCTATCAGGACCAGTGGTCAGGAATAATGAGAGTTGTGGTCCAAAAACCAGCTGGAGACCCAAGTTTGGAAAACCATGCTCTATACGAACAGAACTGGGACAACAGAAACAAAACCAGAAGTATGGGGACCTGGGACATGGAAGAAACCTACACTTTATGATTGCTTGGTGAGATTAAACTTTACAGGAGTGATTCCAGACTCTGGTTCAGGGGGGTTCTGAGGTTTCTCAAGATCTCAGTGAGAAGCTCAATAATGGTGGACAAGCTTCTCTAAGCTTGCCCACGCCTGCAAATCTTCCTCTGCATGGTTTCACCATGAGAGAATGTTGCCCATATCGATGATTTTCTCATTTGAAGTGGGGCAGCCGTGAGTCCTGCATGAACTGAATTTGTGCCCTAGCATGAGTCCCAGAATCCTCTGGAGTCCGGTTGCCGATGAGTCAGTGTGAAATGCTTCCCTTGGAAGCAGAAAGTCTGAAAGACACAGGGCTGAGAGGCAATTGCTTCTCAGTGTTGTGATGGAGTGCCAAACACCCGCTGAGCGAGAACAGGCAGCACGACAAACTTGGGAATTGGCTCTCCGAGGAATTGTCTTTCACAGACGCTTGCTTAAAAGAGAACTGCGGCTCGGTGCCAGTCTTACTGGCAGCTGGGTATGGAGACATCAAAATAAGCGGAGAAAGACATGATCAGAGATCAGCTGGCAGTGGCTTGGAAGACACCAGGCAGTCAATGAGAAGCGCTTAGCAGGAGGAGAATAAGTCATCCCGGCTTCTCCGATCGAAGATGCAAACAAAATGAAATGGGCAGAAATGGCCTGAGCCATTCACATGAAGTATAATGAGACAGAATGGCAAGTATCCCAGAAGTTAGGGTTTTCAAAGGCTGAGCCAGATGGACTAAGAGCCAGGGAGGTGTAGTGGTTAGAGAGTCAGGCTGCGACCATAGGAGACTAGAGTTCAAATCCCCCACTGAATCATAAAGCCCACTGGGCCAGTCACTGTCTCTCAGCCTAACCTACCTCACAGAGTTCTTGTGAGGATAAAATGGGGACCGAGGGGAGAGAACCATGTGTGCTGCTTTGAGCTCTTGGGAGGAATAGTGGGATATCAAATTAATAATAATTAAAAGAATCATAGAATTGTAGAATTGAAAAGGACCCTAATGCTCTTCTAGTCCAACCTCATGCAATGCAGGAATCTCAACTAAAGCAACCATGATAGATGGCCAACCAACCTCTGCTTAAAAATCTCCAAGAAAGGAGAGCCCACTACCTCCCAAGAGAGTCCGTTCCACTATTGAACTGCTCTTATCCAACTCTTTATAAGGCAGCTATGAACACTTATGGGGAAAAGATGCCGTTCCCATGTAAGAATCCAATTTTAAGATGGCATTTGACCGATGGAACAAAATTGGGGATATCATCTGTTGCTTCCAGATGGATGCAACACGGTTCTTGCATGAGACAGTATTGCCCCTCTATCTAGCACTAAAGGAGGTCTGCTCAGGAGTGTGTTTGCTGTGTGACTGGCATGAAACCAGAAGCTGGAAAGCTCCAGCTAGGGGGAGGGACAGGTGGAGAAATTGAAGGCTGGGCCACCCTCCCCTTCCTCCTTTTGGAGCACGACACCCAGCTCCACCCTCCTGGTATACAGTTTGTGGGTTTAACGGGCTGCCATAGTGGAGGCAAGTAGAGATTTTGCAATCCTTTCGTACGCAGGTGGCACTGTGGGTTGAACCATGGAGCCTAGGGCTTGCCGATCAGAAGGTCGGCGGTTCGAATCCCTGCGACAGGGTGAGCTCCCATTGCTTGGTCCCTGCTCCTGCCAACCTAGCAGTTCGAAAGCACATCAAAGTGCAAGTAGATAAATAGGTACCGCTCCAGCGGGAAGGTAAATGGCATATCCATGTGCTGCTCTGGTTCACCAGAAGTGGCATAGTCATGCTGGCCGCATGACCTGGAAGCTGTACGTCGGCTCCCTTGGCCAATAAAGCAAGATGAGCTCTGCAGCCCTAGAGTCGTCTGCGACTGGACCTAATGGTCAGGGGTCCCTTTACCTTTATCTATGCTTGGCTAGCAGAAGAGACCCCCCCCCAGTCCACACTGCATTGTTGAGTAGGAAGCAGTTAGCAATGGGTTCTGGGGAAAATAGATGGATTGATTTAATTGACTTTGGTCACTTGGTAGGTGTGTGTGTGGGAAAATAGGGGGAGGTTGATATGGTATATGGTGAGTACCCGGAGGCCCGTGTGCTATTTTCTTTTAAAACTATATTCTTTGGGAAGTCCTGTGGAATGTGATTTTTTTTAACCAGCTAAATTTTAATAATAATAATAATAATAATAATAATAATAATAATAATAATAATA
>JAXCMG010000014.1:52755103-52808649 GCA_034642415.1 Podarcis siculus
TTATTATTATTATTATTATTATTATTATTATTATTATTATTATTATTGCCATCTTCAAATATCTCAAGGGCTGCCATGATGGAGCAAACTTATTTTCTCCTGCTCCAGAGGGTAGGGCATGATCCAACGGATTCAAGTTGCAAGAAAGGAGATTCTGACTAAATATTAGGAAGAACTTTCTGACACTAAGAGCTGTTTGATAGTGGACTCTCCTTCCTTGGAAGTTTTTGAGCAGTGGTTGCATGTATTATCTAGTTGAGATTCCTGCATTGCAGGAGGCTGGCCTACAACTCTACAACTCAATGATTCTGTGATTCCATTGATATTAAAATCTACAAGCAAAATCCTTCTCTCTCTCTTTTTGGAAAAAAACAACCCAGTCTATCCTATCCCAGCATCCATAAACTGAATATATGGCCACATATATCTAATACACAGTTACTGCAGCCTGTAAACTACAGTAATTATAGAGGCATTAGAGTCACTAAACCTTGCCTTGTTAATTAAAACCACCGTCAAATGTTTGCACTGCAAAGATTACAACTTGGACTCACAAACAGGAGAGAATCTTAATTGTATTCCATATGCTTAATTGTGCCACATCAAAGTGACTGCCTTTTTCGTCTTGGCTCACATCAGTGCAGAGCCACAGCTCAGTGGCAGAACACATGCCTGGCATGTAGAAGGCCCCAGGTTCAAATCCTGACAGCTCCAAGTAGGGCTGGGCATGTCTCCTGCCTGAAACCCTGGAGAGCTTCTGCCAGCCAGTGTAGACAACATTGAGCTCAGATGGACCAATGGTCCCTATGTTCCACAAAAATGTGCCGCTGGAGGATTTTTGCTCTGTGTTCGTGCCAAACCATCGCTGGGTTTTACAAGGCAGAGCCTGAAGTTCACATTGCTCTTCCTTCCCCTGATTTTCTTTCGGCACACATTTTCAGAGTTCTGCCAGTGTTTTTTTGTTGTTTTTGTCTCAAAATGGCAAATTCATGCCTGATCACCACACTAGTCCCCTGCCTGCAGTTCTGCCTTCTGAAATAAAGGATCATCTGCACACAGCCCTATCCTGTCCTACTTGCCAATTACATTCCTTTTGATCTTTCCAGCTCTGTAGTTTCATTTAGTCACGGCCTACAATAGTGACAGCTGGCTGAGGCAGAACAATACCCAATTACAGTGACACATCTGGGAACTTTGGGGAGTGTTAGGATATTTCCGTTCCACCTTAAGAGGGAGCAGGCTTTTGTGAGTCACAGAGTCTGCGTATTTCCTGTTACAGGATGTTTATGTGTTTGCTATTGCTTTCGTTTTCTCTGTCTGTGCTTGAACGCTGAAGCAGACGGTCATGTTTTCCCTTTGTCTTTGCAGAGGCCGGAAGGCTAGAGGTAAACAGAGACAGATGCCTGCAGATGGCCCGAAGCAGAAGGGGGGTGAAGAGCCCACGCCAGTGGAAAACAAGGCTTTGTTAGCTGGCACTGCTTCACCAAAGGCTAAAGGCAAGTCTCATGGCCAGGAGCAGGGGGGCAAGCTGCAAAAACCCACGCTGGTGGAAAACAAGGTTTTGCTTGCTGCAAAGACTGCTCCAAAGGATAAGGCCAGGTTTATTGTTGACTCAGGTTGCACGCGTCATTTGGCGAAGGACCGCCATCTGTTTATCTCCTTCACGCCTCAAGAAGGAGAGATCCACCTGGCTGATGGAAGGACGTTGCAAATTGCAGGAGAAGGGACTGTGAAGCTTGCAAGTTTGCATACAACCATCAGTAATGTACTGTATGTCCCAGGAGCTGCGGATAATTTGCTTAGCGTCCCACAGCTGACTGGGCGTGGCTTTGAGATATCCTTCAAGAGGAGTGTCTGTGTCATCAGGAAAGGCAAAGAGGACATTTTGCATGCAAAGTTTATAGATGGTTTATTCTGTATAACTTATGATGACAATGCTGTTGTGTCTAATGCTGATTCTTGTTGTGTTGCACAAACTAACAAGGTTCTTCATGCAGGATGCATTCACGATGCACATCGAAGATTTTGTCACATGTCTTGGCAGGCGCTGGCCAAGATGCCTGGATTGGTTGAAGGTTTGAAAATCAAACCTTGTAAGTATCACATGAAGTGTGTATCTTGTGCAGAGAACAAGGTGAAGGTTGCTCCAAAAGGCAAAGAGTCTAGCAGGCAGGCTTCCAAACCCTACCAGCTAGTGCACGCAGACCTGGTTGGTCCTCTTGCGCCCTCTTTGGGAAGAGCAAGGTACTTCATGGTTCTAATTGATTCTTTTTCCAGGTACATTCGTGTGTTTATGCTCGAGCAGAAATCGCAAGCATTTCCTAGGTTCAAAGCATTCTGTGCTTGGCTGGAGAATGCTCACGGTAAACGTATCGGCTGTCTGTTTACCGATCGCGGCGGGGAGTTCACTTCTCAGCAGTTTGAAGCTTTCCTGACTGAGAAGGGAATCCAGCATGACATGTCAACGCCTAGATCGCCATGGATGAATGGGCTTGCGGAGCGAGCAAATCAAACATTGCTGCAAGGAGTGAAAACCTTGTTGCATGATGCCAACCTCCCTGATAAGTTTTGGGGGGAAGCTCTGTCGACGGTAGTTTATACCGTTAATCGCAGACTGTCATCACCCATTGGTTGTACCCCCTATGAGAAGATGTTTGGCAAGAAACCCAACACCAAACACATGAGAATTTTTGGTTCTGACATGTGGATACGCACCCCACAAACCAACAAGCTTGGGAAGCGTGGGGCACATGGTTTATTCATGGGGTACGAAAAAGGTGCATACAGGGTATGGATGACTGACTCTAAATCCATAAAGTTCACAAGGAGTGTTGAGTACAATCCTAAGTGGGGGGGAAATGTGGGAATTTTCCAGAGTTACCCAGAGGAGGATGAAGGTGATGTGAAGAAAGCAGATCATGCTGAGAAAGCTGAGGAAACTGAGGATGAGGATGATGATGATGATCAGAGTTCGGATTCCAGTTCAGTGGGCGGCGCTGCTGCTGATGTCAGTGAAAGTGATGACACAGCAGACTACAAGAGTGCAAAGGCCTCAGTCAGACCGTCTGATGCGTCTGACAATGAACTGGAAGAACCACTGTTCACCATTGGTCATTTTTCTCCTAAGAAAGAGGAGATGAGTCCAGAAGACGTGCGTCTGGTTCGCAGGTCTGAAAGGGCAACAAAAGGCAGACCTCCAAAGAGATTTGCTGATGAGTTTGCTAAGACAGCAACTGCTGTTCTTAGTAGCTCAGAGAAGGTGTGGGAACCTTCAAGCTTCAAAGAGGTTCAGGAGTTAACCTCTAAAGATGCTGAGCCTTGGCTTAATGCCATGAAGGCTGAAGTTGATTCCTTGAACAGGAACCAAACTTGGGAGCTGGTACCGGTAGTCCCAGGTATGAGACTGGTTGGCAGCAAATGGGTCTTCAAGGCCAAGACAGACCAGAATGGCAAGGTTGTCAGACACAAAGCCAGATTGGTTGCCAGAGGTTTTTCACAGGTACCAGGACAGGATTACCACGAGACCTACTCACCCACCGTCAAATATGAGAGCATTCGGCTGATGCTCAAGATCGCTGCGGAGGAGAAACTGCATGTTTCCCATCATGACATTAATACAGCTTTTTTGTACAGGATTTTGAACGAGGAGCTGTTTATGCTTCCACCTGACGGGATGCAGATACAGAAGGGAATGGTCTGTAAACTGCGGAAATCCTTATATGGTCTCAAGCAGAGTGCTAGGTGTTGGAACACAAAACTCACTGAAACGTTGCTTTCTCTAGGTTTTCACCAGGGCAAAGCTGATCCATGTGTGTTTGTCAAGGAGGAGGGGCAAAACAAACTGTATTGTTTATGTTTTGTTGATGATCTTCTGATGTTTTGGAAGAATCAGGCTTTCTATCAAAGCACCCTAGCTCAGCTGAAGGAGCACTTTGACATGAAGGATCTTGGTGAGGTATCCAACTATCTTTCTCTGCAGGTGGAGAAGGACCAAGCAGGTAATTTTCTGGTACACCAAACACAGAAAATTGCTGATGTATTAACCAGGTTGAATTTGGTCGATGCAAACCCAGCAGACACACCGATGGTGACAGGTTACCAGGTAGACAGTACTGCTGAAGCGTTTTCTGACACAACGCTGTACAGATGCATTCTAGGCAAGCTGAATTTCATTGCCAGATGTTCAAGACCTGACATAGCTGTAAGCTGTAATCTGCTTAGCAGACATGCCAACAATCCTACGGTTCAGGATTGGAAAGCTCTGAAGCGCATAGCCCGCTATTTGAAAGGGACTATGCACTACAGGCTGAGGTTCACCATTCAGAAGACTGGAGGTCTTGAAATCTTTGCAGATGCAAGTTTTGGAAGTGACACCACGGATGGTACAAGCACTTCTGGAGTATGCTACATGTACAACCACTGCCTGTTTGACTGGTTGTGCAAGAAGCAAACAACAGTGAGCCTAAGTTCCTGTGAAGCAGAACTCAATGCTCTGTCATTTTCACTCATGGATTGTGAATGGTTGATGCAACTGTTTAAGGACATTGGGGTTTCTGTGAAATGTCCTATACAAGTGTATCAAGACAATAGATCGTGTTTGGCTTTGCTGAACTCCGAGAGTTGCAAGCAAAGAACCAAGTACTTGCAGATTAAGCTACATCGTGCAAGAGAGTGTATTCAGAAAGGACTGATTCAGGTGTCCTACATGCCAGGAAATGAAATTCCTGCTGATCTGTTGTCTAAGGTTGTTAACAGAGAACAACTTAAGGTTTACGTACAGAGGTTGCAATTGGGTTGAACCACAGGTACTACAGGTTACACGGAAAGGGGGAGGATGTTAGGATATTTCCGTTCCACCTTAAGAGGGAGCAGGCTTTTGTGAGTCACAGAGTCTGCGTATTTCCTGTTACAGGATGTTTATGTGTTTGCTATTGCTTTTGTTTTCTCTGTCTGTGCTTGAACGCTGAAGCAGACGGTCATGTTTTCCCTTTGTTCTGACCAACGTTGAATAAACTGTAAATATGCTCTCCTGCTGTGCATCTTTTGCTGTGTGGATTCTGCTGAAAGAGTGTGCACTAGCCTAGGAATGTGGCAGTCTATTTCCAAAGGCTTCGTGTCGCTAAATGATACTGCGTGACTGCGTGACTACGGGAGGCAGATGGATCGTCCGGCAGCCGGCTTGGGGGCTCAGATGGACGTTATCTCCCTGGCAGTATCCCAACAGGGAGGTCGGATGGATGCTTGATTTCTACCATTGTTAGAGATATTGTGCAAAAGCTTCATTATTATATGCATAAACATGATACAATGTCTATAGGGAAGAACGCTGCCTATCGACCTACTGTGCTTTACAGTAGACAACAGATTGGATCAGGTGGAAGGGAAAGAAAAAGGCACGTAGAAAAGTTTGTAGAGGCACATCAAGCCTCTGTATCCTCAAGACTTGACTACTGCAATGAATACAGTGTGGGGCTGCCCTTGAAGTTGGTCTAGAAGCTGCAGCACCATATTTTTCACTCCATAAGATGCACCTGACCACAAGACGCACCTAGTTTTTAGAGGAGGAAAGGGGAAAAGCCCCATATTTTGGGGGATCAGCTCACAGTTGTGCAGCTTCTTTTGCGAAGGGGAAAAATTCTGTTTTTATGGGGTTCAACTCACAGTTCTGCAGCTTCTTTAGGAAAGGAAAGGGAGCTATTTCTACAGTTTCCAGACAGATAATCTAATCAGCCAGTCACATGTTGCTGGAGAAACAAACAGCCTTCGTTGCAGAACATTCGACAGTGGAGGCCTGGGCAAGGGGCCGGGACCAGAAAGGGAGCCAGCGATCGACCGCACGTTCGCTCCATAAGACGCACAGACATTTCCCCTTACTTTTTAGGAGGAAAAAAGTGCATCTTATGGAGTGAAAAATACGGTAGATATAAAATATTGCTGTGAAGTTGTGGTTTGGAGCTAACCACACTACAATTTTGTGAAGCAGCTGTGCTGGCTGCCTATAAGCTACTGAGCCAGGTTCAAGGTGCTGTTTGGATTTGAAGAAGAAGAAGAGTTTGGATTTGATATCTGGCACGAACACTACCTGAAGGCACGAACACTACCTGAAGGAGTCTCAAAGCGGCTAACATTCTCCTTTCCTTTCCTTTCCTCCCCCACAACAAACACTCTGTGAGGTGAGTGAGGCTGAGAGACTTCAGAGAAGTGTGACCAGCCCAAGGTCACCCAGCAGCTGCATGTGGAGGAGCGGAGACGCGAACCCGGTTCACCAGATTACGAGACTACCGCTCTTAACCACTACACCACACTGGCTCTCTGTTACTTGTCCACAAAGTCCTAAACCAGGGGCAAGAAACCACAAGCTTGCATGCCCTTCAAGCCTTTCTGTTTGTCCCACAAGAGTCTCCTCAGGCCACACCCATTTCCTAACCACACCCCTCTAATGTGCAGCAGGAGGGAGTTCTGGAGGGTAGGTGCCACCACACTAAAGACCCAGTTCTTATCTCATATAGACTGGACCTCCTGATGACAATGTGTCAAGGACTGGCTAGTTGAGGAGGAGTGGTAGAAGCCACCTGACCAGGGAAAGTACAGGAGAGCACAGTCTGGACCCAGGTCCAGACTGGTGGGCAATTGGACACACTCCAGAGGAGAAGAGGAGCTGGGAGATACTGGAGGGCGAGGAACAGGGGCCACCAAGCAGATGCCCCAGCCCAGAGTCATGACAGGAGTCAGACTTGGCACCAGATGACTGTGTGTCTGCCCAAAGCCTGCTAGCACCTCCTCCCTTGCCCCAAACAAGGTGTTTACTCCATGTAACAGAGAACAAAACAGAGACAGGAAAGTTCCTGTAGGCAGTTGACAGTTAGAAAATAGTCTAGAAGGGTTCCCAGGTGTCAAAAGAGGTTATTTATGTGTGCTGCTACTATGGCCCGTGTTATGTTAGCCCCCAAATGGAAAACAAACGAGGTCCCAACCAAAGAAGAATGGCAACTTAAGAATATGCGCAGCTTGCAGAGTTAACCTATAGAATAAGAGAACAAGAAGAACATACGTTTAGAGAAGATTGGAAAACGTTTATTGAATATATGGGAAATAACTGTGTAGCTACAGCTGAAAACGCTGGCAGCCTTAAGATAAATTAAACAGTGTAAATAAGTTTTGATGGATGTAATAATGGAATACTGAATGGTATAGTTTTTGTAAAATATGCAGGGATTTATGATATGCAAAATGAACCGTGGAAAGAGAAGAAAGGAAGTCATTGATATCTTAAGGGTGTAAAAATGAGTACTTTAAATTGTAAAACAGAAAATTTAATTTAAAAATTATATATATATATACACACACACACACACATATACATATACATATACATATACATATATATATATAATGTCTAGAAGGAGAGGAGCTAGCCTCTCTGAGCACCAGCTTACGTGAGAGAGCATATCTCACAAGTTTCTGTATGTTCCTGTTCTGATTTTATAATAAAACTGTTAACTCCAAGTTCACTGTGTTACCCTGTATCTCTCTCACCTTTGCTGAACTGTGCTACATCTCAGCGTTCAAGCCATGACACAAGAGTATCTGCAGGAGGCCCTCTATACTATCACTAGAGGTCGCAGTTCTTATCTTTGCTGGTGCAGCTGTGCTCAGCATGGGCTTCAGTGGACTCTCAGTCCTTCATCTCCCCAGCTGGCCCTCAGTGGTCATGCACTGGTGTGTGCAAGGACCTCCTAACATGAGAACTGAGCACTCATCATACTGGAGGGAAGTTTCAAGCATGGTTCTGCCCTGGGTACCGTGTTCTTCATCATTTCTGCAGTGTCTTAGATGAAGAGCCATAGAGAACAGGAGTGCCATCTTGAATAAAATATGGGGGGGGGGAGTAAGCCCCACCCCACATAATTGATCACAATCTGTGGTGCACACACATCAATTGAATGGCAATGCCCCTCAACTGGCTGGCCCCCCAAATATTTTACTGGGCGGGGGGGCAAAGAGCCCTCAGTCCTTAGGAATTTTGAGACAATGCAAAACTAGGAGGAGCAGCTAACCCCTCATAAGATCCTGGAATAAAATTCAAAATAAAATTGATAGAATGGAAATTTGGGCTGGAGATAACATAATGTTATTCAATTGAGACTCGTGCAAAGTTCTGCATTTGTTGGGATGGAAATCATATGTGCAGGGAGACAATGCAGGATATCTGATTTGGCATAAACATATGAGAAATGAATCTTGGCATTATTGGCCTTCACAAGTTTCACAAGCTAAGCTTTGTGTTGTGTTAATACAAACACTTTATTATGCACAAGTCCAGCTGCATCTGAGCTACTCTTCCCAATTCCGGGTTCAAAATCCAAGAAGGGTATAAGCAAATTGGAATGGGTTTTGAGGAGGGGATTGAAGATGGTGAAGGCGATGGGAAACAAGTTGTATGAAGCAAAGTATTAGGATATGGCTGTGTTTATTCTAGAGGACAGAAAAGTCTGGGGTAGGGATGGGCGGAATGGAGGGCACTTGAAAAATCTGAAGGGTTGTCACAGGTACCAGAGATGGGGAACCTCTGGCTCATTGGCTAAATAGGACCCACCAAGGGTCCAGATTTGGTACATGAAACCCACTTTCCCTAGCCATGCTACCCTACCCCACACCTAACAGCATGTGATGTCAGGTGCTGGACAGGTAAATCTGCAAAGGAACAGCCAGGACCCATGGAATGTGTTCTCTGTTGTTTCTCTACAAGCAGGGCTTGATTTCAATGCCTAATAATAATAATAATAATAATAATAATAATAATAATAATAATTTATTATTTATACCCCGCCCATCTGGCTAGGTTTCCCCAGCCACTCTGGGCGACTTCCAACAGAATATTAAAATACAATAGTCTATTAAGCTTTAAAAGCTTCCCTAAACAGGGCTGCCTTCAGATGTCTTCTAAAAGTCTGGTAGTTGTTTTTCGCTTTGACATCTGGTGGGAGGGCATTCCACAGGGCGGGTGCAACTACCGAGAAGGCCCTCTGCCTGGTTCCCTGTAACTTGGCTTCTCACAGCAAGGGAACTGCCAGAAGGCCCTCAGCACTGGACCTCAGAGTCCGGGCAGAATGATGGGGGTGGAGATGCTCCTTCAGGTATACTGGACCGAGGTCGTTTTAAATTTGGTGCCAAATACAAACCCTATCAGGATGGGATCCACTGGCCAGCTCCCAAGTGGAGCCGATCCCTGCCATGTATTTAAATTCAGCAGCAAGGCCCACTGGGACCAGATTCATCTGGGAGTTCCCAGTCAGAACTCCCAAGTGGATACAATCCATGTTGAACAAAGAGCTTCCATTTGGTGCTGAATTCAGTGGTCCAACCCTCCTGTCACTGGTGGTCTCCAAAGGGTGGTGATGTTCTAAATTTGCCCACTGGCTGGACCTGGTTCTTCATCCCAGCTCTAGATCAAATGCTCTTAGGTTGTAAGGGCGTACATTTTGGTTGACTATTGGAAGAAACCTCTTGATGTTGAGAGCAGTTCAGCAATGGAGTTAATTATGTAGAGTGGAAGGAGCTTCCCCTCACTTGAGATCTTTAAGCAGAGACTGGAGAACCATCTGTTGGAGACCCCCTGGATCTCCTGAAACAACCCAACTCTATTATTTTGGTGTATCTTGAGGGAGGGAATAAGGGGGCTCTGTTGAAATGTAAGTAGATTTCTACCCAAGTATTCAGCTGTGTCTTAGTGATGGATTATTTCCTAAGCTTCAGTGTATACATATGCCACACACTCATTTAGCAAAGGGAAAAAAACATGATGAAGGAATGAGTTTTTAGAATTAATAGTTCCTGCCAGTTTAATTAACAGTCTGGAGTAATCCACTGGATTGAGTGGAAGGCTCAGCTCGTTGTACTGAAGATTTGTTTTGGTGTCTTGGGAGAATGCTGGAAGCATTTTTCCACAGTTATACAGTGGTTTATATATATAAATGACCATCATTAGGATATTGGAAGGGGGGCAGATTAATGGGCATACAGCTAGCAGAGAATTGCATTCTGACTGAACAATGGGGAGCAAATGATAGGCCTGGGGGCAGCACTAGTTAGATCTCAGGGTCCTCAGCATCTCTTTAGGAACACAACTTTAATATGATCTTTAATCAAACTAGAACAACAACAGCAAAACCCTGAGCACTGAGTCACTTGACAAGTCAATGAAAATAAAGGCAAATCTCCCTTGAATCAATCTTTGCTTACAAGACCAATTAGACCTATATCAGTAACGGTTGTTGGGCTACACATAATTCCTGGCGGTTGAAGCCACGCCGACTGAGGGTGATAGAAGGAGGGTGTAGTAGTCCAACAAAATCTGAGGAGCCTGGGTTTGAAGGTCCTTCAAGGCAAAGCGCAATTCACAGATTTGCCACACGGGGCAGCTGTACAGAGATCCGGCAACTCTTGACAGTTTGCTATAGAATTGTGATAATCAAAGAGATAGCTTCTTGCTCCCTCCGTTACTTGTAGATCCTTCACCAAGCCTGCACCTGCTTTCCTTCTCCTCTCTTCCAGAGCGGCCGGAATGTAATTACACAATAGAATCTAATTAATCTAACCCTCAGGCTGATTACATTGTGGCCAGGACCTCATGAACACTGAAACGAGAATTCTCTGCTGGCAATGGTGCAAGGAGTGCGCACGTAACAACGCTCACTGTCGTAACATGTGGAAATGGTGGCATGCTGCCACCTGGGAGGTTACAGCTGCTTTGCATTAGCAGCCAAGGGAGAGCAAATTTATTGACTGTGCAAAATCCATTTTGGGATGGTTTAAAAGAAGCTGGTCAACTGTGTTAATGACAATGTTGTCTTATATTGTAAGAGCTGATGACGCAGCGGGATGAAGACATGATTGTGTTGACAGATGGGTTCCTTTTGTTCTGTACTGGAACAACAAATAGCAAGACAATGTTCAACTTCGTTATTTTGTTTTTGCTGGCTATGAGGGCCACATTCAGCCCCTGGGCCTGAGGTTCCTCAATGAACATTTATATATTAGATTCCCAATACAGTGAAATGACAATTCCAGGGTTTCTAGCAGTACAAAATCCCTGCAGATAAACTATCTCCTGAACTAGGGTAACCAGACATCCCCGGTTCCCAGAAACAGCCCCCAGATTTGTAAATCTGTCCCCAGACAAATTCCATCCCCGGAATGACCCCAGATTTGCAAATCTGTCCCCAGGAAACAGTGGCGTAGCGTGGGTTGTCAGCACCCGGGACAAGGCAAGTAATTTGTGCCCCCTAACCCGTAGATTTGCGCCCCCTAACCTGTGGATTTGCGCCCCCTAACCCATGGATTTGCCCTAACCCCAGATTTAGCGCCCGGTGCGGCCGGCCCCCCCTGCACCCCCCACGCTACGCCACTGCCAGGAAATGGGGCAGTGGCAGCAGCCTCAGCAGCCCGGAGCCAGGCTGGTAGCGCAGTTGGCTCTGGCTGGCTCTGAAGAGGCTCTGACTGCCGCTGCTGAAGAGGACCAGGGATGTCCGGCGGTTCAGATCTCCTGCCCCCTTCCACCTTTGTTTTGACCGATGGGGGAGGCTCAGGAGTTGTGGGTGGGCGGCCGTTGCGTAGGATGGGCGAAAGGCACACGGTTTCTCTGCTGGGCAAGATGCAAAGCCCTTCTTTCACACCCTGTGAAACATAAATGCACAGAGTTTTTTTAAAAACTGGGCAACGGCATACCACCTGCCCATGACTTCTGAGCCTCCCCCAATCTCCTGCCCCCTTCCCCCTTTGTTTTGACAGATTGGGGGAGGCTCAGGAGCTCCAGGCAGGCAGCCATTGCCCAGTTTTTTTAAAAAAAACTCTGCGCATTTATGTTTCACAGGGTGCAAAAGAAGGGCTTTGCACCTTTATACAATATGCATGTGTGCTTGGCAGTGGCGTAGCGTGGGTTGTCAGCACCCGGGGCAAGGCAAGTAATTTGCGCCCCTAACCCGTGGATTTGCGCCCCCTAACCCGTGGATTTGCGCCCCTTAACCAATGGATTTGCCCTAACCCCAGATGTTGCGCCCGGTGCGGCCGGCCCCCCCTGCACCCCCCACGCTACGCCACTGGTGCTTGGGCCCAGGGTCTTTTGCCTCACCATCCCCACTACTGACTCCCTGTTGCTACTCAGCTTGAAAAAAAAAGGGGGGGCAGATTCATTGAAAAAAATCTGGTAACCATACCCTGAACAGGTCCATGAAACAGAGCTTAAAGAGGTGCTGTTAAAATTGCTTCCCGTGAGTTTGGGGGTACAATGCAAAGCACTGCAAAAGAGCTAAAAGTATAGAGTTTTGCCTGCAACAACTGCTTGGGGGCCTCAAGGACGTCCCTGGTTTTGCATTGTGGGAAGCAGGACACTGCTCTAGCTGAACATTTTGTCTGATCCGGCAAGGCTCTTCTAAGGTTATTAGGAGCCTTGTAATAAAGCACACTGAAGCATTATTATAGAATTAATTACCCCCCATCAGAGGTAATGTTTGGCACTCAAAGCTGCGCTGGTTAAATTCACCTGCTCAGATATAATCAATGATTTTGTGCTACTTCAGAGAAATCATTAACAAGGCCGGACCCTGGTACAAAATATTCTGCAAGCAATCTAATCATAATGGCCCTGCTCTGTCTCTAAAATTAGGTCCATTTCCTATTTTTGCTTTTTTAAAAATCTCCCGGCCTCGCATATCTCCAGCCAACGCACTTATATCACAACAATGAAACACACACATTTCAAATAGCTGTTGTGGACAGCTTGTACTTTACTTTTTAAAAACAGGCACAAGTTCTAGGTGCAGGCCAATTTTTTTATGATGTATAACAACATTGGGTCTTTAAAGGGGGGGGGGGTTGCAGGAATTTTCACTACCCCCTTGGCAGGGATTCTCAGTTCCGGCAAAAACAAAACAACCCAAGCAAGTCCAATCTCCTCCACAAAGATTTATCAGTTTTATAGTCTCCTTGAACCGTGCACCCAAGCTCCTCAACAGCAAAAAAAAACCCCACCAAAAACCCAGGGAATTCGGATTCGGTAGGGTGCTGCAAAAGACCTTTACCCCACATCAAGAAATAACAATTCTCAGAGCTCTGTGGGAGGAAGACGAAGGAATTTAATATTAAAGCAGTTTGTCTGTAACATGGAGAAGCTCATGCAGCAAAATTTAATTTTCAAGCTAAGGAAAGGAGGAGGATACACTCACTGAACATCTGAACCTATACCTAGAAAGGGGAAGGATGAATTCTTCACATAATGAACCTTTGACTTACTGGATTCACTGCTATCCAGTGTTATGCTGGTTGCAAAATTAAATGTGTTTTTGAAAGAACAGGTCTCCAAGCTGGAGACTGATACATCCATCAGTCATGTGCTAATGCACTACACATATCTCTGGCCACCTGCCTTCCGATGGATGCCTAGCTAAGGACTGCCAGCTCCTGTTTGGATAGCCTGAACCAAAGATAATTGATGCTGGATGCGGCAATCTGTTTGGAGCTTCAGTTTGGTTTTCTATAAAAATAAAACAATAACATTTTTTTTAACTCCAGTATTAGAATCATTTTCCCAGCCCTGAGTTCCCAAATGTTGTTCCCGATGTTTGGATCCCCGGTCTAATCCTTAGCAGCCTTATCCGAAATGCTTTCAGATTCTCCATGGTAATAAGAGAATGTATCAGCCCATGTGATGACTGTACCACTTTTGAAACATTATGAGGGATGTGCAAGCGGAGGTGTATATCCCGCCCTCCCTAGCCAAAGTCGGGCTCAGGGCGGCTAACAGATACATAACATTGGTATAAAATCAAACAATAATTAAATTACCTCCTAAAAACATGTCAAAATCAAATTAAAGTCTGATTAGATGGCTTTCCACAGGGTTAGGGGTGGGAACAGTAAGTGCTCCCCTGAATTGAAATTTCAGCCTTCACGACATAGGAAAATGGCCAAGTAAACAGCTATTTTTGTGGAGGAGGGTCAAGATATTAACTGATATGCATGAAATTTCATATATAGCTATATAATCCCTAGTGTAGTAAGATAAGACCTTTGGAGCAGGCATTTTTTTAAAAAAAAGTTTTTTATGAACCCCCCTAAAGGTAAAGGTAAAGGTAAAGGGACCCCTGACCATTAGGTCCAGTCATGGCCGACTCTGAGGTTGCGGCACTCATCTTGCTTTACTGGCCGAGGGAGCCGGCGTGCAGCTTCCGGGTCATGTGGCCAGCATGACTAAGCCGCTTCTGGCGAACCAGAGCAGTGCACGGAAACGCCGTTTACCTTCCCGCTGGAGTGGTAGCTATTTATCTACTTGCACTTTGACATGCTTTCGAATTGCTAGGTGGGCAGGAGCAGGGACCGAGCAATGAATGGGAGCTCACCCCGTTGCGGGGATTCAAACCGCCAACCTTCTGATCGGCAAGCCCTAGGCTCTGTGAACCCCCCTGGTAGGGCAGTAATTGTTCCTTTATAATTTGTCACCTCCTCCATGATGGAACTTGGGGCAAACCGCCGCCCCTACACCTCTGTGTGCAAGAATAGCACTGGTGGGGGGGCGTGTCCCTCTTCCCATCTTGTATACAGAATTATTGCAGTTGTTTTCTAGTGGGGTGTTAATACAATCACTGACATTTAACATCAAATAGAAAGCACTTACGCGTCTTTCTGCTGGAAAGTATTTATTGCACTTCTGACAACTTCTTGCTGGCTACTTTTCACCACCTTGATAATTTAGCTGCAGGGGTAATAGGGGGAGGGAACACCTCCAACAAAGCCCTTTGCTTTGTTCTTTCAGCATTGAAATGTTCCAGTCCAGGAGATTTATGAAGTTTATTTAAGACTGTACCTTTCGATAACAAAACAGAATCTACTTTTACTTTTCCAGTTTCATTTGGCCGAGAGAATAAGCCCACTTCCCTCCCCCTTAGACCGCCTCTGCTTTCTTCTGTAGACATATTGCTTTGTCCAAGCGCAAACAAACAATATATTTAATTGCCTTTCCAGTGCCAAATGGGACAGGAGACCTGAATGGCGCTGGGCTCTTGGAGATCAAAACAAGCCCCTTGCATTGTGGAGTCTCAGACTGGCACATAAAATGTTACTGGGTTATGTAAGATATTTGGCGCTACGGGTTTGAAGGTGCATGTCTGGAGGGGGGGCAGGGAAAGCTCGTACAGTGGTACCTCGGGTTAAGTACTTAATTCGTTCCGGAGGTCCGTTTTTAACCTGAAACTGTTCTTAACCTGAAGCACCACTTTAGCTAATGGGGCCTCCTGCTGCTGCCGTGCCGCTGGAGCATGATTTCTGTTCTCATACTGAAGCAAAGTTCTTAACCCGAGGTACTACAGTGGTGCCTCGCAAGACGAAATTAATTCGTTCTGCGAGTCTTTTCGTCTTGCGAATTTTTTGTCTTGCGAAGTCGCAACTGCACCTCTTCAAGCAATGCACCCTGGGTATTAACGGTTTTAAGAAAAAGGAAACAAACTTGCAAGACGTTTTCGTCTTGCGAAGCAAGCCCATAGGGAAATTCGTCTTGCGAAGCAGCTCAAAAAACAAAAAACTCTTTCGTCTTGCGAGTTTTTCGTCTTGCGAGGCATTCGTCTTGCAAGGTACCACTGTATTTCTGGGTTAGCGGAGTCTGTAACCTGAAGCGTATGTAACCCGAGGTACCACTGTACATCCCTTCAGTCTTTAAATGAGCGGTGATCAGTTTGGAAGAAAAGAACAGAAAGGAACATTACACTAGTATTCATTTGGTAGTTGCCTCAGAGCAAGGGTACCGACTTGAATAAAATATTGGGGTGAGGGGAGAGGCAAGCCCTGCCCCGCATAATCGATCACAATCTGTGGTGCATACAAACCATTTTTTGGGAAATACTTCTTATTGAAGATTTTCTTAAATTACAAAAGAATGTGCAATGTCTCTCCTCTTTTAACCCCTCAAATATAGAGTCCCTTAGTTACGTTCAATGTAAGACCATGTTGTATCTAGTATAGGGTTGAAGGGGAAGAGAGGGGGAAGGAGAGAGTGGTGGAGAGAGGGGGGTGGTACATTTGAATGGCAATGCTTATCAACCTTGGGGGGCCCTGGGCCCCTCAAATATATTATTGGGGAGGTCGAAGGGACCTTGGCCCCTAGGAGTTGGCTCCTATGACTCAAAGCAGGGGTCAGCAAACTTTTTCAGCAGGGGGCCGGTCCACTGTCCCTCAGACCTTGTGGGGGGCCGGACTATATTTTTTTTGGGGGGGATGACCAATTCCTATGCCCCACAAATAACCCAGAGATGCATTTTAAATAAAAGGACACATTCTGCTCACGTAAAAACATGCTGATTCCGGACCGTCCACAGGCCGGGTTGAGAAGGCGATTGGGCAGGATCTGGCCCCTGAACCTTAGTTTGCCTACCCATGCCTCAGAGGAAATTGGGAGCCAAAGGGACTTTTGACATATACAGGGACCTCTTTATGGTGGCCCCCAGGTTGTGGAACTGGGATCTAGTTTGCACCATCATCGTCATCTATTGGTCATGACACATCTCTTTAGCCAGATCTGTGCTTACGGTGTGGTCTTCACACTTCTTTCACTGATGTTCCACACATCAACGCATTAACTGAGTTGCTGGTTAATTCTGTGGTTGTGTTTTATGATTTTATTATACTATCTACCTGTTATAGTTGTGATGTTTCTGTAACCAGCTCTGGGAACATTCCGTGAAGGGTAGGATCTAGGAGCAAATTATCTACTATATATTTTGGACCGTTGTGATTTATTTGTCAATTCACTCTGCCTTTAGACACTTCTTAAGGTATCGTAACCAAATATTGCATGATGGTTCCTGAAATCAAGGAACAGGTTTTTGTCTGTTTGCATACAACGGGGCACAATTTTGAACCAAGATGGCAAAATGAACCTTTCAAAACTGCACTGATTTTCACCACTGAGTTCAAAACTGCACCGTTGTTTTTGTTTCTTAGGATTCCCAGAAAAAATCAGGTACAAGACTGCTGGTAAATAACTAACTAACTGGGGATGAAGTTCTACATTCTGCATCAGGGATCTATGCATAATGTCACTGGAGAGCAGGGTAAGAAAGCTTCAGATAATATGGATATACCCATTACACTTTGCACTTCCAATGCAATTTTATTTTTTTGAGTAAATAAAAAAAAATTGAAATTGTGTATTTTGAGGGAAAATATGTTTAGAAATGTGTATTTTGGAATTAAATGCACATCTTCACATGATTTCTTTTTAAAGAGCAGGCTGTGTGCTCCTAAATCACAGGAACACAAGGAGCTACCTTAGGATGAATCAGACCATTGGTCCATTTAGCTCAGTATTGTCTACACTGACTGGCAGTGGCTCTCTATTGTTCTAGACAGGGAGCCTCTCAGGGAGCCTACCTGGAGATGCTGGGGACCTTCTGCATGCAAAGCAGATGCTCTGCCACTGAGCTCCAAGTTACTCCCCCATCCCTACCCGACAGGTATTCCCACTATTGCCAAAGTGCTGCACCAACAAGCACAAAACAACCCCTCTGCAGAGCCACAGATCCAACTCAGTGGTGTAACTCTAGAAAATGTCAATCACTTCTCCTACCTGGGCAGTTATCTCTCCACAAGGGCCAACATTGCTGCCAAACTCTAACATTGCCTGAGCTCTGCGAGTGCAGCTTTCTCCCGATTGAAGTGCAGAGTGTTTGAGGACCGGAACATTCACAGGGAAACCAAACTGCTTGTTTGCTAAGCTATTGTACTACCAACCTTACTATATGCTTGTGAAACATGGACCACTTATAAACGCCATCTCCAACTCCTCGAAAGATTCCACCAGTGGTGTCTCCGAAAATTTTTACACATCACTTGGGAAGACAAGTGCACTAATGCCAGTGTACTGGAAGAAGCAAAGATCACCAGTGTCGAAGCAATGATTTTTCAATATCAGCTTCATTGTACTGGTCATATTGTGCGGATGCTTGATGATCGTCTTCCAAAGCAACTACTCTATTCCAAACTTAAGAATGGAAAGTGTAATGCTGGTGGTCAACAAAAGAGGTTTAAAGACTGTCTCAATGCAAATCTTAAAAAATGTAGTATAAACACCAACAATTGGGAAACACTTTCCTGCGAGCGCTCCAGCTGGAGAACAGCCTTTACCAAAGGTGTCATGGATTTTGAAGACACTCAAACTCTGGGCATAAGGGAGAAATACGCTAAGAGGTAGGTACGTTTGGCAAACCTTCACCATGATCAACTCCTGCTCGGAAACCTCAGTCCTCACTGTGGAAGGACGTGTGGATCCAGAATTGATCAGACACTTACGGACTCACTATTAAGACCGTGTTTATGGAAGACAATCTTACTCAGCTATGAGTGATCGCCAAAGAAGAAGATATTGTAGTCCTTTAATTTTACCACCATATCACAGACAGGGTCTTGCAGGAGTTTTCTGTTCTCTGCTGAGATTCCTTCTGGGGAAAGCCGCCTAATCTGAGGAATTTGTCGCCTTTTGTGGTGGCTGAGTGGGAGCGGGAACAGAAATGCCCCAGATTTTTATTCCATTCTGCTCCTCTTTACTGATGGACATAAAAGGCAGTCTTTGGTTCTGTGCTCTGCTCATGTGCTGGTCCTCGCACATCTTTCCTTAATTATATAGCCTGCTTTCCTGATTGCAGTAAACAACATAAGGCATACCGCCGGCAACGATCTCAGATCATTTCTTGGGAGCAGTTTCATATTTAATATAATAATTGGTTTGGCTGGACATAAATCGTATGTCACGAGACCCAGGGAATCAAGAAATTGATGCTATCTTTTCCTGGCAGAACCCCATCTCCCCCCCAAAAAAAAAAAATCAGTCCCAGCAGTCGCAGTATTACTCAGTAATTATGCCTTGAACCTCTCTGTGTTGATACATTTGCTATTTCTCCGTTGTGCACAACAAATCTGTGACGAACAGCAAAGGCCGCATGTGGCATTAATGCTCATCAAATAGTAGAGTGCAATTAAAGGATGGGGCATTTATTTCCTCTCTTCTCAAGAAAATGGGACGTACATGAAAGATAAGCCTCCCACCTGGTTTGAAACAGAGCTGGCCTCACCTGGAAATCCACTAGGGTAGTGGTGAATGCTGAAGTGCAGGAATTCATCCTGACTGCTGCTATAGACACCCCTCCACACACATACAAGGGGAGTCCATAGCCATGCCTCAAAGGAGTTCAGAGCCATCCTGCTGAGAATTGCCCATTGCATGCCAAGGCACCCGAGCCACCAAGTTCCCAGGAGAACAATAAATCACACTGACACAGAGTATTTTGGTTTATGGGTTCAAATAGACACAACTTTATTGCTTACAGGTGTGAGCAGCTTCGCTTAGGCATTGGGGTGAAGCCAGGCTATATTTTGACTCTGGCCTGTCTGCAGGGAGGAGTCCATGGAAACGTAAACCATCGATAGGGGGTGCTCTATAACTTACATCAGATAGTGGCACCCCAAGGGGTCCCCGTAGGGCCTGTGATATGGCCCTAGCCCACGCCCAGGCTTCAGACAGTATTCACACCCCAGATCCCTTTACGGTCATACCTCAGGTTACAGACGCTTCAGGTTGCCGTTTTTGAGTTGCACACCACACCGAACCCAGAAGTACCGGAATGGGTTACTTCTGGGTTTCAGCGCTCGTGCATGCGAAGAACCACTAAATCGAGCTTTGCATATGCACAGAAGCATTAAATTGTGATGTACGCGTGCACAGATGCAGCGCTGTGGGTTGCAAACGTGCCTCCTGCACAGATCATGTTTGCAACCTCAGTAAGGATACCCTTACTGAGGAGGGGCAGGCAAAGGCAACAATCTCCTCCAACCAAACAGAGGCTTACCCAGTGCTGGCAAGAAGAGGGTACCAACTGGCTGCTCTGGGATGAAATCGCCCACGGCCACATCCACCCTGGCAGCAGATTGGCTGGGGTTGACCCCAGGACAGACGACACGGCTGGCCTTGGATGCTCATGTTTGAAAAACAAGGTGCGTATATTCACAAAAGAGGGATCCTGCTATTAGAGGTTGCCTCCCACACACTTCCGTTGCACTTTTCTGCTTGTGTGGTGGCACCTCGGTAAAACCACTTCTTACTGTTTGTAGCAGAGTTTTCCCCAGAGGCAGAGGACAAGAACAGGAGCCATACTGAAATTCTTCAATAAAGAGCTTCTTTATTGCTTGACTGGTTGCACAAGCATTTCTGTTACTGTTATATACAAGCTATTTGCATTCCTTCTCTATCTCTCCAGCACGGTATAATCTCAGTCCAGTAGTTAACAATCCGGACACAGCAAAACTCACAGTATCAGCAGCACACATTGTCTTACTTCCAACCTTGTTGTCAGCGTATGTGCTGCTAGTGTGTGTGTGTGTGTGTGTGTGTGTGTGTGCTTTCCTCATGTGGAAATTGCATCCTGCAACTTCCTCCTTTATTTGCACCTCTGGCTGACACCAATCAAGCCTACACACTGAAGAAAATTCTGGAAACCTCTTTAAAGCTTCCAGGAACTTTTATCTGTTTCTTAAAGAATGTTTTCCCAACACCTGCAATGGCTGTTATTTGTGATCACTACATGAAACCTTCATTTACAGAGGCAGTCTACTCTGTGCAAAGAGTAGAAATTGTTGTGTGCATGTGGTTGAGGCTCACCTCCTTTTACGGCCTCCCTGAGAAAAACGAAGAGGGGGGAAAGCAGACTGTCTCTTGCTGCAATCCAACGCTAGATTTGACAGCCCTTGCTCTGTGTGACCGAGCAAAGCAATTCTTCTGTTCTCGTTCTTATTAGATGATGGAAGTACAAGCCACACCCGCTTCATTTCTCACACTTCAAAAACCAATTCGTTTCCTGCTCTCTTAGACCAAGGAAAAATAACTTGTTTGCTTCAGTTTAGCCTCTTTTGGCAAAGCCTCGTTGTCGCGGCATCCCCTTCGCGTCCGCGTTTTTAACTTTTGCCTTGTTTCCTTGGAATTTGTTTTGCAGCTTTTGCATGCTGGTGAGATTAAGTGGTGAGGAAGCAAGCCTGCTGTTGCTCAATTCCTTGAATATGTAGGAGAAAATGAGTAAGATCTCATAGGAACAACATAAGAACACAGGCCTTTTACCAAGTCAGACCCATCTATGTATTGCCTTTTTTTAAAAAAAACAACACACTTTTTTATTCAGTTTTACACTACACATTTAAATTCAAACATTAGACAACATCATCATATAGGCTCCCCTGAATCCTTAGATGGCCCTCCACCCTTCCATGGCTTGCATTTTCAGTCTTTTTCAACTGTGTCATATATTTTCTCTATTTGTCTTAAAATGATCCATTTTTACCTTAGTTTTTAGTACATTACAAGCGTTACTCAAAGTTTTTGGTTGTTTGCAGTGTCCTCTTAGGTAATTTGTAATTTGAGTTTCTGCTAGTGCAACCGCTCTGCTGGCTTCCTCTGTTGCACAGCATTAAAACTCATCTGCCTGCTGTTGTTGTTTGCATTTATCCCCACCCGTTTCTCCAAGGAGAGCAAGGTCGCATGCATGGCTCTCCCTCTCTTCCTTTAATTCCCACAAGACCAACCCTGTGAGGTAGGTTAGGCTGAGAGGCCCAATGTCACACAGTGATCTCTGTGACCAAGTCGCGATTTGGATCCTGCTGTCCCAAGTCCCAGTCCAACACTTTAACCACTACACCACACCAGAACTCATGTGCTAGTGGGCAGAAAATGTTGAACATAGTCCTCACTGGAAGGACAGATCCCGAAGCTGAGGCTCCAATACTTTGGCCACCTCATGAGAAGAGAAGACTCCCTGGAAAAGACCCTGATGTTGGGAAAGATGGAGGGCACAAGGAGAAGGGGACGGCAGAGGACGAGATGGTTGGACAGTGTTCCCGAAGCGACCAGCATGAGTTTGACCAAATTGCGGGAGGCAGTGGAAGACATGAGTGCCTGGCGTGCTCTGGTCCATGGGGTCACAAAGAGTCAGACACGACTAAACAACTAAACAACAACAACCTTTACTGGAGCTTCTAAATGGAAAATGAAGAAGCACATGCATAGATTCTCTTGCACACTGAGCTGCCTGGTCTGAACACAATGACCGCTCCCCACATCAAATGGTGGGGTGCCTTTTGCGTGGTCACGTGCAGCCCCCCAGATCCCAGTGCGGCTCCTGGTAGTTCAGGCTGGCTTCATCCTCCCCAGACTGGATACCTGGAGGTCTCCGCCTACCTCAGCCAATCGCCCAATCCCACCTGGGGAGGTGCTGCCAGGGGATCAGCCAGGTAAGGGGAGGGACAACCCTGCCCACACAACAGAAGGTGAATATTACCTGCAAAGCATCAGTTGGCTCCTCCACACAAAATGTTTTGCCAGTCGTGAGCAGCATCTGCAATTGAAGGAAAGCAACGTGTTAGCACGAGCTTCTTAACTCCGGTTCTGCTAGGCAGCTGATACATATTAAATATTTAGGAACCGCAGAATTTTCATATCACAAGGGGCCCTTTGCAAATTCATAAGGTTAACTCCCCTCACCTACAGAAGCCAGTTATGAAGAGATGGAATAATTGGAAGAAAGAGTCCTACAGCAGGACACATGGAAAATGTGCACTTTCCACAGAGAAATGTTTTGCTCTTTCCTTCGCCAGTTGCCTCGAGCTTTGCAGGGGTTATTAGGAAACATCTAAGAAATGATTTGGATAGAGCTGCATCCTTTTGCTGGCAGATCTGGTCCAACGGCTCGGGTGCAGGAATGACCAATGATTTGTTTTCAGGCTGGTGAGGGTGCTTCAGGTGTTGTGTGCTGTGATCTGTGAGTGCCTGGCATCGTGCCTGGGTGGCATCACTTGATGCCCAGGACTAAGCAGTAAGGGCAACAAATGGGCAAGCAGATTTTGTGCTGGGTTCCACTTCTTTTTATTTCAAGCATTCGCAACTTTATTTGGGTACCTGGAGCACCCAGAGCTGCATTGTATGGAACCAATATGACTCTTTGGCACCTGACAGTTCTGAGCCGCTAACACAGTAACTATAATGATCTCTTGGCAGGCAAGCGGCCTGATAAGCAGCAATCCATCAGTTTTATGTATGTTTATTTACATCTGCAGAGTCGGCCCCTTGCTCGCTTAACTCAATTTCTGAGGCTCAGTGCCTTCCGCTGCGCTGTGGAGGGCCACATTCCTGACAGTTACTTACGTAGAACAGACTTGGTGTTAAAATATTATCTGTAAAAAGATGCCTGGCCTTAAAGGTGGCTTATCACACCAAAGTCAAAAACTTACTCAACTGACAAGATTTTGAGATGGGAGACGGGGGGGGGGTGGAATGGCAAAACTGTTGCATATTTGTCCGTTTCTGGAAGTGTAATCATAATTTCGATACAGACATTTCCAGTTGTTTGTGCTGTTTTGTAACATGAAATTTTCCTCTTTGAAGTTGCAATTGTTTCTGAAAGAAGTGATCTGTATTTTTCTTCTTTCACAGGAATAATGAAAAGATATACATTAGAGAAGATTGCTGAGCAGATGGATACAGAGTACTTCTTAAGACTGTCTTGAACAAATGTCTCATTTGTCCAATCAGGCTATTGGGAGAAAGTATAACTAACCTACTCATTAAACCATCCTCTCTCTCTCTCTCTCTCTCTCTCTCTCTCCCTCTCTCCCCCCTCTCTTCTTATCCCTAAATTGTCAAATATGAATCTGTCCAAATTTAATTTAATTTTTTTTATGCTTTCGTCTTTGGCATTAAGCAGGCTCTTCAGTAAATTAAGCCTACTGGATTTGTTCAAGTCTCTCTAATTTCCTCACAGTATGATCCACACACACACACACACACACACACACACTACCAGACTTCAAATCCTAATTGTATTTCAGCTTTGCAATCAACTCTTTTTCTTTTTAAAAAGAATGGAGACACAATGCGCTGAGAATGTCTCGTAAGAACAAAAGAACCTAAAACCTAAAGAGAGCTTTGTTGGAGGAGACCAAACCACCATCTAATCTAGTGGTAGTCAACCTGTCAAGCCCTCCAGATGCTGATAGACTACAGTTCCCATCATCCTGGACCTTTGACCATGCTGTGGGCAGCTGATGGAAGTTGGGATGCAGCAACATCTGGGAAGCAACACTAGTTCCTCAACCCTGATCTAGTCCAACATCCTGCTTCTAACAGCATTCAGCCTTATGACTCTGGGAAGTTTATAAGCAGTGGCACATAGCCAATGACCTTCTCCCTGAGGAATCCAGTAGTAGATCCTAGGAAAACCTAGGTTGGAATCTAGCAAGTCATGGCTTGCTGTGCTGTGGGGTAGATGAACTATAGCAGTGATGGCCAAACTTGGCCCTCCAGCTGTTTTGGGACTACAACTCCCATCATCCCTAACTAACAGGACCAGTGGTCAGGGATGATGGGAATTGTAGTCCCAAAACAGCTGGAGGGCCAAGTCTAGCCATCACTGAACTATAAATAGTTAAACTGCTAGTTAAACTACTTTTCCTATACTTGAAAGTACCCCAGAGTCTTGCTTTTGTTGCATCCATCCCCAAAGTAAGGGATTCATTTCAAGTAACTTATTGTATAAAGGTAAAGGTAAAGGTACCCCTGCCCGTATGGGCCAGTCTTGACAGACTCTGGGGTTGGTGCGCCCATCTCACTCAAGAGGCCGGGGGCCAGCGCTGTCCGGAGACACTTCCGGGTCACATGGCCAGTGTGACAAAGCTGCATCTGGCGAGCCAGCGCAGCACACGGAAACGCCGTTTACCTTCCCGCCAGTAAGCGGTCCCTATTTATCTACTTGCACCCGGGGGTGCTTTCGAACTGCTAGGTTGGCAGGCGCTGGGACCAAGCAGCGGGAGCGCACCCCGCCGCGGGGATTCAAACCGCCAACCTTTCGATCGGCAAGCCCTAGGCGCTGACGCTTTTGCCCACAGCGCCACCCGCGTCCCAACTTATTGTATAGCTAAGGCAAAATTATTCACCTTTTCTGCATTTGTGACAGCATCAAAAATGATAACAAAAAACAAACAAAAAAACAAAACAAAACACCACTTTCAGTGATTTTGCAGTTACCAAAAAGGATGCACTGCCCTTATTCTGCTGAAAGCTCTAAATGACCCAGACCCCGAATATCTGAGAGACGGCTTCCTTCTCTACAAACCCCCTCAGGTGTAAAGATCAGTAGAGGGGGCCCTTTTGGTAGTTCTGCTTTCCTTGGAGATTCAAGTGTGGTGACGGGATGGGGCCTTCTCTGTGGTGTCCC
Source organism: Podarcis siculus (assembly GCA_034642415.1). NCBI lineage: Eukaryota > Metazoa > Chordata > Lepidosauria > Squamata > Lacertidae > Podarcis > Podarcis siculus. The sequence continues at coordinate 52,780,399 of JAXCMG010000014.1, forward strand.
CTAAGTTGTGGAAAGATGCACCTGGCAACTTCATTAAACGGTTTTTAATCCTCCACCACCCCACATGTTGGGGGCTGAATGTCTGCCGTGGGGAACTTTCTCTAATTGTGCATCCTCCACAATCAATTCATCACCCTATGTCAGTTTCTACATCACAAGTAGGGGAGGTTCCCTGTGGCATAGGTTATCCTCCCAACACATGGAGGGCAGTAGGAATGCATAGCATTCCTTCAATTCTATTTGAGGGGTGGTGTGCATGTGAACAACTGAATAAGGTTATTCTGGATTCATTTTGGCTTCCCTTCATCACAAATCTGAGTGACTGGTCTAACACGACACCTTGTCTCTTATAGTATCCTGACAGACTACAGCCATTGTGCGAGTAATACGGGAAGGAAAATGAAACCTTCAGGAGGAAACAAAATGGAGCAACAGCAGAGAGGAAATCAATATCACTGAATAGGAATTATAAAGGTGAAATTAATTGTGCAAAAGCCAGTGCTTTTTTTCCTGAGGGGTACGCAGGGTTACGCATACCCTAAACATTTTGTGAATCTAAGTTTGGCCTCATTGAGGGGCAGTATTTCAATATGAGTAGGAAAATGAGAGTACCCCTAAACATTTTTTATAGAAATAAAAGCACTGGCAAAAGCAATTAATGTTCTGAGCGCCCCACCCCCAATAGCTGTTTTGTACAGTGGTACCTCGGGTTACATACACTTCAGGTTACATACGCTTCAGATTACAGACTCCGCTAACCCAGAAATAGTACCTTGAGTTAAGAACTTTGCTTCAGGACGAGAACAGAAATCACGTGGTGGCGGCGCGGCAGCAGCAGGAGGCCCCATTAGCTAAAGTGGTACTTCAAGTTAAGAACAGTTTCAGGTTAAGAATGGTCCTCCAGAATGAGTTAAGTTCTTAACCCGAGGTACCACTGTACTTGAAGATCCAAGGGGAAATAATAGTTGGTGTAGTAGCAGAACTCTGGCTCCTTTCCATAACTCCATTATAACCCAATGAATACTTTTCCTTCATGCTTAAGGAAAGATAATGGGGAAATATTTGCCTCCTTATTGGAGTTGTTAACAGCAACATTACAAGACTCTCAGCTCATTGATTCGGAACAGGCTGCTGAGATTATGAGCGTCACACATTATTTAGCTGCGAATACATCCCTAAAGGGCCTGTTGTCACACTTACTCCTTTTTAGTTATTCCGTAAAACACTTTCCCCTTTGCTTCTTTTTCTCATGTTGGATCATATGTCTCACTGCTCTTTTCCCAGTATTTAATGGACTTATTATTATTATTATTTTTTAAAGGATTGTGTGTGCATGCTTTATGCAGCCCCTTCTGGCAAAGAGAACTGTCCCTCCCCATGTACCATGAATAGTTCAGTTAGAGCATGGTGCTGATAACACCAAGGTCACAGGTTTGATCCCCATATGGGAGAGCTGCAAATTCCTGCATTGCAGGGGGTTGGACTAGATGACCCTCAGGGTCCCTTCCTGCTCTATTATCCTCTGATTCCCCCAGCTCTGCAGAACAGGGGTCAACAACATGGTGCCCTCCTGATGCCTATTGGGCCACAACTCTAATCAGCCCTGGCTATTGGCCGTGCTTATTGGGCTGGATGGGAATTGTAAGCCAACAGTCTCTGGAGCTGAGATGTTGTTGGGTTAGCGCTTTCCCCATCCTGTGGGCTTACCACGTCCCAAGATGCAACAGGAATGATCATTGTCACTGGAGATGGAATACTGGGCACGGTTCTGGTCAAAAAGAATACATTCATACCTTGGAAGTCGAACGGAATCCATTCCAGAAGTCCATTTGACTTCAAAAACTTACGGAAACCAAAGTACGGCTTCTGATTGGCTGCAGGAAGCTCCTGTAGCCAATCGGAAGCTGCGGAACCTCCATCAGACGTTTGGCTTCCAAAAGAACATTCGAAAACAGGAACACTCACTTCCGGGTTTCGATCATTCGGGAGCCGATTTGTTCGGGAACCAAGGCATTCGAGATCCAAGGTGCTGTACTCTACAGTTGGAAAGGGTTCAGATCAACAGGATGGAGTAACTCCACTATGTGAAAAAGGTTGTAGCCCTTGAGACTTCTTTGTTTAGAGAAAGGGTGAATAAGAGGTGACATGACAGAAGACTTGTAGCTGGTTGACTGACCAAACACAAAGAGTGCTCACTAGTGGTTCCTCGTCCTCCTGGGAAAAAGTGGCAAGTGGGGTGCCACAGGGTTGTGTCCTGGGCCCGCTGTTGTTCAACATCTTTATAGATGACTTGGAAGAAGGAATTGAGGGGATGCTCATCATATTTGCAGGTGACACAAAACTGGGAGGGTGTAAAGGTGGTTTCCCTCTTCGCTGCAAAACTCCAGCACACACAGCGTGATATTTACAGTCTTTATTACGTATGTACAAGGAACAGCTGCAGTTCAAAATTACATGTCCTAATCTGTCGAGTCAGATTCGGGGAATGGCTTCCTTCGATTTCGATGCCAACAAAGTAGACATGGAAACCTCACGATACATCTTTGCTCTTTACATTTCATTTCCCTCCTTGCCTGTGCTGGTGTGAAAGCCCCACCCCCGCCTTTTCTGAGTCTGAACTTCCTCTTACTGTCTCTGGTGAGTTGTAGGGCTCTTCACCATCCCTGACCCCATGCTCCTCCAGACTATGCCCTGCCCCCTGCTTTGCTTCGTGCCTCAGTTCCCTGTCTTCCTCTTCTGCCAGTTCCTGCTCAGAACCCTCCCTTGCTACCGAGGAAACTGTGTGTTCCAGCTCTTCCCTGACAGAGGGGTAGCTAATGCCGCAGAAGACAGAATCACAATTCAAAATGACCTTAACAGATTGGAGAACTGGGCTCAAACTAACAAAATGAGTTTCAATGTTTCTGCACTTAGGCAGGGAGAACCATTAAACAAATATAAGACAGGGGGGCACCTGGCTTGCCACTAGTTCACGTGAAAAGAATCTTCTTTACTCAAATCCACTTCACTCCCTCCTCTGAGGAGTTCGGCCCGTTGATCAATTGATGATGACAAGCTCAAAGAAATACCTTGCAAGTGTGAAATGGGCTTTCACAGGTAATAAAGTTACATAACCTCAAAAGCAATGCTTTTTGGAAGAGATAATTCACACATGCAGTATTTATGTTATTTTGTGAAAGCAAGCATTGTGCATTCAATCGCTTATTTTATGCTGAGTTAAACCACTGGTCCATCTAGCTCAATATAGCCTGCACTGACTGGCAGCAGCTCTCCAGGGGTTTTATAAAGGGTCCTACTTGGAGATCCTGGTGACTGAACCTGGAACCTGGAACCTTCTGAATTCAAGGTAGATGCTTTGCCGCTGAGCTATGGCCCTTCCCTGCAAAAGAAACCATAATTATCCAATGTTATTTCCTCCATCGAACAACTGATTGGTTCAAAATTGGGAAAGGAGTACGACAAGGCTGTATATTGTCTCCCTGCTTATTTAACTTATATGCAGAATTCATCATGCGAAAGGCTGGGCTGGATGAATCCCTAGCCAGAATTAAGATTGCTGGAAGAAATATCAACAACCTCAGCTATGCAGATGACACAACCTTGATGGCAGAAAGTGAGGAGGAATTAAAAAACCTTTTATTGAGGGTGAAAGAGGACAGCGCAAAATATGGTCTGAAGCTCAACATCAAAAAAACGAAGATCATGGCCACTGGTCCCATCACCTCCTGTCAAATAGAAGGGGAGGAAATGGAGGCAGTGAGAGATTTTACTTTCTTGGGCTCCATGATCACTGCAGATGGTGACAGCAGCCATGAAATTAAAAGACGCCTGCTTCTTGGGAGAAAAGCAATGACAAACCTAGACAGCATCTTAAAAAGCAGAGAAATCACCTTGCCAACAAAGGTCCGTATAGTTAAAGCTATGGTTTTCCGAGTGGTGATGTATGGAAGTGACAGCTGGACCGCAAAGAAGGCTGATTGCCAAAGAATTGATGCTTTTGAATTATGGTGCTGGAGGAGACTCTTGAGAGTCCCATGGACTGCAAGAAGATCAAACCTCTCCATTCTGACGGAAATCAGCCCTGAGCGCTCACTGGAAGGACAGATCCTGAAGCTGAGGCTCCAATACTTTGGCCACCTCATGAGAAGAGAAGACTTCCTGGAAAAGACCCTGATGTTGGGAAAGATGGAGGGCACAAGGAGAAGGGGATAACAGAGGATGAGATGGTTGGACAGTGTTATCGAAGCTACCAGCATGAGTTTGACCAAACTGCGGGAGGCAGTGGAAGACAGGAGTGCCTGGCATGCTCTGGTCCATGGGATCACGAAGAGTCGGACACGACTAAATGACTAAACAACAAGAAATTTCCTCCATCAAAATTAAATAATACAATTCCCAGCCCCTGGAGCTATTATCTGGAAAATAAATGCACTTAAAGCACCCCTTTGCTATCCAATGAATTGGCATGGTTATCTGTCATGGATGCTTTAGTTGAGATTCCTGCATTGCAGGGGGTTGGACTAGATGACCCCAAAGATCCCTTCCAACTGTACAAATCTATGATTCAATGAGTCCATTTCTAATTATAGTGAAGTGACAAAGTGGAAATATTAAAACCATTAAAAATTATTCGGAGATGTTGCCCACAGTGCAGGTGCCAAAACACTTGCATTTTAACAACGAATTAGTATTGCTTAAAAAGTGGAATTTCCTTAAGAAAACGTCCCTTAGTTCCGAGCCGTAGCTTTTGACAGCTTAGTTATAGGTTTCAAAGCAGGCGATACAATTAACGTCAATCCACTTGCCTAGCTGACTTAGGTACGTTTTAAACTTTGTATTGTGTTTCTCCTCGCCACCACCTGCATTGTCAAAAAAGGAGGAGATGCAATAAATTGATGATTTATGCTTCTTTTTTTATCTGCTACTGAATATTTCACCAAAATAAAGGAAGCTGCTTGTTGGAAGCTGTAAACACTAACAAAAATTGATGTTTTCGGCTTGACAGATTGAATTCCCGGCCATCAAATACAATTATTTTGTCTTTTCGAAAGCTGGATTTAATCATCAAACGAAAAACTTGTTTCAGCGTCTAAGTACAACGTCACTATAGAGATTGCCGAAAGCTTGGATGCTTTGAGCAAACAACTCCATCCATTCATTTGTCTCTTTTAAAGCTAATGGCACATACCTTTCACTGAGTTCTGTGTGCAAAGGTAAGAGAATACCAATGAGATTGCAGAAAGGAAACGTCTAACTTGGTTTCCCAACACTACAGCAAAATCCGCTTTGGAACACAGTGCAAACATATCCTTCAGAAATTAGATTTTGTCATGTTCTCATTCAACACCATGGCTCCCCCCCGCCTCCGCTCCCTTGGAAAATACTTCAAGGAGGAGGCGTGAAAAGACAGAACACCTTGTGCTTTGAAAAATGCAAGCGCTCTTGAGCAGGAATAAACCTTGTGTCTTTCGACTGGGAAATCACCTACAGTTGGAAGTTGCATCTGAAAACTGCTTAATTGTTATATTACGGTTTATTTACATTCCACTTTTCGGCCCGAAGCCCTGAACAGCATGTTAATGTGGCCCAAAAGAAATGCACAGTAAAAGTAAAATAAATGCAATAAACCATCCGAAAATAAAAGCGCAACATCACAAAATACCCACCAATCACACTGGTTATATGTTTATGAGCTGCATTCATTCTTTCACTCCAGAGGCAGCGCCCTAACATTCCACCTCCCACTTGGAAATTCAGTTAACTTACAACCCACAGCCAAGGGGATGCCAGGGGAGCTGTGGGGCACAATTTTTGAGTAGGTGAGAACCAGGCGCCCCCAGCCTGGCCCAGCCCAGTGCTCCTTTCCACCTGCCAAAGGCTGCATCAGCTGGCCAGGCTCCCCTTGAGTAGGTGGGCTGGCAGCTCAGTGCAGCCCTGCTTTGCTCTGCTGGGTGGCATCAACAGCAAGGTCTTGGCTGGCATCTCCCCACCTGGCACCTGCACATCCCCCACCTGGTATGTGCATACCCACCCACCCCAGGCTCTGGCAACCGATGATGTGTGTTCGTGTGTGTGCGTGCTGAGGAGCAAGCTGATCGGGCACCTGGGGCAGCGTGCATGCCCTGTGCCCAGGGGCGGGACCTGCCACCCACGGGGCAGGGCCAGCCGTGGCAGGACACTCCACGGGATCTCTGAGGAGTCTGCCTGCCTCCTCCCACTCAGCCACCCTACAGCTGAGGGGGAGGCAGCAAGTGGACTGGGGCAGCACGGAGCCTGCAGGTACCCAAGCCACTGCCTCACTCCCAGGAGAGACGCATGGCTTGGGCACGCTGCAGGCCCCACAGTGAGTGCCGCCTGGCATTTCATCATCCCCCTCAGTGGTGACACCCAGGGCGGCCTGCCCCCACCACAACCCCCTTCCTCCGCCCCTGGTGTGTGTGTGTGTGCTAGCCTACTGTGCAAAGCTACAAATGTTTTTCTTCTGACCTTGCTCACCAGGCAGGGAAGTGGCCTGTGGGAGGTAGCCCGGAAGAGAACATGGCCATCAGACTGAAAAATGATTCACCACTCCTGAAAGAATGCCCCATCATCCCTGACCATTGACCCCCCCCCCTTTCCAGGGCTGTTTGGAGGGCACCATGTTAACTATGCCTACTGGAAAACTTGGCACTGGACTGTTGGTTGAATCGTGGCTATTGGATTTCCACAAGGGTGTGCATAACATCATTGCTTTATTTGCAAGGTTATACACAGCTGCCTGGCAGGGTGTGCTGGGCCCGGGGGTTAACTCAAGCAACGCTTTCCAGGTCCAGTCCCAATCCAAGGATTCCACGAGGAGTCAGTCCAACAGGGCCAAGGCAGGAAACCAGGCTAGGTCAGGCACAGGGTAATAGGCAGGTTCCAGTAAGCAGCAATGTTGCTCCCACAACTTGGGGCGGGGTCCGGCAGCCTTTTATCTCTGATGGGATAACGGCCAGTCCTGATCCCCCGGTGTCTCACCTCCCTGTCTCACCTGAAGGCGAGCACTCCTCCTGTGAGTACTCAGGTCTCTCCTTCTCTCAGACCTGAGTCTCTGCAGCTCAGGAGACGTCGGTGGGTTACTAGATCCAGGGGCCGCCTCAGCCTCCCCTGACCCAACCGGTAGTGGAGCAGCTGTAAGTGATTGCCCTGCTGAAGGCAACGAGGTAATCCCCGCATCTGGAGCCAGGGCAGGCTCATGCCCCTAACTTGGCCCAGCTGGTGCTTGTTGCAGGGGAACCTGTGCAGGCTGGGGCTCTTCAGAATCAGGCCCCAGACTCGGTTCAGATGCCGCCTGAGGCAGAGGATCCGGTGTGGACCAAGACTCCTCCGGTTCCAAGTCCGAACCCGAGTCCCAGGCCATCACACAGGGTTCCTAGCATAGGCCTGCAGCATGGCTTCTCCTAGCCGGAGGGGTAGGAAAAGAGGGAAGGGAGTAGCTGGATACTTGTTCAGGACAGTTCTGGGGTTTAATACAACACAGACATGGAGCATATTTGATTCTGGCAATCTTGAGCATCCAGTGCAATTTTAAACGTTACAAATCTTGAGTTCCACAAAAGGAGTCAGAGTTCTCTCCCTCCTTCCTCATTTTAAACCAGAAACTTTTCCCCCACCCCAGTCTCTGATTTAGCTACTCTTCTTTGCATTTGATCTTGCTCACTCCATCTCGATCAAACAAATGTGGCTATTCCGCTAATCATGTATTCACAGATTGTCCCTCGGAGGACACCAAGCATAAAACCCACTTCGATAAAGCAGCCAATGAGGCAAATTGGACAGGGTTGGGATTCATGATGTGTCAGGATCCCTGCTGGCTCCACTTGCCAGGATGATTGGCTAATTGGGTTATCAAGAGTGGTTTTCTCAGCTCTCTGAATCAATCTGGTCCCGATATAATTATATCAATGCCTGTGTTTTACAGATGGAAAGCTGGTTAATCTTATTCCTTTGTTCCCAAAGCCGTTTGGTTGTGGGCGCTGGAATCTCCTCCTTCATTTCATGCACAGCTTGAGGAAGGACTGCAGGGTAACCAAAGTGGAGATTTCTTATGGGCAAAGAACAAAAAGAAGAAAGCATAATTATCTGGCCTGTAACTACTGATGTCGGTGGAGTCTGATGAAAACGGAAACGGGAGCAGAAACTGACAACTTTTGCTTATTTGTCCCATGTCCAAAATGGAAATCAGTCCAATGAATCTACAAATATACATCAAATCTTTATTACGTTCATAGACCAGCATAAGGAGGGGGGACTTCAGTCATTTAAAATCAGAAAAAATGATTTGAAAAACTAAAAAGAATTAAAAGTCTATAAAAATCTAAAGCAAGCAATGAAAGTCTAAAAGAAGGGTTAGGAACATTAGACGGGAGTGGCATAGCATAAATAGTTAGTATATACAAGACTCAGTACCGGATTTATGTATAAGCTAAACTAGCTATAGTTTAGGGCCCTACTCTCTTGGGGGGGGGCAAAATATACTTCTTCTGAATTGTATTTCACTATTAATATACTTCTTCTTAATTGTATTTCAAAAGTGATGTGGGTGGCACTGTGGGTTAAACCACAGAGCCTAGGGCTTGCCGATCAGAAGGTTGGCGGTTTGAATCCCCGCGATGGGGTGAGCTCCTGTTGCTCAGTCCCTGCTCCTGCCAACCTAGCAGTCTGAAAGCACGTCAAAGTGCAAGTACATAAATAGGTACCACTCCGGCGGGAAAGTAAATGGCGTTTCCATGCTCTGCTCTGGTTCACCAGAAGCAGCTTAGTCATGCTGGCCACATGACCCAGAAGCTGTATGCAGCTCCCTCAACCAGTAAAGCGAGATGAGCGCTGCAACCCCAGAGTCGTCCGCGACTGGACCTAATGGTCAGGGGTCCCTTTACCTTTAATTGTATTTCAGTTCAACAATTACTTTGATAAAACACATATTTTGTTATGTGCAAATGGCTTTCGTTACCTATTAGGTCCATAAATTACCATATAGCATATATTCAACACGAAAAACAGTGACGATTTGTTGTTGACAAAGGACAGCTGGACATATAAAGGTCCCTATTACCTTTAGTAGCTTAGGGCCTCATCAAACCTAAATCTGGCCCTGATAAGACTATAAGCTATCAGTCTACAGAGCACTCTGATATGAGTGCTCATTAAATTTACTGTGTGACACAGGTCATCGTCCGTCGAATTTTGAGCACTGCTGTGCAGAATCTGGCAACATTGTATGGTGTAGCAGGGTTGGTATCTGAAAGCAGCAAGAAGGTATAGAATTGTCCTGTGCCTCCGGGTATTTATGCAGTAATTGGTAAGATGGCGCTACTGTAGTACGAATGTCTCTGGAACACAGGCACTGTAGAAGCACATGCTCCCTTGTTTCTATTTGTCCAGGGTCACAGGGGCAGCATCATACATACATCATTTTACTTCTATGCTACTTTCCACAGTTAAAACTATGCTCAGGGCGGCTTACAACACACGGGGAAATGCAGAATTCAAAACATAAACGAAACATCAAAAAATACGCAGCTAAGACAAGGATGGGTTTAAAGCACCAGGTACAGTGGGGAGCTGCTATGCAGAAGTGTGTGCACCCTGTCAGGTGTGGGGGTTTAAGTTAGAGAAGAGACATGGTCACGCTGTTGCTCCAATGGTCCAGTTCAGGGCTCAAGCCTGGGGATTAGATGCCTAGCTAGCTAAGCAGCAGTTATGTATACCCTTGTGGCCCTTGCAAGTCGCTGCAATTGAGTGCTTTGCCATAATAAATTAAGCTATCACCCATTTGTTCCCCTTGGGCTGGGTTTGCTCAGGACAGTTACTTACTTTGATGGATTGCTTTGTCAATGCTGATTTTTAATTCAAGGCAAGTCATATCCAATTCCTAATTATCCAATCATATTTTACCTAATTTTGTATGGATCCCTGTACATTCCATTTTCTATTTTCCGTGTAAATCCAACATCATTTCAGATCATTCCCATTTTTCATTTCTATTAAGCTTTGTACATCAATAAACCAATGGTGTCCCCCCCCCCCACAGTCGCATCCAAAAGTCACAGGGAGGGAGGCTGTAAGCTTTATGTCCTGTTCCTCTGGGTTGCTACTGAGCAAAATCAAAACCTGACTGGTATCCAGTTAATATTAGTGCATTGGCCAGGATTTGGCTTGGTGGGTATCACCTGATTAACAGCTGCAATATGTCCCTGAGCTGTGATAATGCCTCTTGGTTGCCTGGATGCCATATAACAGCGGTCCTGAAAGACCTACATTGGCTCCCTGTACGTTTCTGAGCACAATCCAAAGTGTTGCTGCTGACCTTTAAAGCCCTAAATGGCCTTGGCCCAGTATACCTGAAGGAGGTCCAGCTCCGAGGGCCTTCTGGCAGTTCCCCCACTGTGAGAAGTGAGGTTACAGGGAACCAGGCAGAGGGCCTTCTTGGTAGTGGTGCCTGCCCTGTGGAACACCCTCCCACCAGATGTCAAGGAAACAAACAACTATCTGACCTTTAGAAGAGATCTGAATGCAGCCCTGTTTAGGGAAGTTTTTCATATCTGGTGTTTTATTGTGTTTTTAACATTCTGATGGAAGCTGTCCATAGTGGCTGGGGGGACCCGGTCAGATGGATGGGGTATAAGTAATAAATTCTTCTTCTCCGTCTTCTCCTTCTTCTCCTTCTTCTCCTTCTTCTCCTTCTTCTTTGGCTGGAATGTAGCTTGGCTGTGATTCCTGCATTGCAGGGGGTTGGGCTAGATGGCCTTGGGGTCCCTTCCATCTCTACAATTCTATCATTCTATGAAGATACAATTCATATCCATTACTGCATCTGTTTTTGCCTCTCACTCCACTATGAGTATTTGCTCACCGACCCAACTAAGAAGATTGCCCAGATTGAAATGTGCTTCAGGCCGGAAACACTTTTTCTGCTGCTGCCCTAAATTTACTGTGGCACCCAAGAGATCACCTGGGTTGCTTGTTCAGTCAGGCTGATCCTGTTTTCTTCCGCCATCAGTACAGTAGCTACCACTGGAGGGGGAGTCACAAGCGCTGTGAGAGAGCCAAGAAGGAATCCAGCACCGCGCAGTGACATTTGCCAAGATGCAATGGGCAAACAGTGAGATTTCCACGCTAACATTTACCATTGTTCCCACAGCTCCAGGCTGCGAGGAGATGAGATGTAAAACAGTATCTTTGTCATGAAGCTCTGCCAGCTGCTCAAAGCAGTCAGAGTGAAAGGGGAACGGGACCCGTTCTAGGGCCGACCAGAGAGCAGCAACTCACTTTCACAGCCCAGGGATGAGGCTGCGGAAGTGAGAGATGTTTTCCTCACATTCCCAGGTGTTCTGGAGACCACAATGTCTTAGCTTTTTAGCAGCCAGAAGCATTTCCTCCTGTTTTTCTTTCTTGCGCTGTGCTGAAACCCATCCTCTAATTTCTGGAAAGTTTTCTTCTGCTCTGAAGGAGCCTTCCATTTTCCTACCTCCTTCTCAGAGTGCAAACAAACAAACATCTGAGGACCATCTTGTTCTGATGGAAGGGGAGAGAGAAGGTGGAGCAGCCTAAAGAGCTGTTCATCATCTGGTTCCTGGTGTTGCAGTGACATGAGTCTCTCCCTTCCACAAATTTCACCACAGTGTTACCCAGGAACCATCTTGCCCTGAGGGAAGGACACAGAGTATTGAAGAGCCTGGAGTAGAGCTCACCATTTGAAGTACCATATGAGGTGACCTCACCTTCCCTGCCAGGACTGGAAGGATGGAGAGAATGGAAACCTGGACTTTTAAATGTACGGCTTCCTTTGAAGCAGGTCTTCTTAACGAAGCCAGATCTAAGAGTGTTTTCAGAGAGAAAGTTGGATACAAAATCCAAGAAGAGCCAAAGAATAGATACATGACCTCATCTGTTCCCTTTCAGCCAAAATATCATTAAAGCACAAACAGCATGGCTAGATGAGAGAAAGAGATGAGAATTCAAATCTTCACCTCTGGCTACTTTTTCTTCCAAAGTTGGATGTGAACTTGACAAAGAGATTGAAAAATCTGTCAGACACACAGCTCCCTTTTTCCATTTCATTTGTGCAAAGTGGGCTGCTCTGTAGAGGGTGGAATAACATCACCTAAAGACAGGTCATATAAATGAGAATCTTCTAATCCAACCCCCTGCAAATGCGGGAAATCTCAACACGTGGTCCCCCATCCAATCTGAAACCATATTGGACCCTGCTTAGCTTTGCAAGTGTGCCAGCAGTTTTATTGCTGCACAACTAGGAGAACTGCCCATTGCTATACACCACGTGTGAGGAATAGGATTTGACCAGTGGGCTAGATCCTGAACTCCTCCAACTCCTGCAGGCCATTTTGGCAGGTGCAGGGCGTTTGCTATAAGCACAAATCAGATGATCAGTGCTTACGGAATCTCCCTCTGTGAGTAAGGACTGGCTGTGCCACATTACCAAGGAGCAATGTGGTGCTTGTTTGAAGACTCCTGGCTGTTGCTATGCAGTGACTTAAGGACATAGAACCAGCCTGCTGGGTCAGACCAATGGCCCATGTACTCTAGCATCCTATTCTCACAGTGGCCTAACAAATGCCTGTAAGAAGCTGGTAAGCAGGAGCTGAGCACACCACCCTCTCCTGTGCTTTCCAGCAACTGGCATTCAGAAGCATTTCTGTCTCCAGCCATGGCTACACTGTGCCTATAGTAAGGTGCAGATACTATGCTTCTACTATGATAAAGTGTGCAAAAAAATATGCACATATTAGTGAAAATAACATACAAAAAGCATTGGATCAGGGGAAGTGGCTCTGCATGCAAAAATGTGCATGATAAGAGAAATTCACACTTAGAAGTGTCGACATGCAGAGGGCCGGGAGGCCAGCTGATAAGCCCCAGCTGTGCCGTCTCCTTCCATTGGCCCAGGCTCTGATGTAACTCAGCAACCCGGACTTCAAAAGCCAGGGCATGCAATTAGCAGAGTGTACTGGGCACATAGAAGTAGGTGTGAGGCTTGTGAAGTCATTCTAACAGCTAAAGAATTATTAAGCATAAATCAGAACAAAGAAACATGTTGTCAATATCAATGACAAACAGAAACATAAAACAAACAAACTATAAATCATAACCTTATTGAAAATAACAGTTATTTACTTTGTAAAATGACTTCCTCGTTCCCCTTAGTTGAATTTCATTGCATATCCTTATAACGGTTTTCCAAATCCCAATTTTAATACCCTTTAAATTAAACATTAACATCTTTAAATCTTCTCTTTCTTGTATTAAACATATTATTTTATCAATTAACATAGATACAATCCTAAGCCCTTTAAGTATCTGGACGCTATTTCCAGTTATATTGTAAAAACTAATAAAATTTTTGCAAAAAGAAAAAAAGAAACATGTTGTCTCTCTTATGTCCTGTCGGAGAGAACAGCAAAAGCAATACACAAATGGAAGTTCCCAGCACGCTGTGCTGGAATATAAACAGACATGTGAAACACAACAATCTCATGTTGTTGTTTAGTCATTTAGTCATGTCCGACTCTTCGTGACCCCCTGGACCAGAGCACGCCAGGCACTCCTGTCCTCCACTGCCTCCCACAGTTTGGTCAAACTCATGCTGGTAGCTTCAAGAACACTGTCCAGCCATCTCGTCCTCTGTCGTCCCCTTCTCCTTGTGCCCTCCATCTTTCCCAACATCAGGGTCTTTTCCAGGGAGTCTTCTCTTCTCATGATGTGGCCAAAGTATTGGAGCCTCAGCTTCAGGATCTGTCCTTCCAGTGAGCACTCAGGGCTGATTTCCTTAAGAATGGATCGGTTTGATCTTCTTGCAGTCCATGGGACTCTCAAGAGTCTCTTCCAGCACCATAATTCAAAAGCATCAATTCTTTGGCAATTCTTCTTTATGGTCCCGCTCTCACTTCCATACATACCTGGAGCAGGAACCAGCAAGCCACTCCAGTATCCCTGCCAAGAAAACCCCATGGACAAAGACAACAATCTCATATCTGTTCCTTAAGGTGGAATGGAAATGTCAACAAGATGCTCGTGATTTTTTTTAATGAGGACTTCTGTTTCTACATACAAACGGATGTGGAAATGTGGTGAACTGATCTGGAGCTTGGAAAGGTAAAAAACCAAGAGGAACTACAATGGACAGATTGGTACATCCCTGCAAAGGATATGTGGTTGTATGCAGCGGTGGAGGAAGCCGCTCAGGCACCTGGGGCAGCTCGCAAATGGGCGGGCTGATCCACCCATAGGGGCAGGGTATGGGCGGGGCGCACCATGGGGCCTCCAAAGTCTGCCTGCCTCCTTCCACTCAGCCACCCTACAGCAGGGGGGAGGCAGCGGGCAGACCATTTGATCAGCACAGAGTCTGCACATGCCCAAGCCACTGTGTCACACCCAGGACAGATGCATGGCTTGGGTGTGCTGCAGGCCCACCATGAGTGCTGCTTGGCATTTTGTCCCCCCCCCCCCGCCATGGTAAAACCCGGGGCAGCCCACACCCACCGCACCCCCCTTCCTCCACCCCTGGTTATATGCAACTTGTAGCTCAGGGCCTCAATTGCTGCAACCTGACTTTCTTCTTGTCCAATTAAATTACAGCCATACTGTCCTGGAACTCAGTTCCCTGGCCTTTGCAACCATAAGAAGTCACATGTGGCTGTGAGCAGTGTGTGCTATTTCTCCGTCCGTATATGCATGCATTCAGCTTCTTCAACTGTACCATGCTCCCCAAAGGCATTTTAATTCCTTTCCAGCATTGTCTGAGATTGTTTTCTGCTGCGTTTCCTTCTCTCACGCCGGATGTTTTGATTGTCTGATGAACAATTTGTTTGCTTGAAATGTTAGGTTTATTGCAGCCTATTTTTACTCTTGGGTGTCACCTTGAGCAAATACTGGAACAGCGGCTAAAAACATGTTATGAATGAATGAATGAATGAATGAATGACATGGAGCACTGATTCTCACAGAGACGCACAACACTTGATTGCTCGACGCCTGATGACTGGCAGTTGAATGTCGAGGCTGAGATCATCAAGCTTTGTGCTCATTCATGAGTCCTTTAAAAAAAAAAACACTGTATGTGATGCCCTCGATATTTAAATAGATCACTGCAGATGTAACAGCCTACAGTGGTACTTTGGTTTACAACCATAATCCGTTCCGGAGGTCTGTTTGTAAGCCAAAACAGGTTGTAACCCAAGGCGCGCTTTCATCAGTGGGGCCTCCAAAAATTTTTTGTTCATAATCCCAAAAAATAAAAATAAAAATGGGTTGTAATCCAAAAAAAGGTTGCAAACCGGGACATGCACTTCCGGGTTTGACGTGTTTGTAATCCAAAACTTAGGCAAACCAAGGTACCACTATATATTTTAAGTGGCCAAACATTTTTACCTTGACAGTTGAATTCCCTTGGAGGAAACTTGCTAGAAGCTACATCCAAGTGGCTCACAGGACACACCAGAGCACCCAACTCTCTTTTAAATTTACAACCACTCCACAAAGTCAGGTTTCCTAAGAGACAAAGAGAAGCATTGTAGTCTGGTCTCTTTCCCTCTTTCCCAACACTAAGATGCACAAAAGAATGCATTTCGAAAGTACAGATGTTCTAGAATTGTTCGAAGTGCTCTTCTCTCCCTGGTCAGGTGGGGTTTCCTCCTCCCTACTTGGGCAAGGAAGGTTTTTTGAAAGTCCACATTATTCTACCACTTTGAGGTTCGACTAAAATGAAGTAGTGTATTAATTTTGTTAAATTAATAAATTATCAGTTGCGAAGGAGTCTGATGACATGCATGAATAGCTGAGAAAGAGAAAGCAAATGCGGAGCTTAGAACTTGAAATACAATGGTCTGCGTGATGTGAGCTACAGAACAGCTACTGAGCCAGTGGTCCACCTCCATCAGCCAGAGTCCCCTTAAGGAGTTGGCAAAGCAGAGCATGGTGGAGAGAGCTCTTCCTAATTTTCTGGGCCCCAGCTTCTTGTAACCAGGGGTATGGGGCTATTGAGTCTGGAGGCTCAATGTTTCGTTACCATGGCTAATCACTAAAATAGATCACAAAGGCTGGAAGTGTAGAGTATTGTTGAAAGAGGGAGATTTTCAGTACATGCTGAAAAGACAGAAGTAGTGGCACTACATGCCTGATATTTAAGGGGAGGGAATTCCTAAGGTATGTGCCACCACATGAAAGGCCTGATTCCTGAATCATACAGAATGGATCTCCTGATAAGTTGTTATTTGATGGAGGCCCTCTCTGGCAGACTACAGCGAGACAATCTTTAAGGTGAAGGATAAAAGATAAGGTAGTCAGAAGCTGGAAAAGAAATGAGGGTAGTATCAAAACTGCTTTCAGCTGGTGTTCAGCTAGGTGTTTGCCATTCAGTTTCTGTGAGGGAAGGGGAAGTTGTCAGTTTGGCTGGCATCAGACTCCACACAGACCCATGGGGTCAGTGGCTTTTGGAATCAGGATGAAGACTGGAAAGGCAAGCCAGGAAGCTGAGAGGCTAAGAAGAAGGGAGCCCCAAAATGTGGCAGCTGCAGTGAGGGTGTGCAGAGAAATGGAAAGCCATGGTACCAGTGGTAAAGTAGGTCTGAGGGAAAGAAGGATGGAGACAGGCAGCTGGGATGAGAAGGGGCTAACAAGAAAGTTAGTTTTCCCACATCGATTTGAACTAATCAATGGTTCTTGTGTAGTAAGTGTGGGTGTTCTGAGATAACAAAGAGAGTGGGAGAAAATAAGGAAGATTAAAAAATATATTTCCAGCAGAGTTAATTCATAGTTCATTTTCCCTTTCTCTTTGGAGATCAGACCCCAAAATTAATAGCCTCTATTTTTGGTTCCAAAGAAAATCCCTTATTTCTGGAGACAAACAACCAGGGGCGGAAGCTAGTACCTTCCTTTCCCACTTTGCTTTGAGTTTCTTACCTGTTAAGACTGACTTACATAATCCTTTTTCACCTCTTCCACGTTCTCAAGATGCCTGAACATGGATTATTTATGCCCTACTCAGACTTTGGGCACCTCTCTCTCTCTCTCTCTCTCTCTCTCTCTCTCTCTCTCTCTCCCTCCCTCCCTCCCTCTGTATGTATGATGGGTTTTCAGAAAATGATTTTTATTAAAATGTAGCAACTTTTATAGAAAACCTTATGAGTTGCATTCCATAAATAATAGATCACTTATAATCTTGTTTTTGGTGCAATGGTATTGCATTGTCTGGTTGCAATAGATTGTGCTACAAAACTTTATAGAAAGTCTTGCTTCAGGGCTGCCAAGGAAAAGGAACCTCTGGTCCAGATTCTTACCACCACCCCAAAGAGAAGGGGAAAATGAACTATGAATTAACTCTGCTGGAAATATATTTTTTAATCTTCCTTATTTTCTCCCACTCTCTTTGTTATCTCAGAACACCCACACTTACTATGCAAGAACCATTGGTTAGTTCAACTCGATGTGGGAAAACTAACTTTCTTGTTAGCCCCTTCTCATCCCAGCTGCCTGTCTCCATCCTTCTTTCCCTCAGACCTACTTTACCACTGGTACCATGGCTTTCCATTTCTCTGCACACCCTCACTGCAGCTGCCACATTTTGGGGCTCCCTTCTTCTTAGCCTCTCAGCTTCCTGGCTTGCCTTTCCAGTCTTCATCCTGATTCCAAAAGCCACTGACCCCATGGGTCTGTGTGGAGTCTGATGCCAGCCAAACTGACAACTTCCCCTTCCCTCACAGAAACCGAATGGCAAACACCTAGCTGAACACCAGCTAAAGAGCAGTTTTTATAATACCCTCATTCCCCCCCCCCCAGCTTCTGACTACCTTATCTTTTATCCTTCACCTTAAAGATTGTCTCACTCTAGGCTGCCGGAGAGGGCCTCCATCAAATAACAACTTATCAGGAGATCCATTCTGTATGATCCAGGAATCAGGCCTTTCATGTGGTGGCACATACCTTAGGCATTCCCTCCCCTTAAATATCAGGCATGTGGTGCCACTACTTCTGCCTTTTCAGCACGTACTGAAAATCTCCCTCTTTCAACAATACTTTTAAAATGGAGCATTATCCCAGTCTGCATCTGTGCTCAGAATGTTTTTAGATGCTGAATTGTTTTTATATAATTTATATATGGAATGGTTTTAACCCTTTTTCTTGTTTTGTGGCTTCCCCGTTTCCTTTGTTCATTAATTGCACATTTTATTGTTGCAACCCACCCTAGTAAAGGGGAAAGAAGTATAAATAAATAGTACAGATGGATAAATAAATCAGATACTTCATTTGTAGCCCTTTTCAGGATTTTCAGATATGATTTTGCATGCGCAATTTATCCCTATTGTAGATGGCAATACATTTGCATGCATGGATCTGATCACAATCACTCACATACATAGTGTTTGATTAATGGGCACTGGTGTTGTGTTGTTTCCATGCAAATAACACACACACACACACACACACAATGTCAATACACATTTGACCATAGTTCAGTGCAGCCAGTTTTACAATAGCCCTTGATAGGCTCTCCCCAAGGCAGTTGCCATGCGTCTGCAATCTATCAGAAGGACAGTTCTGCTTGAAGGGATGTCTGGTCCAGGTCCAGTTTAAAGATTTAAAAAACCATTAAAAAGGAAAGCAGCAGCGGTGGTAGTGGTGGTGGAAACAGCCCACCTGTAGGAAGCCTTTGAATAGAAAACCGAGCAAGTACAAAGGCCACCTGCTCACAGTCTTACTCTCTATGTTGAGAGATAGTTCTATACAAAGTTTCTCTAAATTTGCATCTGTACATATGCATTAACAAATGCAAATCAAGTCCTCATTTTTGCAATGCATTGGTGATACCACCATGCCTCTTAATTTCCCCCCGAATGGAGTCATTCATAACGATAATGCAGAATATATTAAACCAGGAGCCAGTGTGGCATAGCAGTCAGAGTGTCGGAGTACAACCTGGAATGTTGAGTACAATTGTTTAATGGAAAACAACTCTTTATGTGTACTGCTAAATGCATAGCATGGAAACTTCCGCAGTAGCTAAACAAAGGAGTTGCTGAGAGCCTAACAGGTTGATAATTAACTTAGAATGTATCTCTGCTACTCTGACATGAGGTGTTTAACTTTAGATCACATGGGGAGTATTCAGTTGTAAATCTCCATTTTGTGTGAGCTGGTCTTTGTTCTCTCTCTCAAGCATTGGAAGAGAAAGGATATGTGCTTAATCTCTCTCTAAGACAACACAGCCTCAGGCTAATGGAGTCTGTGTGTGAGAGAGGGAGAACTTTGATTTCAGTTCTAGACAAAGTAATTTCATATTTCTAAGATTCTCTGCCTGGGCTTGGACAAACACATGATATGTATGTATTTGGATGTAACATTTTTTATTTTAAGTGTCTGTTTTGGAACAAGTTCTGTTAATAAAACCTTTGAAGCCTCTTTTTGGACTGGAGAAGAGTCTTTTTTTATTCATTCCATTGCTTTCATATGTACAATATTAATAACCACAATATGGAAGACAATATGGAATCCTCACTCAGCCATGAAGCTCACTGGGTGACCTTGGGCCAGTCACTGTCTCTCAATTTAACCTACCTCACAGGGTTGTTGTGGGGATTAAATAAGGACGGGAGAGAACCATGTGTGCCACCTTGAGCTCCTTAAAAAAAAAGGTGGGATATCAGTATAATAAGCAGAAAAAGAAAGCAGAATACATCTATGTGTTGAGGAGCCACCAAGATACATATTTCCTTTCTGAATAAGCTTCATAAAATCAGCAAGAAAGCGACTCTAACTCTTCCCTGGGGATCTCCTCCAAGACTTCATGTTTTCAGAAGGGCTCTGAAGCTCTTTTCTTTGCACGAGACATTTAATGGCTGGTTTTATTGGGGATGGCGGCTTTATGTATGTTTTATATGCTGTCAGGTCTTAAAGTATTTAGTTTTAATTGCTGTTTTGTTATTGTGCTGCTGTTTTCCACTCTTTTCAGCCATTTTGGTTTTGTGTTGTTGTTTTTTAAAGAGACAAAAATGGCTATGACAAATAAATCATGAATAAATGTCTTGAGAATGAGCTCAATGGATTTATTTCTCATTTAACGGCAGCATATCTTCGTAACAGCTCAAGGTGTAAAAGACCTTCTGGGATCAGATCATCTATTGGATATCGATGAGCTGGAAAGATGATTAGCTTTGCTCTGTCATGGGCTCCTCAGACATGTTAGGATCTGGCATGGTTTGGCAGCCCCAGATAGAAGAGGAGCTGGAGGAAGAAAAAATAGGGAAGGTTCAGGGCAGATAAAAGAAAGGCATTATTTACACAGTGTATAGTTAAACTATGGAACTTATTCCCACAGGAGGCAGTGATGGCCACCAACATAGATGGCTTTAAACAAAACAACAACAACAAAAAAAGACAAATTCATGCAGATGAGGAGAATTGATGGTTACTAGCCATGATAGCTATTCTCCAACACAGCTGAAGGCAGTAATGCTTCTGAATACCAGTTGCTGGAAACCATTGGAAGGGAGAATGATCTTGTGCCTGAATCCTGCTTGTGAGTTTCCCACAGGCATCTGATTGGCCACTGTGAGAACAGGATGCTGGCCTATATGGGCCATTGGCCTGATCCAGCAGACTCATCTTACTTTCTTAGGTTGTAGGGTAATGTGCTTGAAGGCTGGCACCCAGCGATGGAGGTCCTCCCATTGTGATTTGAGACCTTGAAGAGGGGGAGAACAGATTTGCCTTCTCCAACCCCCCATTGCCCCTCCCATGGGCCTCATTGGGGACTTCAAGTAGCCAGTGAGAAGGGCAAAGCAGGAGCAGGAGATGGAGTCAGGGGGCAGGACACTGTCTTGTTACTGAGAACTAGGTGCTGCCCAGATGGAGTGCATGTTTGAAGGTGTGGTGGTCCTGCCTCATCTTTAAAAGCTTGGGAGGAGGGACATGCTGGCTGTTGGGACATCTTCCTTGCTTCCGTTCAATTCTGTGTCTCTTGCCTTGCTCATGTACCTCGGCATCTTGATGTCTATACATAAGAACATTAAAAGGTAATGCTAAATCCAGCCAATGGCCCATCTAGTCCAACATCCTGTTCTCACAGTAGCTAACCAAATTTCCGTGGGAAACCTTCAAGTAGGATCTGAGCACAAGAGCACTGTCTCTGCAAGAGTATCCAGTACTTGCTGCTAGGCCTTGACTGTTATAAATTATCTCCTTTAGTCTCAAGTAAGAACCGCTTTGTTGTGCGAAAGAGTGGCAGATGAAGATGATGGACTTTGCATAACTGGCGAAGCTGACAGGAAAAATCCGAAACCAGCATGATCAAATATTCCAAAAGAACTGGAGTAAATGTATACGATACCTGAAAGATTATTCTAAGCAATTAACATCACTAGCAGGGTTGTCGGAAGACTTGTAATGAGAAATTTTCTATCTTTCTATTTTTATTTAATTTTTGAGTTATTTTGCAATGAGTGTAATTAGAATTGGAAAGCGTACAAAATCCAATGATATAAAGGTTAATTTTGAAAGCCATGAGGCGGGAGGGAAAGAAATCGATAGGCTCTAAAGAGCCAAAGTGGTAAAATGGATAATGATGATGTGAATGTATAATATCAAATGGAAAATAAATAAAAATTATATATAAAAAAAAGAAAGAAAAAGAACCACTTTATTGTGCTTTGAGATGGGAGCATAACAGGCATCTGCTTTTCACTGTTGACCATTAGCATGGAGATTGTTCAGACAATGTCACAGGGAGATTCTGGACTTGGTTGTATCTGGGTGGACCTGGGATTTTCCTGAGTTTCTTCTGTTCTTGTAACAGAGAGGCAATCAAGTGCCTGTCTTGCACCTTGAATGCCCTCTACGCCTTCTGTTACAGAGATGCAAATTTGTGAGGCAGGTGAGAATTTTCTTCAGAGAGAAAGATCACAAGGTGCATCCCTCCTGGGACTGCACACAAAAACACTTGTCACATGAAGAGAACAAAAAGATCAGGGAGAAAGCAGAAAACCAAAGACCTGAAGGGGAAAAAAGGAAGCTCTTCCATGGCTATTGATAATGGTGGGCCCAGCTCCCAAAGAAAAACAGGAGCAGAGGAAACTGCCTTATACTATCAATGACTACTAGCTGCAACTGCTGTGTTCTACCTTCTCTGTTGAAGACAGTATGTCTTTGAATACAAATTGCTGGAAACTGCAGGTGGGGAGATTGCTTTAGTGCTCAGGTCCAACTTGTGAGCTGCCCATAGGCATTTAATTGGTCATTATGAGAACAGGAAGCTGGAGTAGGCAGAGCTTTGGCATGACCCAACAGAGCTATTCTTATTTTGACTCAGATCCTTTATCCATCTAGGTTAATATTGCCTACACTGAGTGCCAGAGGCTCTCCAGGATTTCAGACTGGGGTCTCTGCCTGGAGATGTTCTCTTCCTCTTCCTGGATAAACTTGGTGATATGGTCCATCTCCCCTCTCCTTCCCCAAGTTCTCTCCCCACAAATATGATGGAGAATTTTCCAGAGTCCATTTGCACACTGCTCTAGAGACCGTGATGGTAGTCATATTGGAACCAATGTCTACAACTTGATATCCAATAGAAATAAGCGCAAGCGTTCTGAAGTAGCTAGGCGGAACACCTCATTCAAATGTGATGCTGGGCTGCCAGATGGTGAGATGGAACTTTTTTCCCCAAAGGAAGAGGTGGGAAGACACATCGGCAGGTTTGCTGAAAGGTAGCAAGAAAGAAAGCTGCAAAATATGTGTCACAGGTGTGAGGAACCACCACACACCAATGATGGGATCTTCAGTGCTTGTTCCTGAAGTATTTGCTTCTGAAGAAGGAGAGGAAAACCCACACACTCCCCAGGAAGCCACAGTTTATCAATTAATAGTGATAATTCTATTTGCTACTGTGAGGAGAAACATAAATTAATACTAGCACTTTCACTATGAGTAAAAAAAAATGCATCATTTGTAATGCCAGGCGAGGGGAAATGAATCATGGATGGAATCTTAAAGGACCAGGCTGGTCTAGCTCAGGTGCAGGAAACCTTTGGCCCTCCAGATGTTGTTGGACTCCAATGCCCTTCAGCCCCAGGCATTATGGCCAGTGATCTGGGATGATGGGAGTTGTAGTCCACTAGGGTCTGGAAGTACAAACTTTTCCCATCCCTGGCCAGGTTAAGCCCTGAATCTAGCAGTAATCCAGACACATAGAGACTGCAGGGACACCAGAGTTTCAGAGCTGGCTGCTGAAGATAGGGAGAGTCTTGTGCCTATGGAGGTTGTACGCCCCCCCCCCCAAGGATAGCCAAGAGTACTGGGGCCTATAGGGCCACAGTGTGGACCCTCACGAGCACCTACCCCCTAAGTCTGAAGAACTAGATGCCTCCCACAGGACATCACCAGTCTGGCAGCGCAAAGAGAGCACTAGAAGGGAGGTTGTGGAATGAAGGAATATTGCACATTGTAAGGTCAGAGGGATGACCCATTAAGACTCTGAAGGGGGTGGAGCCCAGTGCTTTTTTCTGGGGGAACGCAGGGGTATGCATACCCCTAAACATTTTGTGAATCTGGATGTGAGGGCTGTCTGGCTGCAACATCTGTCACCCCATTGATCACCAGGGTTGATTTGGCTGATCTGACTGGCTAGGCAGGTGTCCTTTTCCTCCCTCACTGCTCCATGTGTGTCCCTCCACATCCCCGGAAGAGTAATAGGGGAAGTAAGAGGGATGCAGGTGGCGCTGTGGGTAAAACCTCAGTGCCTAGGACTTGCCGATCGTATGGTCGGCGGTTCGAATCCCCGCGGCGGGGTGAGCTCCCGTCTTTCGGTCCCAGCTCCTGCCGACCTAGCAGTTCGAAAGCACCCCTAAGTGCAAGTAGATAAATAGATACCGCTTTATAGTGGGAAGGTAAACAGCGTTTCCGTGTGCTGTGCTGGTGCTGGCTCGCCAGAGCAGCTTCGTCACACTGGCCATGTGACCCGGAAGTGTCTGCGGACAGTGCTGGCCCCTGGCCTCTTAAGTGAGATGGGCGCACAAACCTAGAGTCGGACACGACTGGCCCGTACGGGCAGGGGTACCTTTACCTTTATCCTTATTTCTTAGCATAGTTGCACCAGGGCTGGGGAACCTGTGGCCCTCCAGTTGTTGATGAACTACGTTTTCCATCATTCCTGACCATTGCCCCTTCTGTGACTGATGGAAGTCCAACAACATATGAAGGGCCACAGGTTCCCTATGCTTCAGCTATTTTTAAGCTTAGTTCCAATGTGGGATGAGTTAAGCCAAAGGCTAAGGGGTTAAGATCTGGAAGAAGACTGAGCTAAAATATCCCCTCTTTGTTCATCGCTCCATTTAAGAGTTCCATTCCAGATCTTAATAGATCAGTACAACAGAACTTAACTTATTAACAAGATATGAGAAAACAAACTATTTTGGAAATACAAAGTTATATTTTTACTCTCAAAAGTTGCTGATCCATGGACAGCTTTGCCGCCTACATCTTTTCAGAAACATCTCTTCCCTGTTTCAACACACACAGTGCACCTAACAGGTAAAACCAGCCATTTATCCTACCTGGCTCTTATTTTCTCTCCTAATTAGTGCATTAAGAAAAAGATGCCCCTGTAACAGTTGGGCAAAAAAACAAAGTTGATGTACAGTTGATGGGTTCATTAAAACCCAGGTCCTCCTTTTTGTGAGCTGTTGCTTTTGAAAGAAAGAAAGAAAGAAAGAAAGAAAGAAAGAAAGAAAGAAAGAAAGAAAGAAAGTGTTGATTACCCTTAACAACTTTGGAAGTCAGTAGAACTTTGTGACTCTTTATCACGAGAAGGTTTTCATCACTTTGGAGAATCAGGGTTGATCTACAGAGAAAGTTACACTGCTTAAATTTAAGGTGTGAACTTGCACAGCCTCCTATCAGGGTTTTGCTGACACAAGGAGAAAATTCTCACACATTTCAGAAACACATTGCTGCCGCGT
This sequence comes from Podarcis siculus, assembly GCA_034642415.1. Taxonomy (NCBI): domain Eukaryota; kingdom Metazoa; phylum Chordata; class Lepidosauria; order Squamata; family Lacertidae; genus Podarcis; species Podarcis siculus. The sequence continues at coordinate 52,805,385 of JAXCMG010000014.1, forward strand.
TGTCCTGAGGTCTTCAGATTTGTGCAGAGGTTGGACAACCGCCCATGCAAAATCGGAGACTCGTGCTCTTTTTGATCAGTTGATGCTGGTGACACCTTATGTAGAAATTTCAGATCAAGAAGGAAGAGGAGCTGTGTGTAACTCCAGAATAATTTTATGCAATTAGGGTGTTACATACTAATTTAGCAAAATATTATTTCTCAAAGCCTAATTTGCCAAGGCAACTTGAATGTTGGAATAGCAGAGACATTTAACTCAGGAATTTAACTCTGCCTACACTTCCCAAAACAACAGGAGAACCTAAAGACAGCCATTCAGTGCTTTTTTTTTCTTTAAAAAGTGTTTAGGGATACTCTCATTTTGACTCAAGAAAATCACCATTTTATAGTTCAAATCGGGGGAAATAAATACAGTAAATGGACAAAAGTACAAAGATTCACAAAATGCTTAGGGGTATGTGTATGGGTTGTGAAAATACAACACAAATACGCATTGCGTTCTGGAAGTGGCTTTGCAGAAAATGTGTACAGCAGGAAAGATTCACATTAAAATGCTGAATTTTTGGTTGCTGTTTTTTAAAGTTGCAAACTGACGTGGAAATGCAGAGAACTGAACTTAAGATGAAGAAAATGAGAAACTGAGAGAAATCAAAATTGACACATTCAGCCACCCCTGAATGGGGAGGTGGTTTTACAGAGCTGAATCAGAGGGGTGGGTGCTTAGCCACAAATCTGTGACCAATGATTCATTCTTCAAATGCTTCCTCAATAATAAGACCCCCCAAGCTAGACTTACATCCTACTTGGGTACTGGAGAAGGGGGTAAGCAATTAAATCATTGGTGACATTTGGAGAAGAGAATCAGTGAGTTGACACAATAGGGTTGATGATTTATTATTATTATTATTATTATTATTATTATTATTATTATTATTTATACCCCGCCCATCTGACTGGGCCTCCCCAGCCACTCTTTAGTATCTGTGACCCTCATCTTCATAATTCCCTTCTGAGGAAAATCCACGGTTGGAAACTCCATTTTCCTCCTCACATGGTGACTCACACAAGAATTCAGACATGGTTTGCCATCACTGATCAGCTATATGGATTCTGAACAGAGATTTGGCCACTTTTGTGATTTGTTCATGATGGTGGTGGTGTTTGTAAATGCTAAATAGTATGACTTGAGGCAGTGGCTGGTCCTGCTATCCTTTCTTGATGTCAGAGCTGTGGTGTTTGGGAGCCTGCAAATTGCTTAAAAGAGCATGAAGAACTGTGTATTTTTCACCTTTCAACCCAACTTCTTTGAGCCTCACCTTCCTCAACTGCCTGGGCTTACTTTGTTTATCCATTATCTAGATCGTAAGATGAAAGATACCACCAAGAAGGAACGGTAATGGTATTAATTTACACATAAACGTATTCCTTTCATCTTATCCTTAAAATTCTTTGTCACTTCCACAGCTGCTGCTCCTTCAAGGGGTGTGTGTTTGTGTGTGTGTGTGTGTGTGTGTGTGCGTGCGTGTGTGTGTGTGTGTGTGTGTGTGTGTGTGTGTGTGTTGTTTTGTGTTTTGTGTTTATCTGTGTGTGTTTTGTGTTTATCTCTCTCTCTCTCTCTCTCTCTCTCTGTGTGTGTGTGTGTGTGAGAGAGAGAGAGAGAGAGAGAGAGAACATTATTCTCCCTGTACATTAGATAAGACTTGCAGGAAAACATAACTGTTAAGCTAGCAAATCTTGGCTGTACTGCAACATGAGCTTGCAAAATTCATGGGCAATTGAGGTATGGGTGGGGGTGGGGGAATTCTATATTACTTTTTTAAATTGTGTGATTGTTTTCACTGGATGCATAACTGGCGCTTTCCTCTAGAAAGTACATCAGTGATATGCATGCCCTCCAGATGCTGCTAGACTTCGACAACTCCTATTATTATTATAGCACTTACATGCCAAAATGGCTTCTAAGCAGTTTACAAGTATAAAATCAATTATTAAAATATCCACAGGATATGGGGTGGGGGTAGTTACATTTTTAAATGTCTGAAAAGCAAGTACTCAGGCTCGCTTGCTCCTCTTCTTTCTTGGCCAGGGGCGGGGGGCTGCCATACTTTTCTCCTCGCTGAATCAGAGGTGGTTTTAGGGTAGCACAACCTGCTCAGATGCCCTGGGCACTGTGCTGCAGGGGGCGCTACAACCATGCTGTAGGTGTTGGCATCCGGGGTCGAAAGGCCAGCTGGCACGTCTCCCTCTCAGCCTTCGCTCTGCGTTGATTCATCGACCTCTGGCTCCGACGTACATCAGCGACTCAAGCTTGAAGACTTGAGCACACTTTACTCATCAGTGTATACTGCGCAACAGAAGTGGCTTGAGGCTGTAGATACATACTAATCTACGCATTTATTATACATAAAAGGTAAAGGGACCCCTGACCATTAAGTCCAGTCGTGGCCAACTCTGGGATTGCGGCGCTCATCTCGCTTTATTGGCCAAGGGAGCCGGCGTACAGCTTCCGGGTCATGTGGCCAGCATGACTAAGCAGCTTCTGGTGAACCAGAGCAGTGCACGGAAATGCCATTTACCTTCCCGCCGGAGCGGTACCTATTTATCTACTTGCACTTTGATGTGCTTTTGAACTGCTAGGTTGGCAGGAGCAGGGACCGAGCAACGGGAGCTCACCCCGTCACGGGGATTCGAACCGCCGACCTTCTGATCGGCAAGTCCTAGGCTCTGTGGTTTAACCCACAGCGCCACCCGCGTCCCATTTTATTAAACATAAATCAGGACAAAGAAACATGTCTTCTCTCCTTGCCGTCTTCTTGGGAAGAGAGAGAAGAAACAACAACAGCTGTACAGACCAGAAGTTCTGCTTGCGCCAGCACTCTGTGCTGGAATGTAAACAGACCTGTGACACGCAACAACCCCATGTTTTCAACAAAAGGTGGAATGGAATCCCAACAGTAGGAAGGAGTGAGAGAGGGATGGGGAATCTTGGAGAACCATAGAATCACACAGGTGGAAGGGATGGTGGGGGGGCATTGGCTGGTACTGCCTGCTTGCTCTTTAGCTCTCCTCCTGGCAGGCAAGCAGATGGGAGTCAGGATCTTTACTGATTTAATCCATCTATCCTTTTTGGTCCAAGCTTTTCTAAATTCTGAGCATCTTTACTCAGCAGTTCTGGTTTCACATTATTTCCCGCTGACCTCTTTAAGCAAAAAAGATAATAATAATAATAATAATAATAATAATAATAATAATAATAATAATAATAA
>JAXCMG010000014.1:52809180-52862290 GCA_034642415.1 Podarcis siculus
ACGAGGGTCCTAGGCCGTATAGGGCTTTAAAGGTTAGAACCAGCACCTTAAACCTGATCCTGTACTCCACCGGGAGCCAGTGCAGCTGGTATAATACCGGATGGATATGATCTCGCAGCGAAGACCCCGTAAGGAGTCTCGCCGCGGCATTCTGCACCCGCTGGAGTTTCTGGGTCAGTCTCAAGGGCAGCCCCACGTAGAGCGAGTTACAATAATCCAGTCTGGAGGTGACCATCGCGTGGATCACAGTGGCTAGGTCAGGGCGAGAGAGATAAGGAGCCAACTGCTTAGCTTGGCGGAGATGGAAAAATGCCGCCTTTGTTATAGCTGTAATCTGCGCCTCCATAGAGAGGGAGTTATCGAAGATTACACCCAAACTCTTAACGGACGATGTTGGCACTAATTGCACCCCCGCAAGAGATGGGAGTTGCCCCCTCAGTCCCATATCGCTCCATCCCCTAAGCTTCCTTGGGGAAAACTGGTTGATAAACAATTTTTAATGCAACGGGGATTTCTGATAGCAACTGGTCTTTCCTTCCTGTTTAATCTGTGTTTTGAAAGTTAATTCTTCATGCTTTCTTCCAAAATTTATGCTTCAAATTCATTTTGTTTTTATCTCTCCATTCTACAATTGCTATAAATAGACTCTTTTGCTCTCCTACTTCAGAGCTCAACTAATTAAGGATTTTTACAGAACTAGGGGAAAAAATAAGAATTTAAGTGCAGATTCCTCTAGGACAGGAGCCTAATAATCAAAGCAAGGAATGCTGTAAAGCTGGATTGGCCCTCTGGATATTTGCTGTACCACAAATTACATCAGCCCTGACCATTGGACATTATGGCTGCGTCTGATGGGAATTGTAGTCCAACATCATCTACAGAAGAAAGCATATGGTGCAGGCCAACATGTTGTCATCCAGAAGTTATTGGACTGCAACTCCCATCAGCCCCAGCCAGCAACTATTACCAGCTATGTCATATGGATGCTGGGGCCTGCTGCAATGATTCAATTTATCTGTCCTCCAAATGTTTATTATCCTGTTGCTTGGCACTGTGGTCTAAACCACTGAGCCTCTTGGGCTTGCTGATTGGAAGGTTGGCAGTTCAAATCCCCGTGATGGGGTGAGCTCCCATTGCTCCATCCCAGCTCCTGCCAACCTAGCAGTTCAAAAGCACGCCAGTGCAAGTAGATAAATAGGTACCGCTACAGCGGGAAGGAAAACGGCGTTTCCGTGAGCTCTGGTTTCCATCACGGTGTTCTGTTGCTCCAGAAGCAGTTTAGTCATGCTGGCCACATGACCTGGAAAGCTGTCTGTGGACAAACGCTGGCTCCCTCGGCCTGAAAATGAGTTGAGCACTGCAACCCCATAGCTGACTTTGACTGGACTTAACCATCCAGGGGTCCTTTACCTTTACCTTTACCTTATAATGAACTGGCTAAAGAGTCCTGGGAAGGAGTTCAAGAGGAAAAGGGTAGAGGCTTACATTATCAAGTGTTTACCCTCAGCTGTTTCTGGGACACCCTGCAGTCTTAATTTTTTCTCATCTTTCAGCATGTTATTAGAACCCAACAGTGCAATCAAATACATGTCTGCTTAGTAGTAAACTCCACTGAGTACCATGCAACTTACTCCCAGATTGCACTGAAACAAGACAAAAAGTGACAGATACTGTACAGCTTCGATAATAAAGAAATCAACTCCAATCTTGATTTACTGGAATACACAATACGAATGTATTGCTTTGAATCTGCCCCCCCCTTTTTTTTGGAAACAGGTCTTTGGAAACCTTTCTCTTTAACAAAACTACTGTCCAGTTCAATTCAGCCATGCTTCATTTGACACAGTCAAAAGATGAGCAATTTTGCCTCGCTTGGCAGTTTCGTCTTCCAGTGCAAAAACAATTGTCCTTGCTCACTTTGTTTCTTTGTTAAAGACTCTTGTCTAACACTATATTAATCAACTGTTTTCTCTGAGGCGTTCAATTCTTCTTCATTTTGCTTAATTTTCTGACCCAGAAAAAAAATAACTCTTCCCCCCCATTCCTTCCTCCTCCATATGCTTCTAAGATATTACCAGCTAATGTGTGTGAAGCTTGTTGAAAACTCTGAAATGCTACTTAAATGGAAACATATGGATCTGTCTTGCGCTGAGTCAGATCATCACTCCATCTAGCCCAGTATTGCTTTCCTCTGATTGGCAGCAGCTCTCCAGGGTCCTTGGCAGAGTTTTATCTCAGTCTTGACAGCTGAAGTTCATTTCACTAGAGGTGTAGGAGGTGGTAGCTAAGACCATTAGCCATTAGCCATGATGGCTCTGCTCTGGCCCCACAGTTGGAGGCAGCGAAGCTTCTGAGTACCAGTTGCTGGAAGCCACAGGCGGGGAGAGAGATCTTGTGTGTGAATCCTGCTTCTGGGTTCCCCACAGGCATTGTCACAGCTAAAAATTGGCCGCTGTTTCTTTAATGCTAAAAGAACTAAGTCAGCATGAGTCAGCTGCCTACAATGACTCATGCAACCTTTCACCAAATTGTACCTGTATATACAGAGTGGTCAATGTTAGTGCTGAGTGTTGGTTGGTTGGTTGGTTGGTTGGTTGGTTAGAGAAAGCTGGTAGAGCTGATGTGCATACAGTTGGTCGTTTTGCAGATAAAGATTTTTAAGAATAAAAGCAGCAATACTCTGCAAGAATACTCTTTCTCAAAGGCTCTTTTGTGCCAGTGTGGTGTAGTGGTTAAGAGCAGTAGACTCATAATCTGGTGAACTGGGTTCGCGTCTCCGCTCCTCCACATGCAGCTGCTGGGTGACCTTGGGCTTGTCACACTTCTCTGAAGTCTCTCAGCCCCACTCACCTCACAGAGTGTTTATGGTGTGGGAGGAAGGGAAAGGAGAATGTTAGCCGCTTTGAGACTCCTTCAGGTAGTGATAAAGCGGGATATCAAACCCAAACTCTCCTTCTTCTACTAAGAAGAAGAAACTCTTCTTCTTCTTCAACTAAGGTCTGAGGACTAGGCAAAGGAGTAAAAAGGAGGTCAGAACCTTTTCTTTTTCAAACACTGATAGACATCTAGTTGGTCCTGTGAGAACAGGATGCTGGACTAGTGTCATGGAATTCTACTCAGTATTGTTCCAGAGCAGAACTCCGGCGTATAGTTAGCAGAGTAAAAACTTAAACACGTTGTAGGATTTCCAAAAAAAAAAAAAAAAAAAAAACAGACCAGAGGCAATCGTATTTCATCCAGCAGAGCTTTACTGCTACTGAAGGCAAATGAACATAATGGTCACAAATCCAATACATTCAGGACTGACACTGTCCATAAGAAATCCAGTTGCAGCAGACTTAACTCAAACTCGTGGAGGGGCGAGGGAGGTATGGCGGTGGGGGCAGATGTCATAGGCGAAGGGGATCGAGATATGGATATGCTCGTACCCCTTCCAATCTGCGCCCCATCCCGAGAGACGAGGGTAGGGTGAGCAAAGATTACTCACCTCCGTCACTGGTGTTGTGCAATGCCAGGTCTATAGGCAACAAAACCGCCACCCTCCGAGATTTCTTCATCTCGCAGGGGGTCGACCTGGCTTGTGTGACGGAGACCTGGGTGCGCGAAGGGGATACTGTTATTTTACGAGAGATGGCGCCCCCGGGTTTCTCCGTCCTCCACCAGTCGCGGACTGTGGGCCGGGGGGGAGGGGTGGCATTATTAATCCGGGAAGATTGTTCTTTCAGGGCTCTACCATCGCCATCAATCCCCGGCATTGAATGTGTTGGCCTAGTGTGGGGCTCCGAGGTGAGCTTGGCTGTCTGGCTGGTGTACCGGCCACCTAGCGCACCAGCAGCCACCCTGTCAGGCCTGCTGGAGGCGGTGGCCGGCTGGGCCTTGGAGTTCCCTAACCTACTGGTATTGGGGGACTTCAACATCCATGCTGATGCCACTCCCTCCTCACAGGCTCTGGACCTGGTGTCTTCCATGGCGACACTAGGGCTCTCCCAGTTTGTTTCGGGCCCCACACATCAAGCAGGCCACACGCTGGATTTGATCTTTGGCGCTGGTATAGATGTGATCATGTGTCCTTCGATGAAGGTGCCATGGTCTGATCACTACGCTCTGAAAGCCAGGATTGACGTTCCACCCCCACCCTGCTTAGGTGGCGAGCCGATTTGGGCTCGCCCGCAGAGGCTGATGGACCCTGATAGATTCCGTCAAGCCTTGCGGGACCTTTCTCCCCCTGGCGACTCATTGACTGAGCTTGTTGAGGGCTGGAATACCCATCTCCTGGCAGCCATCAATGAGATCGCACCTAAGCGCCCTCTGCGACCCCGCAGAAACCGGGCTCCCTGGTTTACCGAGGAGCTCCGGAAAATGAAGCGGGACCTCAGACGGCTAGAGCGTGTATGGCGGCGTGCCCGTGACGGAGCTTCAAGAACATCTTATAGGGTTTTTATGAAAACCTACGAGATGGCTGTGAAGGCCGCTAAGAAGTCCTACTTCTCGGCCTCCATTGCATCCGCTAGCTCTCGCCCGGCGCAATTATTTAGTATAATTCGGTCTTTAACGTCCCTCGAAGGACAGCCAAATTTAAATAACAATTTGACACACAGCTGTGAGGCATTTGCGAGCTTTTTTGCGGAGAAGGTCTTGTTGCTCCGCCATGACCTCCCTGCCAATTTGGATACAATAAAGGAACTGGAGGCCCCTCGACTGTCCTCGGGTCCAGTATTGGACCACTTCGACCGGATATCCCCAGCCGATGTAGACAGACTCCTCCGAGCTGGAAAGCCCACCACCTGTCCTCTTGACCCGTGCCCGTCTTGGCTGATTAGAGCGTGTCCGGACGAGGTGCGGGCCCTCCTGGGGGATATCATCAATCTGTCCCTTGGCACGGGGACATTCCCAGGGGAACTGAAGGAGGCAGTGGTGCGCCCGCTCTTAAAGAAAACATCATTAGATCCTTTAGATCTATCCAATTACCGCCCGGTTTCGAATCTTCCGTTCCTGGGTAAGGTGATTGAGAGAGCGGTTGCTGAACAGCTTGGTGGGTTTCTGGATGAAACATCGGCTCTGGATCCATTCCAGTCCGGCATCCGCGCTGGTCATGGGACCGAGACGGCTCTGGTTGCCCTAACAGATGATCTTCGTAGACAGCTGGATCGAGGCGGGTCGGGGCTGCTGATTCTTCTAGATTTGTCAGCAGCTTTTGACATGGTCGATCACGAACTTCTGGACCACCGCCTTGCCGACGTGGGGATCCAGGGCACAGTCCTTCAATGGCTGCGCTCGTTTCTCTCTGGTCGGGGACAGAGGGTGGCGCTTGGGGGGGAATTGTCATCGCGCCACTCCTTGGTGTGTGGAGTGCCTCAGGGTGCGATTCTCTCCCCAATGCTTTTTAACATCTTTATGCGCCCCCTCGCCCAGCTTGTCCGGAGTTTTGGGCTGGGCTGCCATCAGTATGCTGATGACACCCAACTCTATCTGTTGATGGATGGCCATCCTGACTCGGCCCCAGACACACTGATCAGATGCTTGGAAGCTGTGGCTGGATGGTTACGTGGGAGCCGGTTGAAGTTAAATCCTTCGAAGACAGAGGTCCTCTGGCTGGGACGGGATGATATGGGAATGAGGGGGCAACTCCCATCTCTTGCGGGGGTGCAATTAGTGCCAGCACCGTCCGTTAAGAGTTTGGGTGTAATCTTCGATACCTCCCTCTCCATGGAGGCGCAGATTGCAGCTATTACAAAGGCGGCATTTTTTCATCTCCGCCAAGCTAAGCAGTTGGCTCCTTACCTCTCTCGCCCTGACCTAGCTACTGTGATCCACGCGACGGTCACCTCCAGACTGGATTATTGTAACTAGCTCTACGTGGGGCTGCCCTTGAGACTGACCCAAAAACTCCAGCGGGTGCAGAATGCCGCAGCGAGACTCCTTACGGGGTCTTCGCTTAGAGATCACATTCATCCGGTGCTATACCAGTTGCACTGGCTCCCGGTGGAGTACAGGATCAGGTTTAAGGTGCTGGTTTTGACCTTCAAAGCCCTATACGGCCTAGGGCCCTCGTACCTACGGGACCGCCTCTCCTGGTATGCCCCACAGAGGAACTTACGGTCTTCAAATAAAAACACCTTGAAGGTCCCAGGCCACAGAGAGGTTAGGCTGGCCTCAACTAGAGCCAGGGCCTTTTCGGCTGCGGCTCCAACCTGGTGGAATGCTCTGTCACAAGAGACAAGGGCCCTGCAGGACTTGACATCTTTCCGTAGGGCCTGCAAGACAGAGCTGTTCCGCCAGGCCTTTGGTTAGGGCGCAGCCTGACTCCCTCCTTTGGCAACCTTTACAAAACTTTATGGCTGCCATCAATCTTGATTTTAATTAATTTTTATAATGTTTTTATAATGTCACACTATTTTGGTGTTGTTAGCCGCCCTGAGCCCGGCTTCGGCTGGGGAGGGCGGGATATAAATAAAATTTATTATTATTATTATTATTATTAAATGCAGGTGGAGGGAAGACATTATACATTCTGCAAAATCTCCATTTCACATGGGTTGAAAGCTCTAACCTCAGTTTAGCCCTCTGGGCTTCTCTATCTCGTGTTGAAAATTCCCCGCTCCCCAGACCACATGACTCCCCCAGCAAAGTGCTCTCTTCAGCATTCCAGGATCTGCATGCAGATTAGAACACAAAACCATTTGAGAGATCATGCACTTCTCCGAATTTTGCAATGTAGTTTTGTTAAATGTGTTTTGCATTAAAAAATGTGTACAAAATATGAGTCTAAAGAGTAAATGCTCTGTAGTGCCTTTAAGATACATATTTCATGAGAAGGGTACATTCGAAATGAGTTGAATTTACATGTGGATTTTTCATGCATTCTTTTAGAAAGTCCTTTAAAAATGGGTTCAAACTGACCAAAGGCTGAATGTGAGCAAAAGTGACGTGGAACAGATTTAGTCTGGTCCATCCATCTGTAAAAAGGAAAAGGAAATGTGAGTGAATTCACCTCATCATTTGTTTCTACACAGCCTAGACAAAGGGGGCTGCCTCTTTAGGGCCAATGGGATGTTGCCCCAGCAATCTCAGTTTGACCTCAGCCAATCCCCATCTTCCTGTCTTCTTACTTACAATCCATGGGGTTGCCCTGGCAATCTGCATCCTCCTCCTTAGTCTCAATGCTTCACGTTTTAGAATTTAGCAGGGAGGAGGATTGGGGCAAAACAATAATTGGCTCTGCCTGTCATTGACTCTGCTGCCACCTACTGTTGGCCTCCCTGCCTTTCACCCTACCAGTCCAAATGGGAACCAACCATCCCTGGGATGATGATGATGATGATGATGATGATGATAATAATAGAAAAAATTAACAAAAATGTGTACTTCTGTTCATAGTCAACTAGCTTTGAATATTTTTAAAAAATGTTTAAAGGGGCCTCCCAAGTATTGAGTACAAACAACTCCAAAAAAAGGGATCAACAACACCCTAGGCAGTGTGGGTTGTAAGCTGATGCTATCAGCAGGTTGTCAATGCATGTGGAGAACAAATCTCTCCAGACTTTAAAATATTTTGGCTCTTCTTCCTATCGAGTGTTGCACAAAAGCCAACAGATTTCTCCTCAAATGCCCTTGAGAGGTTGACAGAGGGATTTGTAAAAGATTTAGTATAATTAATTGTGGTGTGGTAACATCCAGTTATATGTCTTGGAATCCAAGCCAGGGTTATGAAAGAACTGAGAAAATATAAGAGGGGTACACCAAGATACTTGCCAAGAACGGAGCATGGATGAGGGCATCTGAAAAGTGAACATTAGGATCAAGTGAGCAAATATATCCAGCGTTGGAAGAAATAATAAAAAGACGGGTTTCCAAAGGATTCAGAATCCTCTGAACAGAGGAGGACGGAGGGCAACTGTGCTACCATTTGGGGGCTCCACCATAGCTCAGTGACTGAGCACATGCTTTTCTGTGGAGCAGAGATGGGGAACCTGTGGCTCTCTAAACATTATTGGACTACAGCTCCCATCAGCCCCAGCCAGTATGGTCAATGGTCATGGATGATGGAGGTTGTAGGCCGATGACAACATTGGGACTTGTGTTCTCCAGTTGTTGTGGACTAGGACTTCCCTCTTCTCTAATTGTCAGCCATGCTGGCTGGAGATGATGGGAACTGGAGTCTGGAAGGCACCCGGTTCCTTGTCCCTGATACAGAAAAGCACAAGTTTAGTCCCAAATGAAGCAAACTGAGTCAAGAAAGTGACGGACGTGGTGAACTATGCTGAGTCACTGGGTGACAAAAACAGAAGCAGTGAGAATGGAGTAAATAACAATTTACAGACAGTCCTCTGGGCTATGCAACCAAGCATATATAAAACAGCAGAGCAGGTCAGGCTATTATGGCTAGAACATACAGAAAGAGAGAGAGAGAGAGAGAGAGAGAGAGAGAGAGAGAGAGAGAGAGAGAGAGATCTTTTGATTCACCTGCTATGACAACATTTACTACTACTATTGCTACTAAGGCTACTATTTTACTGGAAAGGCCAGGAATTGAAAATAGGACCTTCTGCATTCAAAGACCACCCCCTCCTCCATTTCACATAAGTGGGTGAGATTTCCAAGCAGAGTAGATGAAGCCTGCCAACTTGTAAGCAGATTATACATCCACTGTGGGGGTTTTTTTAAATGCAGAGCAAGTGTAAACTTGGATTAAAAAAGAAAAAAAGAAATATCTATCATCATTTTCTGCCAGAACTGGATGCAGTTGGCAAGCACTCTTACCCCTTCTGAGTCGATGAAGCCTGCACAATTTCAGAATAATGCCTGCATGCTGTACTGTTTTGGCGTGGATGCAACATGAATCCTGAAGGCCAGGGGAGTGGAGCCAAAGAGTAGAGATCCCCAGGAAAGACTTGGGTGGGGAAACTGCCACCCCTACCAACCCCAGCAAGGACACTGTTACCCCAAGGGTGGGGGTGGCCTTTTGCCTTCTGTGGTTTTGGGGAGATACAGCCAGTGGCAGAGCTTCATGCTCTGGCACCGGGGGGGGGGGCGGAGAGCAGGTGGGGCGGGGTTGGCCTGCATCCTGGGGATGGGGCGTGCCGCTCGAAGGGGTGTGGCGCATGTCCTGGGGGCACGGTGTGCCAGCGGCGGTGTGGCACCCAGTGCGGGTGGGGGGCAGCCACGAAGGCACCCTGCTGAGTTCATGCTGCTAGGGGCAGTGCGCGCCCCCCGCACTCCTCTTCCTCCACCAGTGGATACAGCCAGGGACGGAGGTAGGGGGTGCAGTGGGGGCAGACCGCCCCAGGTGTCTTCGCTGCGGGGGGTAACTCCCAAGCCTACCCCGAGCCGTTGGGGTAAGGCAGAGAGCTGCGCTGCTATGCCAGTGACATCTCCCCTTCCCCCTTTGTTTTGACAGCTGGGAGAGGCTTGGGAGTCACGGGCGGGAAGTGCACCGAATGTCACCCCCCTCAGTGAAGACACCCGGGGCAGCCTGCCCCCATCGGATGTCCGCCATGAGAGGATTGCTCCACCCCCGGCTGCAGGGTGCAATCGCCGCCCCGTGGACCCAAGCGGCTATCCCGTGCCTGGGAGGGCACCCTCTGCGTCCCACCCCCCTCGAAAGCGCGCCTGCCCTGGGCAGCGCAGGCATATGCTCCACCACTGTATATAGCCCCTTTTCTCCCTGGGAAAGAATGCTCTCCGTTGACTTTCATAGGGGAAGGTGGTGGAGGAAAACTCCCCACGAAAAATTGTGGTGGGGGGAATGTAGCCCCACAGCAAGGAAACGTTGCCTGCCACCCCAATATTTTTTGGACATGATCCAATTGCATAGAAATATAGATCCACATGACAAACACAGCTTTTAATCTATTGCCCCCTCCAAATTTCTGCAATTGGAGTGCCCTGGGAAAACAACTCACTGTGATTTAAAATCTGGAGCGGTCCATTCCAAGAACTTCAAGAGCATCAGAAGATCAGCCCAATGGCCCATCTGGTCCAGCATCCTGTTCTCACTGTGACCAACCAGATGCCTATTGGAAGCCCACGTGCAAGACCTGAGGGCAGAGTTTGTAACAGAGGTACTCAGCTTCCTATACTTAGGATTGCTCTACCATCCTTAAGGACAACACATGTCTGATTTCAAGGACAACCCATGTCCCATTTCAAGAAGCTGTGCCGGCACCAGTCAGAACAAACCAGGCCAATGAGTGTTCTTCAATGTTGGAAGGTTTTTTAAAAAAAAATGTTTGAGGTTTCTTGTGTTTTAATATTTTGTTGGAAGCCATCCAGAGTGGTGGGGCAACCCAGTCAAATGGATGTCATATAATAATTATTATTATCAATTCTTTATAGAAAAAAGAGGTTCTCACTCACCACGAACGTCTCACGTTCTTTTATAATGGCAATGGCGTCCACCTGAGAGGTGCCGGAACTGAGTCCTGGCTGAAAAAAAGCCCTGATGATGATGGTTAGTGTATTGCGGGGGGAAATAAGACCTGAATCTGAGCTGGGGGTGGCTGTTATGAAGTCAGCCGAAGGTTGAGAGGAGGTAGCTGTTTCTTTTACATTTTAGCTCTTTCAGTTGGGTCTTAACTGGATTTTTGAAAGAAATGTAAATAATCCTCTTCCTTTAATGCACGTCTAATGCCTTTTCAGCTCAGAAAGAGATGAAATTTGCAGTCCATTAGCATACCTCGGCTCTTTCCAAGATGGATTCTTCCCCCCCTAACAGTTGTATACAGGGCACATTTAATTTACTGGAGCGATGACAAAGGAAGCTTTCAGAAGGCGCATTCCAGCTGGTGGCCTTAGAACCCTCCAGGCAGTTAAGCAATCTCCAAATGGCAAAGCCAGCTTTTGATTACAATGTCAGAAAAGCGGCTTTTAATTAACGGTTTCTTTTCCCACCACAGGGATTTATTACCGCCGTTTGGGAGCCTTCGCAACCCAAAAGGCATTGTAGATGTCCATATAAATTACTGTCAGCGCTAGTTGGAGTTTCATTTGGGGCAGAGAGCTCTGTGGTTGAGAGCATGGTTTGCACGAAGAAGGTCCCAGGTACAACTCTCTGCAGTTTCAACTAACAAGGATCTCTGTCAGCAGGGAAGGGAAGACATGCAGGTCTTTTGGAGACTGTGGAGGACTGCTGCCAATCCAAAGAGGCACTACTGTCCTATGACATAAGTCTAAGACAGCAATTGCCATTCCCAACTGTCTCCATCACAGTCACTGCTGTTTCCGTTCTACTGCAGCTCAGTTACCACCAAACACTACACTATTTAACTTGCTGTCCACCATTTAATGCAGTTTGTTCAATTATTTAACATATATTGTTACAAATTTAACATATTTAATGATGTCATTATCCCTTCGCCATTCATCTCAGTGCAAGGGAAACACAATTTAAATTGGAAAACATTGACAATTGCTTATTGTGGGTGAAACAACACTGAATACCAACTGGTGTTTATGGGATTGGTTTTCATTCTGGGCATGGGATGGAGAAACAAACACCGACAGTTTCTGCTTCTGTTTCCATTTTTGGTCGGAATTGCCTGACATCCCTGCGTTGAGCTAAGTTGGCCAATGGCCTTCCTTGGCATAAGGAAGCTTCAGATATTTAAATTAAGTGCGCATCTGGCTATGGTTGGAACCAGATGTTTCCCTTGATCCAGCAGTTCTACTTGTTGTGATTCAAGTTATGATTATTCTCAAGGGCTGCCTTAATGAAAACAGACTCTGTGGTGCAATGGGTCAATATGTCTGGGCACCTCCTTACCCATCTGTCAGGCTTCGGGGAATCAGAGAAACAAAAAATTTCTTACCAAGCAATTTATTCAATAATTCACAGAGAGCGACGAAGGAATGCAACCTTCCCTAATAATGGCATTGCTCCAAGTAAAGTCCCACACATAGCCCCACGTCTCCCCTATCAGACATCACTCCTGCGTCAGCTAATCTGAGCTTTCTGTTTCTGTGCTATCTGTTCTAATACCCCCAATGCCTGCCTGGTTCTGGGAGAGGGGGATCAAGATTGCTTTCCAATGATCCTAAGTCTGTCAGCTGTCTCTACCCCGGTGCTTCTTCTTCTACCTGTTGTTCCTATTCCAGTATTTCCCAGCTTCTGCCCTCTGCAGCCTCTGAACTATGCCCTTCTGCAAACCACTGTTCTAAATCTATACTGTCCTCCTGTTCTTGGGAAGGTTCAGGAGAAGGGGAGGCGGTCCTCACCATTCCTCCTTAGTGCAGCACCTGACATCACCCTGAGAAAGGGCGCAGGGTGCCAAATTTCGACCTCATATAGGACATCATAGAACCCAAGTCCACCACTGAAAATAGCAAACTGTTTGACCTGTGTAGATAGCATTATGTAAGTTTGTGGTATAAACATGTAACCACAACTGCTCTTAAAATGTGTTGCTGTTTTCTTTGGCAGCCCAAGATGCTGATCTAGGTGTTATGGCTGAAGAAGAGAAGAGTAGAAGAGTTTGGATTTGATATCCCGCTTTATCACTACCCTAAGGAGTCTCAAAGCAGCTAACAATCACCTTTCCCTTCCTCCCCCACAACAAACACTCTGTGAGGTGAGTGGGGCTGAGAGACTTCAGAGAAGTGTGACTAGCCCAAGGTCACCCAGCAGCTGCATGTGGGGGAGCGGGGAAGCGAACCTGGTTCACCAGATTACAAGTCCACTGTTTTTAACCACTACACCACACTGGCTCTCACACTGGCTGAAGCACTTCATGATTCCTTGATTGTGCTGTTCAGATTTTCCCCCTGCCCATTTGCTGCTATTAATTTGTTTGAAGCAGAATGTCCAAGCAAAAATCTGCTATCACATCTACATGCAACCTGAAAATATAAATATGTGAAGGGCTTGCTGTGTGGTTTTTGACTGCAGGGAGAGCCTTTTTAGTGGTGGCTCCTTGACGTTGGCATTTCATTCCCAGGGAGGCCCACCTGCTGCTCTCATTACTATTCTGTCAACCCCCTGGAAAAAGCATTTCTCTTCCCCTATGCTATATTAAGAGCCAGTATGTATAAATCTGAGCTGTTCTCTCTGTTTTAATGGGCTTTTACTGATTGACCTTGGTGTGCTTGTTTATATCCTTTTAAAAAATTATTTTTCTATTTTTAAAATATACTTACATTGTTTCACACGAGCCATCTCAGGAATATGCATTTACCTTGAAGGTGCTATAAATCATGGCAGTAAAGAAATGGCAAGTGCTTTGGATTAGCTATACCAACACAAATAATGAACACGGCATTTAAAATAAAAGGGAGTCATCATTTGTTGCTCATTTACTTAGCGTAGACAGGAGAGGGCCAGAGATCTCTTTGTGTTCCCTTTGGTGTGTCTTTTGAAGCAACAGATGTCACTTTGGCCTCCCCCGCCTTGTATCTGTCTCCTTCTGTTGTTGTTCCTCCTCTTCTTCCCGCTCATCTCCGCTCCCCATTGTTTTGGAGAGTTCTGCTTAATTAGCTAACGTCTGCACAGAGCACAATATACGGTAAATGGGCATTATTCATCCCTTCATCAGAGATGTGCAGTTGGCATTTGTCAGAGCAAGCACCAGAGGTACCTCTTGTACTTGCAGTGTCCCAGCAGAGCCAACGATACCATTGCAGGCAAGCTCACTGCCTTGCACCCACCCAGCAAAGAACACTAAAAATAAAATATACGTATCTTGCTGCTTTTACTCCTTCCCCCACAGCTGGACCAGCAGGGCAGCAGTGATGGCATCCCTTTCATAGCTTTAACGTTACAGGGCAGATTGTTAATAACAATAAAACCCACAACTATCATGCGGTTCCTTTGTTCTGGAAACTACATATTGCTGAATGTTTAAATTCTTCCATCAGCTGTCATGGTTCTCCAGTGGAAGTGTTGTGAGCCACCCAGACGTCAATCCCACTGGCAGGATCAGGCTCAAGGAGGAATGAAAAGGGTGGAGAAATCTTTTTCAGCCTTGAGGGCCAAATCCCATCCAAGCAACCTTCCAGGGGCCACATACTAGTGGTGGGCGGGGCCAGAGATTAAAGTGGGTGGAGCAATGTACAGGGGGAGACATTGTAGCCACCATACAAAGTCAGGCCCACAGCCCACAAGCACTTCTCTCCATGTATTTAAGAGCAACTCGAGGGTGCAGAGCAAGGAGTAGTGTGGTCTAGCAAGACTCCTGGGTGGGCTTTATTTGGCTACTAGACCTGAGTTTCCCAACTGTATGCTGTAAACCACCCTGTGGTCCCTGGATGAAGGGTGGCCTATAAATTTATTCAACAACAACAACAAGTCCTGCGGTAGAATGAAGTGGTAGATTCTCCAGATGGCAGAATGGATCAGACCACATCAGGCTGCAGGTGGAGGATAAAATGGACTGTGCCATACCAGACTGCACCAGGCAGGTTAATTTTTTTTTAATTATCCCTTTGCACAGATAGGAAAAGAGCATGCCAGGAAGAAGTCTCAGCAAGAACTTTTTCTATTCATGTGCTTAATTTTGACTTCGTAAATCTGTTTCGCCTTTAAATGCAAACTGGATCACATTTCTCCTTCATCCCTACTCCCAGCAAAGTGGGCATAGGACTGCAGCCTTATGACAAATTTTATTGCACCCAATTATTTTATGTGCAGGTGGCACAGAGCCTAGGGCTTGCCGATCAGAAGGTTGGCAGTTCGAATCTCCACGACAGGGTGAGCTCCCGTTGCTCAATCCCTGCTCCTGCCAACCTAGCAGTTCGAAAGCATGTCATGTGCAAGTAGATAAATACGTACCACTCTGGCGGGAAGGTAAATGGTGTTTCTGTGCACTGCTCTGGTTCACCATAAGCAACTTAGTTATGCTGGACACATAACCCAGAAGCTATATGCTGGCTCCCTCGGCCAGTAAAGCAAGATGAGCACTGCAACCCCAGAGTCGTCCGCGACTGGACCTAATGGTCAGGGGTCCCTTTACCTTTACCTTTAACCTTGCCTAATGACAGGACCGGCCCTGAGCGTCAGAAGCCAAAGTACAAAGAATTGGTTTGTCTACTCGTTTTGTCGACACTTTGAGTTTATTTGCTTCTTCACAGTTTTATTTGGCATGCGTAATTCTAAGTATGGTGGAGAGAGTTTGAGCAGGCATACTCTGTCTTATGACAGCCATTGCTGTAGACTTCATTGGCCCAGGCAGCAGAATGAGATGGTAGAGTCCTATGGCGGCATGAGAACCAACAGTTCAGGCTGCCTAAGGGGAATGCTACTTTACGATCTTTCTCCACATCAAACTTCCTGCAGAAAAGGGGGGGGTCAGGCCAGGGAGGATGGTCCTAGCAGAGTCTACTCTCTACTGTGCCCATTTCATATTTGCAAGTATTTTTTTTTAATTGACCTGTGCCCCGCCATCTTATCTGGCACAGCCCTTTCTATCCCTGCAGGACTTTACCACCACATCCTCCTTCGTGTGCAAGCCACAAATGAGAATCTTGTGAAAGTGTGTTCGGCAACCACATCCACCACACCTGGGGATGTTTCCTTAACCCTCTACAGGGGTTCAGCTTTGACACTCAGGGACAAAAGTGTCTGTCATATGGTCCACTCCCAAATGTCGCACCTTTCGCATGAAGGTCTTGAAGACCTGTAAGCAGAATGACCTGAAAGCATTTCCTTTCAAATGGAAAACCTGCCTTACCTGAGCTGCACATTTGTGGTCTACATGTCCAGGCTAGATGCCCAAAGAGGGCATCCTTGTCTCTTCACCCCAAAAGCCATTATTTTATCCCTGTTACCCTAAACAAAGCGGGCTGTTCTACCAACTCAGTTTCTCCTTTCCCCCTTCCTTTTGATTATATAAGGTCTGTTCTGAAACAAATTAATTACTACCCTGCCTTTTGTTCCAGCTCAACGATCTCTTGTTTCATTTCCCATTCAGTTTATATAACATAAAGACCCCTGATATTCAATTAGGCATGATTACATTGGCTGTATTCTGGAGTACTTGTTGAAAAGCATTATGCAGAAGGCATCAAAGCCCTTCACAGAATACTACCAGACTCAAGTCACAAAGAAAATGACCCCATGCGGCAATGATTTCTGAATTTTCCCTTACATTTTCTGAAAGTTTAGAGTACCGCTCTATGCACATTATGCTTAACGAAATGATACATTCATGAAGAATAAAAGTTGCCCACTGCTAAGAATAACAATAATTAGATTTCTTTTCCTCTTGACTACCACAGGCAACTCAATGGCCAGCCCATTCCCCTAATGATGCAGAAATGACTATGACACATAAGAGCACCCAGCTCTTCTAGGGATTAAATTCCCAACTGGAAACATGATTTTCCAGTTTTCGAAGTCAAATTTTAGCTTAGCTCTCATAATTTCAGTTTTAACCTATTCCAGTGTCAAAGTTTGTACAAAGAAATGACACATCCCCAGAGGAGGGGGTCACTTCCCCTTCCCATATGACTCATAATTCGCAGATCCCCAGCTTTTTTTTTAGTGTAAGTTTCTTTAAAGTTTCTAGAAGCTGTGTAATAATAATTTCTGTTCAGGAGGAGTTTCAGCTGTCAAAGAGGGAAGTTGGTGGTAATATCTGTTTCCTCCCTACACCATCAGAAATGCAATTGTTATCTGTTTGTTTTGCAGGCCACACACTTCAGCATGCATATAGCCCTCTGGATATCTGGATCTGAAGCATCGTGTTAGCTGTGTTCCAAACACAACTTTCGTTCCTTTGGTAAGCTCAATGTCCTTGGTGTCCCACGGGACTGCAGCAAACGTGAAGAACGAAGAAGCATCAAGGAACAGAAGGAAGCCCTGGAAGAACAACTCCCTACCGAAAAGAAAACAACTCTGCTGTGGTTTGCAAGTTAACTGGAATTAAAGCACCAGTTGCTATTTCCCCCCTTATATTAATGCCATTAAATCTTCTGTGGAATGGACTTTATGAAGGTATTAGCTCCTTTCTTTCTTCCACACTTTGGAAAGGTCATGCATAAACTTGAAGGAGCTGCACAGTTTTGTACAGCATAATATGACCCGAAGTTTCACCCAGGGAGTCAGAAGGAAAGAACAGTGCAATAAAAAAAATTGAATTCAATCTATTTTCTGGACTATTAGATTCTGGAATTCTGTGCTATTTTTAAAAAATAAACTATTACACTGTAAGGCACAAAGAGGCTCTTTTTTGTAGGAGTGATAAAATGAAGCATTTGCAAGTTGTTTGCATTTCTTGTGATTTATTAAAAACTCTTTTTAATAATGATTCCACAATACACTCTGTCAGCCCATGTCCTTTTCAGGCCAACCTTGAGTGGGGTTCCTAGGTTTCCAGTCATATCCGTGAGACTCACGAGCTGTCCAGCAAGACAAGAGCAGGTCTGCGGCATGGTGTGCTGGAGGAGCTGAAGAGTTGTCCAACCCAGGAGTCAAACTGCAACACAAACAGATGAGTTAGAAGGAGATGTTGCTTCAGCAACAGCCAGGAAGCATGCAAAGAGCTTTGTACCTGGACTTTGATTCCATCAATGGTTTTTCCGAAAAAAATTACACATCACTTGGGAAGACAGGCAAACTAATATCAGTGTACTGGAAGAAGCAAAGATCACCAGTGTTGAAGCAATGATTCTTCAACATCAACTTCGTTGGGCTAGTCATGTTGTGTGGATCCCTGATTATTGTCTTCCAAAGCAACTGCTCTACTCTGAACTTAAAAATGGTAAGCGTAATGCTGGTGGTCAACAAAAGAGGTTCAAAGACTCTCTCAAGGCAAATCTTAAAAAATGTAGTATAAACACCAACAACTGGGAAACACTGGCTTGCGAGTGCTCCAATTGTAGAACAGCCTTTACCAAAGGTGTCGTGGACTTTGAAGACACTCAAACACAGGACGAAGGGGAGAAACGTGCTAAGAGGAAGACACACTTGGCAAACCCTCATCTTGATGAACTCCTGCCCAGAAACCTATGTCCCCACTATGGAAGGATGTGTGGATCCAGAATTGGCCTCCACAGTCACTTATGGACTCACTGTTAAGACCGTGTTCATGGAAGACAATCTTACTCGGCTATGAGTGATCGTCAAAGAAGAAGAAGAACCTGGACTTACTGCCCCATCTCTTCCTAGAACATCAGTAGTATCCTTATTCAGATTGTGTTCATGAAAATATAAGGACATAAGAAGAGCCTGCTAGATCAGGCCAATGGCTCAACTCATCCAGCATTCTGTTCTCACAGTGGCCAACCAGATGACCATAAACTGGCAAGCAGGACACAAGCACAAGAGCACTCTCACCACCTGTGGTTACCAGAAATGATATTCAAAAGCATTATTGCCTCTGACCATGGAGACAGAGCATAGCCATCATGGTTAGCAGTTACTGATAGCCTTCTCCTTCATGATAACTTCAGATTCTGGCTTCATCCTCCTAGGTAGTGCTCACAGATGGATAGCCTTCAGGTGCCTTTGTATTTGTGAATTTTCTTATGAATCTCCTTTTCCTGATGTCTCAGCAATTTACACACATATGTTAAAAACAGCTAAAAATGTATTTAAAATAGTACACATTATATGGGCAATATATATATATCATCTTAGCTGTTTACCCTCTATCCAATCATCTTCTTCCACTCCATCACATCACCACCTCTCATCCAACCACAGTCCTTAAAATACAACTTACTCAACCCTTTTGTTATTGTACATCTCAGAACCCTCTTTGTACCTTATATAGAGGCATGGTGTTTTGTCTTTTTACTTTAACCTTCAGCTATTAGGTTGCTCTTTAACCAATTCTTGTAGTCAGGTTGAATTCTTGCATACTTATCACTGGCCTCACTGATAATGGCACTCGCAAAAATTCCACATCAGTAGGTGTATTAGAAAATGATGATTATGACAATTACACCAGCTACTTCAACCACCACCACCATGGGAGCCAACTCCTGGGGGCTTAGGGGCCCCTCAATAAAATATTTGAGCCCCCCCCCCCCCAATTGATGGACATTGTCATTCAAATGATGTGTGTTCACTGCATCACATGATTGTTTATCTGGGGCGGGACTTACCTCCCACCCACACCCAATATTTCATTCAGGTTGGCACCCCTAACAACATCATTTTGGAAGCCACATTTGGCAGCCAAGCTTCTGAACCAAATCAGCCCTGGAAAGCTTTCCTTAAATAGAGCATCTGCTTTGCATGCAGAAAGTCACAGGTTCAATCCCCATCATCTCCAGATCAGTCTGAGAAAGACTCTCATCTGAAAAACCTGGAGAGCCACTGCCAGATATTATTGACAACACTAGGCTAGGTGGTCCAGTGATCTGAATTGGTGTAATGCAACTTCTTAGATTCTTTCAGAAGAGAGCTCAGAGCAAAACAAATAAGCATCACAAGATATTTAGGGGAAGAGTCACAACTCCAGCACTTCCTCAATCATTTTTCAGAAAACACAAAGCCCCTGTTCCATCAGCCATCAGGCATGTTTGTCTTCACAACCTTTAGGTTATTCTCTCTCCTTGTAAGCTGCTGAGAGTTCCTACAAAGAGGTAGTGATTGCTTGCAGCTCCTGCTGTTTCCATTCACATTTCAGATTCTCAGAAGATCACAGGAAACATTCTCTTTTCATTTTCACTTCCACGTGGCAAAGGCTGCTCCCAGGAGAGCGGAATTGCTTCTACTGATGGTCACAAAGAACAGCCAGTTTACCCTGAGCTCTTCTTTTCACACCAGCCAGCCCAGCTCCCTGCTCAATGCGTCCCTTACAGAAGGCTGCCCAGCATCTGCTTGAAGACCCCTAGTAAGCAGGGTCATCACCCTTCTAGATCATTTGTCCCATTGCCGTACCACTCTTTTACTGTCAAGAACTTCCTCCTAACATTGAACCAAAATCTACTGAGCTAAGTTCAAGGTCCTGGTGTACAAAGTCTTCTATGCGTCGGGACCAGGATACCTAAAAGATTGTCTCATCCCTTATATACTTGATTGATTGTGTGGCGAGTGCCCCCCCGGGGGTGGGGGAAATAATGACACATGACACAATTATTAAGGTTAATGGGCTAAAAAAGGCCACAACTTTATTGGTTACAGGTGAGCAGTATTGGTTTAGGCATTGGTCCTAACTGACTATATCTGACTCCAGCCCGTCTGCTTAAGTCTGGGAAGGGTTAACCACCAGTAGGGGGAGTCCTGCTGATGCACATCAACTAGGAACTCTCCCAAGGTCACAGATAGGGGGTGTGCCTTAGGCCCTCACCTCCCTAGGCTTCGGACAGGGCCACACACCCTGGAATCCTTTATCAGACTACCCTTAAATATGCGGGGCAGGTGATGGCGTTAACTTCCCTCTTCCATCTACAGAACTATACCAATGTCTAAACGCCAATACCCAGAAAGTTGTGACAATTTGCTATGAGGTAGGCGAAAACCAAGTGGCTGATGCCAATTTGCCAAGTGGAAAAATTCCTACCAGGCCCCTCAACGGTGACCAACCAAGGTCCATAGCAAGGTCAAAGAACGAAAGCCTTATAGGGCGGGAGGGTGGGAAAACAGAACAGCTGATGAGCAGCAAAGGGAGATCCCCAGCTGCATCCTGCCTTTATAGGGCAGGCCATGCCCCCTGATCTGGTCAATTGGCTGGCCAGGAATCCCCCCAATCCCATGGGGGCTGGCCTCAACCCACCGCACCCATGGAGGAGCCGTGAAGCCCACAACCCCACCTCATCCGAAGGGTGGAAGTGGCTTAACTGCACTCTGGAAGAGAGGACCTCCTGCAGATACCATCTCATCAGGAACTCCATGATGCAGGAATCAGACAATTAGTGGTGTGGCACCTACCCATTGGAATTCTCTCCTGTAAATGTTAGACACTCACCGTCTCTTTGTAGCACCTACTGGTGCTCTTTGTAGCACCTTCCTCTTCCAATCAGCATTGTTAGTAGACAAAACCACAGGCTCCCCTTTAGCCTCTTTTTATTGACCCCAGTTCTGACCTCAACCAAAACCATACCCTACCTTCTGTAGGCCAAGGATGGGGAAACTGTGTAGTCCTCCAAATGTTGCTGGACTCGACATCAGCCTCCATCCACTATGCTCAAGGGTCATGGGTGATGAAAGCTGTAGCCCAACATCTTCCCATCTGTCAAAAATATCATGGCAATGCCCACTGTCCCCACCCAGACCCAGTCAACATAATTGACACATTATGCTGATCAGATATGGCAATTATTATGCAAAGGAGATTCATATGATCATGCCTGATTTGCATAATTGCTAACAGGTGTTTCACCCCAGCTTCTGTTGTTTGTGAGGGAGAGTGCAAATGATTCTGATGCTCTGTCAGAGGGAAAGTGACCTGATCGTGTTCTCTGAAAAATGAATGCTGGGGGATTAGGAAGGGTCTGAGCAAAACCATCTGCTTGAAGAGCCCAAGATGTACAGTACTGTTGGCAGTCTTTCAAATGAGGTCTTCCATATATTTGCCTGCATTCTTATAACTGCAAATATCATAACACATTTAAATGGGAAGATCACACTTGGAATTAATCTATATACTAGTCAATTTAAAACATTAAAAATGTGTTATAAGCACGTGACACCAGAGGGTGCTGTAGAGCAATGTAACATCATCAATGTAAAATTGCATTGAGAGCTATATAATGTTTATTTTTTTAAGTGTTTTTACAATCAGTATAGATCTAGCCTTGGATCACTACGTACAGTTCTGGTCACCTCGCCTGAAAAAGGATATTGTAGAACTGGAAAAGGGCAACCAAACTTATTATGGGAATACAGCAACTGTCCTATGAGGAAAAGTTTCAACATTTATTGTTATCATTATCATATTTTCCCTGACAAGACTCAAGGCAGCATACAGATAAAAACAAAAATCACTAAAAACAAAGTGGGTGACATTTGGGACTTTTTAGTTTGGAGAAAAAGCAAATAAGTAGAGACATGACAGAGGTCTATAAAATCATGCATGGTGTCACATAATGCTAGAATTCTGGGGCCTCCAAAGAAGCTGAACGTTGGAAGAGTCAGGACAGAAAAGAGAAAAGTATTTTTGGCAAAATATGTAGTTCTCTATTTAATTCACTCCTACAATAGCTAGCAATGGCCACCAACTTGGATGGCTTTAAAAGAAGATTAGACAAATTCATGGAGGACAAGGCTAGCAATAGCCTGTAGACAGGTGTCAGGATGCTGATAGCGGCTCCCAGCTGGTTGCCCACGAAAGCATAAAGACAAGGAAACGTTTCTTTAAAAAGGTAAAGGACCCAGCCTCTTGGATAACAGCATTGTCCCAAGTGATTCTCGCCCCCCCCAAACACCCATCTCTCCCACTTCCTCATTTGTCACTTCTACGGGTGCTGCTTGTGATGGCCTGGGACTCGGCTCGGACTCGGAACCAGAGGGGTGTCAGTCTGCACTGGATACTTTGCCTAAGGCGGCAGCTGAACCTAGTCTGGGGCCTGATTCTGAAGAGTCCCAGTCTGCACAGGTTCCCATGCAGCAAACACCAGCTGGGCCCAGTCAGGGGCCAGAGCCTGCCCTGGCTCCAGATGCGGGGATGACCTCGTTGCCTTCAGCTGGGCCATCACTTACAGCTGCTCCACTACCGGTTTGGTCAGGGGAGGCTGAGGCGGCCTCTGGGTCTAGTGACCTACCGACATCTCCCGAGATGCAGAGACCAAGATCTGAGAGAAGGAGAGACCCGAGTACTCGCAGGAGGAGTTCTTGCCTTCGGGCGAGACAGGGAGGTAAGTCACCGGGGGATCAGGACCGACTATTAGCCCGACAGAGAAAAAAGGCTGCTGGACCTCACCCCAGGTTGTGGGAGCAATGTTGCTGTTTGCCAGAACCTGCCTGAGATCCTGTGCCTGACCTTGCCTGGTTTCCTGCTTTGTGTCCTGACTTGGCCCTGTTGGACTGACTCCTTGTGGAACCCTTGGATTTGGGACAGGACCTGGACTATGTTACTCGGGTTAGCCCAGGGCCCAGCACACTGTTATGTGCTCTCTGTCTTTGAGCTCTTTGCTCTCCTACTTTCAAGGCTCACTGGATTCTGGGAGATGGAGGGTCTGGGATGCTTTCCAATGACACTGTGTCAGCCAGGTGCCGCTCCGGTTCTGCCTCCTTCTCCTCCTCTCCCATTATTTCTCAACTTTTCCCCTAATCTGCCTCTGAGCTGTGACCTCACGCAAACCACTGTTGTAAATCTATACTGTCTTCCTCTTCCTCCTCCCTGGAAGGGTCAGGATGGGGAGACAGTCTCCACCGCTCCTCTTCTGCCCAGTCCCTGACACCAGGATAGCTAGTCTCCTCCTGTGCTGTTGGAGGTGATATGACTCCGAGTACCAGTTGATGAATCACAATTGGGGGGGGGGGTTGCATTCCTGTCCTGCTTATGGGCTTCCCATGGGCACCTGGTTGGCCACAAGTGGAACTGGAAGCTGGACTAGATGGGCATTTGCCTGATCCTGTAGGCTCTTCTTAGGTTCTTATGAAGTTGACAGTTAATGTTATTACCAAAGATTTTACTTCAGTTTTACTGTGGAAAGAAAAAAATTAAAGGGACAGAAATGGAGGACAAAGGACACTGGTGAATATTTATACAACCTGATGAGAGGAGCAAGAAGGAAAAACAAACTGAGTTTTCTGGGATAGGAGGCATTTCCCAGTTCTCAAGACTCAGACAAAAATATTTCTCCATATAAGGCAGGTCTGGAGAACTTGTGGTTGGACTCCATCAACTCCAGCCAACATGGGCAATGGTCACCACCAAGTTGAAGCTAAGAAGTCTAGGTCAGGTAAGTACCAGGATATGAGACCAACCAGAAGCCACACCCCTTGCCATGAGAAGCTTTATCATAGGGTGGTTGTTGAAGGGGAGCCACCCAAGAAAACAAGGACCCTTTGGGGAAATTCTTCTGAGAAGATCCAAGGTCAACAAACTATAGTCAAGTGTTTAATGGTGTCATTCTCTTACTGAGACTTCTCACATCAATAGGACAGGTAGAATAGGAGATTGAAGCTACAAATTGGTGTGACAGTACTGTGTTTCCACAAGTCAGAAGTCCAAGGGGAATCCTTATGTTCTGCCTGTCTGTATTCATTTCATCTGGGAAATTACAGCTCAGAGGAAACATAACCTTCCTGTAGCCTGGGACTATATTTCCCAGGGTAATTTTAAGCACCATATAGGCTAAAACAAATACATAAAGTTCTGGGGTATGAGCTCCACATTTTCCCAAGGGAGCACAGTCATCTTTATTTCCTTCGTCATGGCACTTGTTTAGAGAGGGGGAGATGCAGGCTCATTTGCTATGAATATTGCATTTCCCTTTAGATCTCGGCTGATCTCCATGACACTGTCTGTTCCGACTCTCACAGCAACTCCTGTGTGGCTCTGATGCTAGAAATACACCTGTTGAAGTAGGTGTCCTTTCTGTATGAGGTGTTGGAGGTTTCAAAGCAGGCACTCAAGCCGTAAAACCAAGGCATCCCTCAATCTGCTTTGCCTGCTGCAAGACAGTTCAGAAACTTCAGCCAGTGCAGAATTCAGTGACCAGGTGGCTCAGCAGGGCAAGACAGTTTGAGCATATGATGCCAATCCTGGCCTGACTGCACTAGATTTGAATTAGTTATAAAGACTTGAGGAATGAGGTTATCACCCCTCTTTTATTGTCCATTCCGGGTCGCCCAACCACTGCCACAGTGTCCTTTCTCTTGGCGGAACAAGATGAGCAGGTGACAGCAAATTCTGCAAGGTTTTTAGCTGGGGCAATTAGAATAAGATCCACTATTTGACTATTGATTCAAAACCCTAAAATTTTTATAATTGACTTTTTATTTCTATTCTTGTATATCATATTGTTGTTTTATTCCTATGGTCGATAGCTGATGCAAATAAAGATTCATTCATTCATTCATTCATTCATTCATTCATTCATTCATTCATTCATTAAGAATGCTGGCTTGGACCCAGTGCTTTTTTTCTAAAAAAGAAAATGTTTAGGGGTAGTATTCTTGTCTTAACTCAAGAAAATCACCAACTTATAGTTCAAATCGGGGGGAAATTAATACACTAAATGGACAAAAGTACAAGGGTTCACAAAATGTTTAGGGTTATGCATACCCCTGTGGCCCCCTCAGAAAAAAACACTGCTTTGACCTATAAAGCCTTAAATGGCTCAGGACCACAATATCTCAAGTACCACCTGTTTCCATAGGAACCACCCCAAAGCCCGCGATCATCCTCTGAGGCCTTTCTTTATGTGCCTCCTCCATGAGAGGTCCTGAGGACAGCAACACAAGAAACAGAACTTCCCATTTGTGGGATGCTCTTGCTAGGCAGGCTTGCCTTCACAACATATCTTTTGGAGCCGGGCAAAAACATTCCCCTTCTCCCAGGCCTTCTACTCGAGCTGCTATAATAGGTTTCAAGCAATTTCTCTGCAGTTCTGAACACTTCCCAGTTCACCCTGGTAAATATCAAGTTATAGAAGTGCACATTGTTCATTTCTCCTGATCTGGTGCATGAAATGCATTTCATTTTGTGGTTGTGCGATTTGTGCTCATACTGTATTGTGATGGCCATTGGCTATAAACAAGAAACTCTATTGATTTATTTTATAGAAATGAGGGTAGTAAATGGAAGTTGTCTGGGTTTTCAGGTGTACTGGTGAATGTCAGAAAAGGTTGAACCAAGATGATTTGAGCTTGTCTAGAATTTTTGCTTTTGATCCTTTGGTAGTCTGAACCATACCTTTAAAAAGAGGGGCGTCAAGAGATATTTAAAATAAAAATGTTTACTACAAGAATTTGAAACCTTGACATGTTCTCCTTACTGAAAAAACAGTCCCCTGAAAACAGAGACAAATCCCTTGCTCCTTAAAAGACAGTTGCCTGTTTATATATGCATCACCCTACTTAGATTTGCATAACACAATTAGCATAATTACAAATGTACTGTATATATCAAATTAGTATTTGCTGCACCGCCTCCCACTGCTGTTTTCATTTGTCCAAAAATAGAAATATTTCCCAATAATTCCATGGTAAAGATGCCAGATCTTCACGCTCCTGGAAACAGATTGTTAAATTACTAGTTATGTTAATTGTCTTGATGCCCTCTTTGGGGCAGTTTTTCCTTGTAAAAAAAAATGCTTGGTATTTTTGATGTGTGGGGGAGAATTCTTCCAATCTTTGCAAGATAGAATCCCTGTTCCTGTAACTCTGCCACCTCAGAATTTCCTGCTCCCTCCCATATTTTCCCAGCACCATCATTCTCCTTTGCTGCCCCTGATTCCTGAAGCTTCGCCCTAGAATAAAGGAGGAACCAAAATGCCCACTCCCTGCTTTTCGCTTTGCCATGGGAGGTGTTGAAAATGGAGTACAGGTTTGTTGACTTTCGAAAGGGAGGGCTTACCAGTGACAGTGATGGCATTCCTCCTGGCAACTGGTGGCAGAAGCATCACTATAAAACTGGCAGCAGCGACAAGAACAGAACTTGGAATTCACTGTTGCTTCCTCTACCAACAGAACCTGCCTTGGAAATGGTTCTTTTTCTTCCTCCTTTTCTGTTGAATGTGTCTACCTCATCTAGACTGGGAGTTTATTGTCTATTCATGCCCTGTTTGGCACTGTGCAAAGGGACAGTCAAAAGAGTACTGAGAAAATAGGACTTGTATAGGACTTTACCTTAGCTGTAATTGGTTATTTTCAGTTTGTTTTGTGTTGAGTATAATCTGATGCATTTGCATCTTGCATTATGTTTGTCTGTGTGCGTCTCTATATCTAGAGCCAGTGTGGCAGAATGCTTAGAGTGCTGGGCTAGGACTTGGGAGACCCGAGTTCAAATCCCCACTCAGCCATGAAGCTCACTGAGCTAGTCACCATTTTTAGGCTACCTCACAGGGTTGTGATGAGGATAAAATGTGTAGAGGGAGAATCAAGTACGTCACCTTGAGCTCCTTGGAGGAAAGGTGGGATATAATAATAATAATAATAATTTTTCATTTTTCATTTATTATTATTGCTGCAATACATATATGAAATCTTTACATAATGATACATATACATTATATTTGTAAATTCACATTTTCACATTTCATTATGTACTAACATTTATCCACTTCTTATTTCTTGCCCTGTGTCTTCCTTCCACCCATGCGTGATTTCCTTGTCATTATTTTTAACTTTATTATTGAGATTGTAATTTTGTATCTTAATAATTAAACATGTTGTCTTTGTCCGTGGAGCTTTCTTGGCAGGGATACTGGAGTGGCTTGCCGGTTCCTGCTCCAGGTGGATCACGTTTAGTCAAAACTCTCCACTATGACCTGTCCATCTTGGGTGGTTCTGCACGGCATAGCTCATAGCTTCTCTGAGTTACTCAAGCCCCTTTGCCACGGCAAGCCAATCTGCTTAGCTTAACTTAACTTTGTGAAATCAGTCTATACATATCAATAAATTCTTGTCGGAGCATCTTTTGGTCATGTATTCTTCTACACATTTCCATTCCTGTTTGAGATTTTGATTAGATTGCATTCCAGTTGTTGCCGTGATTTTTGCTAATTCAATCATTTTTAAAAAAAAATATGTTGCCAATCTTTCAATGTTGGTACTTCTTATTTCCAAAAATTGCAAATAATAATAATAATAATAATAATAATAATATCCTGAGTAAGCACAGGCACACCTGGTGTCTCTTGCTGCCCAGATATTGGGATGCACACAACTATATATCTATTGAACTTTTGCAATTCAGATGCTAGCATAAACAGTCAACAGCAACAGGCTCCTCAATTTGGGAGGTGGCAGATTGTTATGTCCTGCATGTATGATGGACGCAGCTCTCAGATCCTGCATCCCTTTATGAAAGCATGTTCTTTGGAAAATGTCAGCTACATGATCACACCATCCCTTGGATTTCACATCACTCCACACCTGAATTTTGAACTTTGTTCTCCGTGATAGGCTCCAGTAGAGAGTGCGAGAGGAGAATAGCAGAGAGAAGGCCACTTCCAGCTTGTATCGATCTTGGCAGGATCAACAGCTCAGTGAGGATTCAAGTTGAGAGGTAATGCAGTAAAGGTAAAGGATCCCTGGATGGTTAAGTCCAGTCCAAGGCGACTCTGGGGTTGCGGTGCTCATCTCGCTTTCAGGCCAAAGGAGCCGGCATTTGCCCACAGACAGCTTTCCGGATGATGTGGCCAGCAAGATTAAACCGCTTCTGGCACAACAGAACACCGTGATGGAAGCCAGAGTTCATGGAAATGCTGTTTACCTTCTCACCGCAGTGGTACCTATTTGTCTACTTGGACTGGTATGTTTTCGAACTGCTAGGTTGGCAGGAGCTGGGACAGAGTGACGGGAGCTCACCCCGTCACAGGCATTCGAACCGCCAACCTTCTGATCGGCAAGCCCAAGAGGTTCAGTGGTTTAAACCACAGCACCACCCCATCCAACATGCTGATATATTTCCTAGTGAACTGGTTCACTCACGAGAAGGCTTCCCTTTACCCTTTAACTCTGAGCCACTGTTTCTTCATTGCAGGAGAAGAACTGAAGACACTGTGAGCAGAGGCTTGCATTTAGCTTCTTCTCCTAGAAATATTTTAATGGGAGCAGAATCAAAAGTAAAGTTCATAATGTGTGGAAGTTAGCAGATGGAAAGGGAGTGCATGTAAAGTACGAAACCACACTCTAAAAAGTACAAGAATGGACATTGACTTATTCATCGCTAAAAATTCTACCCCACGTTTTAGCCCAGCAGGGTCCCCAGACACGAGCAAGTTTTCAGAGGAGTGGTGCAGACTCAGAAATGCAAATGTTTATCCTTGTTTCTGAAAGAAAAAAAGACTCATAAATTAAGGATATCTTGGGGTGTAGCTAAAACAATGGATTTTGCAGCCATTTGGTGACCATTTCTTATTTATATGAGAAGTCAGTCACAGGGATAGGAAGTCCCAATAAAATATGACTGTATTTGCTAGTCATAACATTTGCTTTGTATTCTCTTTGCATCAAGTCAGGGTTTTGTTGATGTTGTTGCATCCAATTTATTGTGCCGTTTCTTGAGATTGCGCTTTAATTTACACAGTAATGGCTGTGAATCCAGTTGTGTGTGGGGGGGGGTTGGTTTGCACAGTTTTTTCTCTTTTTTGTTTCACTTTTTGTATTCTGTTTCATTCTATATTTCTCACTGGACTATTATTTTAACATGATAATAAAGGATTTTTTGGGAGGTGGGGGTGGGATACAATTTTGGATAGCTCCCCAAAGTGGTGTGTGACCCTTGTCATGCCCCCAGCGGGATCATCAGGAATGCAACACACACACACACACACACACACACACACACACTGCTCCCCCAGCAAGCCCAGGATTCTTTCAGGAAAGCTATGGCTGTTTAAAGTGATATCATAGTGCTTTAAAAATGTAGGGTGAATGTGGCCGTAGTTTGAATTGCTCTTGGAAGAAAGCAAAGTTCTTTCCTCCATTTCATTCCCCCCCCCCCCAAGGCTGGAGTTTTCCCCATCTCTAATCTGACACTGACCGACTTCTCAGCTCCCTAATACTAACCATACTGTCAGAGAATAGTTCTGCTGGCTGACAACCTTGCACATTTATTTCTAAGAAGAAAAAGGTGGATTTTTACAGGCCCCCAGGTTGCTTTCGTACAGCAAAGGTGACCTTGACTCACTGCAAATTTCCCCCCTGCTGTGGAATAGTTCATAATAATGGGAGAGTGTGGAAACAAAGCAGAGGAAACATTTACATTTATGCCCTTGCATGAGTTCAGTTGAAGAATTGCGTGGATGATGATTCAAGCTGTCCATGGAACTATAACGGCTTTGTTCTATTATGGTCTTGCTTATTCATGAGAAACATCCTTTGCAAGGCAGCTCATTAAGAGTCAGCCGCCAGTCCTTTTCCTAATATCTGTTACACTATAAAGAAGATCACCTAATACAGGGAAGTTTAGAACACCCACAAACATTCCTAAACATTCCAGCAGTATCCACCAGTAAATGCTACTTATGCCCCATTTCTCTGCACAATAAATGCATGGAAAATTCTAATAAGTGGAAAGACCACACACATCATTTCCCCAAATTTTCAAGAGATTGGGTGTTTTTTTAAAAAATCTACCTAGCAATTACCATCAAATTGGGATGATCTGAACCACTAAGCTACCAGCTAGGGACTTGGATAGCGCAGTTGGTTGGAGCGTGGTGCTATTAACACCAAGGTTGCAGGTTCAATCCCCCATGTGACATCTGCATATTTCGGCACTGCAGTGGGTTGGACTAGATGACCCTCAGGGTCCCTTCCAACTCTACAATTCTATGATTCTCTGAATCCACCCCATTGAGCCAGAGGTCCAACTCAGATAGCTGGCAATCGACCTGGGAAATGGCTCCCTTCCACCCTATAACGACAATATAACTCTGCTGGTACGTTAGTAGCAATCCCAAAAGAAACTTCCGTGCAACTATTTAGGTTTTCTAATGGAGTCATTACTATGTGGTATACTGGAGCGCATTAGTGCGTCTCGGGAGAACTACTAATGTACCAAGAGAAATAAGTGAATTCATAAAAGCTCCTATGGGGAACTGGCTCGGTCTTTCTGAGCCAGACTCCTATCAGAACAGGTAATTTTGCATCGGAAATGAGTGCTGTGTTGGGGAAATTCTCCAGTGGGTTTTTTATTATTATTCTGCCATTCCCTATTAATTAATGAGAAAAGAAATTGCATTAAAATGTGGTCAAAGGGGAGGTGCAATTCTGTGGAAATCCTAATCGGTGAGGCCATCACGATAACTTGAAGGAACGGACTCTGCACTATTAAGTCTGCCCACCAACTCGCAGGGAGGGCTGGAGGAAATGGGGGGGTGGGATTGCTGGATTTTAGAATCTCATATTTAATATATACAGCATGCTGCCAATATTTGCACTTAAATCTGAGCAGGGCGTTAAGCCAATATTTCATATCTGAGGAGGCTCTAAAGGCATTTGATAAGAGGAAAGTATCTGTAAAGGACTCTCTCCATGGAAAACAGTCAACCAATGAATCAACGGTTTAATCACATCGTCTGTTATTATGGCACAGCACCATGGCCGAGCTGCCAGGTGGAATAAATCAATAGTGTTATTCTTAAGTTGAACAGGAATCCGTATAATGGGAGCCGACGGAGGGAACCAAATGGGACAGTCCATACAATGTAAATTATCAGAGTCAAAGTATATAAATAGAGCCCTGGAGGGAAGGAGGGAGGCAGAAAGCCACACACATGGAGGAAGCTGTATAGATGAGACTTTCTCATTGAGGCATATTGAGGGGTGCAGGAGAAATACAAGTCAGTTTACATTTCAACGGAAAATGATCTGATTTACACTTTTTGAAAAAGCATCCTAACTGAAACAATGAAAAGCAATGACAAACCTAGACAACATCTTAAAAAGCAGAGACATCACCTTGCTGACAAAGGTCTGTATAGGTAAAGCTATGGTTTTCCCAGTAGTGATGTATGGAAGTGAGAGCTGGACCATAAAGAAGGCTGATCGCCAAAGAATTGATGCTTTTGAATTATGGTGCTGGAGGAGACTCTTGAGAGTCCCATGGACTGCAAGAAGATCAGACCTATCCATTCTGAAGGAAATCAGCCCTGAGTGCTCACTGGAAGGACAGATCCTGAAGCTGAGGCTCCAATACTTTGGCCACCTCGTGAGAAAGAGAAGACTCCCTGGAAAAGACCCTGATGTTGGGAAAGATGGAGGGCACAAGGAGAAAGATCGACAGAGGATGAGATGGCGGGACAGTATCCTCGAAGCTACCAGAATGAGCTTCACCAAACTGCGGGAGGCAGTGGAAGACAGGAGTGCCTGGCGTGCTCTGGTCCATAGGGTCATGAAGAATTGGACACAACTAAACGACTAAACAACAACAACAAACTGAAACACAGCGATCTTTTCAAATGTGCACTCCTTCAAATTTTACAATGCAGTTCTCCAGCAATTATGTGTACACAAAAAATGGATGCACAATTATCAGTTGTGCATGTAAATGGATATGCTAGTGAAGATAAAAATGCATTGCCCACACATCCGTAAAGAACACACAAGGAGCCTTAACTGTGGTTGGAAAGATAACATTTATTTGAATGTAACAACGTAGAGGATCTGCAAATAACCAAATAAGTAAAGTTAGCCAGATCAAAATATAGTCCTGGCAGGGAAATACCCTCCTCAACCCTGGGCGTGTTTAAAAGCTCCACCTGTGGACCCACAGCAAAGGACTGGAAGGCTTTTCTCCTCCTTGCTATGAAAACCTTGAGTATGTGAGCCCAGCAAGCACGCAGTGGCCCTGCTGGTTTGACATTCACCCCAGTGCACCTGCCAAGTCTACAGGGAACCCCAAAGGACCCAACGCCAAGGCAATGTAGGGTGACAAGACTGCCATTAATCCATTAATGCTTTGGGTATTTACCACACCAGATCACAACTCGTCTTTCTTGCCCAAACTGAAAACCAATTAAACCAATCAAAACTGCCACTCCAAGAACAGGACCCCCATAAGTATGGGGGAGGTGAAAAAGAGGAGCTCTACAGCCAGTCAGGGGCTCACCCCACCCCCATTCACCTGTTCATCAAATCATGTGTTCAGGCTTCCCCACAACTGTCAAAACTGAATATGTGGACCCCTAACACAACAGCTTGTTGTTCTAAAGCTTGTTGTTGTAGTAGCCCTGTCAAGAGCAGCCAACCTTTACAGACAGTTGAACGAGTATAGCTTTGTGCTGTAGTAACCTCCTACTCCCTTGCCTTTTTGCAGGAATGTGTAACTACGGGACTCAAAATATGTGAAAACTTCCTAGGTAATAAAACAATGTGTTTGAAGCTTCATGGGGAAAATTTATTACTCTCCTTTGGCTTTGTATACTGTTAGTTTATGAGTCTTCGCAAGAGAGCGAACAGCGTTCATAAAGCAAGCTGGCAGTAAGACTGGTGTCCAGGAGCAGTTTTGACATCTCTCCTTCTGCAAACCCAAAGCTGGGTGTGTGGGCTCTGTCAGCAAGGAATGTGCTGTGATTTAGGAAGGAAGTGAAGGCAAGCTGGGTGGCTGAGCAAGGTTATTGTGCTCAGGAAGGGTCCTGAAGAGCAGAGTACATCGTGTCCAGGTGTCTCTGTAAGCTGAAAGTGCCATGTAATGTTACTTCCGCACTTGCAAGCAATCGATCCCTCCGTGTGGCAGCCCCTACACTTTGGAACTCCCTGCCCATTGATATTAGGTGGGTGCTTTTACAGTACAGTGGTACCTCGGGTTACAAACACCTCGGGTTACAAACACATCGAGTTACAGACTCCGCTAACCCGGAAGTAGTACCTCAGGTTAAGAACTTTACCTCAGGATGAGAACAGAAATCGCATGGCGGTGGCAGCGGGAGGCTCCATTAGTGGTACCTCAGGTTGAGAATGGATCTCTGGAATGAATTAAGTTCATAACCAGAGGTACCACTGTACTGTTTGGAGCTAAAACCTTTGCTGTTGTTGCTTAAAGCAAACCTGCCTAGACATGTACTTTTGACAAGTATTTTAGCCCGTGGTTTTATTTGGTGCTGCATATTTTTAAAACTGCTGATTTTATTTTGAAGAAAATTGGGCTAACTTGTGTTTAATAATAACTTGCTTTGCTGGCAATTTTGATGTATATTTTATGTATTAAAAAGCCACTTAGCTAAGCAGTATATTAATCCTGTTAAATAGATTTTTAAAAAAGTTTTAACAATTGAAGTATCAGGTAGGTGCTCCTCTCACCCTTCATCAACATCGCAGTGAATGGGGAGTGAAGGTTTGAATCTTCCATCTCCAGCTGAAGTTTCTATGTTACCCTAGCATGTGGCAAACAGTTTTAGCAAAAAAGGAAAAAAGCTCCTATTAGTGTCAGTGAAAGTTTGTTCGCCCAAATGCTAATCGCTGTGGGTGTGTTATTTTCACAGAGATTGTGGCTGGGAAGGCTAAAATCTCCTCTTACTGCATACTGCAAATTTTGTAAAAACCTCCCCCACTTTCTCCCTGGCCTTGTATCTCATTTTAAATAACACACCGCACATTCAGAAAAGGCCAACCAAAATGACTAAGGGGCTGGTGCAGTTCCCCTTTGGAGAAAGGTTACAACATCTGCGGCTTTTCGGCTTAGAAGGAAAAGGTGAACACAGGGAAGACGTGGCAGAGGTTTGTGAAATGAAACTGTCTCAAGAACAGTTTGTCTCCGCTTTTCAAAACACTAGAAACCAGGGCCATTAAGAGAAGCTGAGTGTCGGAAGATTCAGGACAGACAAGGAGCTACATCTTCAGGCAGTGCATAGACAAACCATGGGATTTGCTCTCAGCAATTTGAATGGCTTTAAAAGATTAGACAAATCCTTAAACAAATTTACAGTGGTACCTCTGGTTAAGAACTTAATTCGTTCTGGAGGTCAGTTCTTAACATGAAACCGTTCTTAACCTTGGGTACCACTTTAGCTAATGGGGCCTCCTGCTGCTGCTCCCATGCCTCCGTGTGATTTCTGTTCTCATCCCGAAGTAAAGTTCTTAACCCGAGGTACTACTTCCGGGTTAGCGGAGTCTGTAACCTGAAGCGTTTGTAACCCGAGGTACCACTGTACTCTAAGGCCTCAGCGAAAATCAGAATCAATAACAGAGTCTAGGTTAGAAATTCAAAGGGAAGAGACAGAGAAATTCTAAGAGGCACAAAAT
This sequence comes from Podarcis siculus, assembly GCA_034642415.1. Classification (NCBI taxonomy): domain Eukaryota; kingdom Metazoa; phylum Chordata; class Lepidosauria; order Squamata; family Lacertidae; genus Podarcis; species Podarcis siculus. The sequence goes on from JAXCMG010000014.1 coordinate 52,843,922, forward strand.
AAGGATGTCCACAATCCCCCTTTCTATTCATCTCTTGGCCCTCGAGCCAATAGGGATCCGACTTCGAACAGCCCCTGAAATCAAAGGGGTGGAAGTAAAATACAATACAGTGGTACCTCGGGTTACAGGCGCTTCAGGTTACAGACTCCGCTAACCCAGAAATAGTACCTCAGGTTAAGAACTTTGCTTCAGGATGAGAACAGAAATCGCGCAGCAGCAGTGCGGCAGCAGCGGGAGGCCCCATTAACTAAAGTGGTGCTTCAGGTTAAGAACAATTTCAGGTTAAGAACGGACCTCCAGAACGAATTAAGTTCTTAACCCGAGGTACCACTTTATCTATAAACCTGGGCTTTTTGTGGATAACCTTATGGTCACCCCAGACCCCCACAAACACAGCAACCACATTAATAGAAGAACTTAACACCTTCACAAGGGACGCGGGTGGCGCTGTGGGTTAAACCACAGAGCCTAGGACTTGCCTAGGACTTGCCAATCAGAAGGCTGGTGGTTCAAATCCCTGCGATGGGATAAGCTCCCATTGCACAGTCCCTGCTCCTGCCAACCTAGCAGTTCGAAAGCACGTCAAAGTTCAAGTAGATAAATAGGTACCGCTCTGGCGGGAAGGTAAACGCTGTTTCCGTGCGCTGCTCTGGTTCACCAGAAGCTGCTTAGTCATGCTGGCCACATGACCCGGAAGCTGTACACCGGCTCCCTCGGTCAATAAAGCAAGATGAGTGCCGCAACCACAGAGTCAACCATGACTGGACCTAATGGTCAGGGGTACCTTTACCTTTACCTTAACACCTTCACCATGGGGTCAGGCCCACAGATGAACTTTGCAAAATGTGCTTCAGTAGCTACATGCTACTGTATAGCTACATGCTATGCTGGCTATGTTATGTCAACGAGTGTCGGAAGCAGAATGCCAGTTTCTGAATTTCACATGTGGGGAGAGTGTTGCGCTCAGGTGCTGCTTCCAGTCTTCCCACTGGGACATCTGGTTGGGATGCTGATGAGTTTTCATAAGCATTCCTTCAAAAATCACAAACTGAACTGAAGATGAGAAGACCTGAAGGTTGGAAAAACCAGAAAGGGAGAGAAGCCAAAGTTGGCATATTTGCCCATCCTTAGGTGTGGATTACACAACCTTCCCCAGTTCTGAAATTCACCAGCATCACTAGTGCAGAGTGATGGTGAAATTAAGCCTAGCAGGATCAGTTTACATCTCACCAACTGCCAACATTTTAAATGGGACATTTTGCTGCAACTGTGGGTGACACTGATGATTTAAACTCTGGTTTGGCTCAGCTTCTTTCATATGGCTGTGACTTGCAGCAAACATCAGTCCTACTCCTACTCAAAGTAGATCCATTAATGTTTTTTAGATATATTTTTATTATTTTTCCCCTTAAACAATATTTTCAACAATACAATAACAAACATAAAACTTTCTGCTCTGCCGAGCTTGCGACTTCCCTCCTTCTCTTCAGCAGGTTTTCCGCTTTCAAGTCCTGTCTCGCATTTTAGTTCTTTCACTACTGCCCACATTGTAGGATTTATTTCAATCCTGCTAATGCCTTCAGATTTTTTTGCAATTATGATTCAAATATGCAATAAATTTACTCCAATCCCTTTGAAATTTTTGATCGTCCTGGTCCCGGATCCTGCAGGTCAGTCTGTCCAATTCTGCAAAGTCCATCATCTTCGCCTAAGTAGATCCATTAATGTTAATGGCCCTACTCTGAGAGGAACTTAGTTCAATGCAACCCTCTGTTTGCAGAGCGCACAGATACACACGACACCCAAACCCTGGGGTTTTGCAGCATGCAAGCGTTCTGTCCACAGGCATCCGTCATAATGATGGGCATTTGCCTCCACCCCCCTTACATGGGAGAAGGTGTTTGCACTGATTGCAAAATTAATTTCCCATTCCAGTAAAGGACGGCTGTAGATCTCCATTTCCTGCAACTTGGGAGGGCAGGCAGTTTGGAACTCTAGCTTACAATGATAAATGGGGTGAGACGAGATTATTCATTAAGTTCATTTTGTCCATGGCAAATGCTAGAATTGGAGAACAATTCAAATAAACCAGCGCAGAGAAGGGAGGGTGTCTTCCGCTTCAACGTCTGACAGAGATATTTGCAAAATGCTCCTTCCCAATGGAAAGTCACAAGAATAATTAAATTCAATTGCTGTAATTCAAATGAGAGCCTAATTACACCCTTGTGCGCATATCTCCTTCATAGACCCAGATGTTGGATTCATGCCTCCAGGGAGATTATTTATTTTGTTTTCCTGCTCCTTATTGGGGGGGTTGCGGGAGGGGGAGAGTTCATCAATTTTAGATATCAGATTTGCTGGCCATGATGAGCTCTGAGAGACGTTGCGCTTCTGCTACTGCTTTCCTGGTACAAAATAGGGGATGGAATTTGCAGATCAATTCAATTTTTGCATGGATTTTTCACACTTACACAGCAGCAAGGGAGCAAGTAGAAGCAGGACACAAAAGTCAATCCATTTACCCCCAACACAACATGCTAACAAGGCCAGCTGATTGCCCTGGGAAGAAATGTCCATCAGAGTGTTGTTGAAGCGACAATAGGAATGGAGATTGGAAATGTCAATACAGTGGTACTTCTGGTTGCAAACGGGATCCGTTCTGGAGCCCCATTTGCAACATGAATAGAACGCAACCCGCAGCAGCGCTTCTGCGCACACGCAGGTTGTGATTCACCACTTCTGCATATGTGCATGACATCATTTTGCGCGTCTGCGCATGCACGAGCAGTGAAACCCAGAAGTAACCCTTTCCGGTACTTCCGGGTCGCCGCAGGACACAACCTGAAAAAACGTATCATGAAGCAAACGTTACATGTGGTATGACTGTAAATGGAGAGTAGCGTTCATCACATGTGGTGGACATGTAAATTATCTAAGGACTTCTGGGAGCCGATATATAATGAAATGAGGAAAAAAGTTTTTTAAGTCTTTTATAAAAGACCAGGAGCTTTGCTTTGAGAGCCAGTGTGGTGTAGTGGTTAAGAGCAATAGACTCGTAATCTGGAGAACCAGGTTCGCGTCTCCGCTCCTCCACATGCAGCTGCTGGGTGACCTTGGGCTAGTCACACTTCTCTGAAGTCTCTCAGCCCTACTCACCTCACAGAGTGTTTGTTGTGGGGGAGGAAGGGAAAGGAGAATGTTAGCCGCTTTAAGACTCCTTCGGGTAGTGATAAAGCGGGATATCAAATCCAAACTCCTCCTCTTCTTCTTCTTCTTCTTCTTCTTCTTCTTCTTCTTCTTCTTCTTCTTCTTCTTCTTCTTTTAGGAATATTAGGAACAGATGTCCCCAGAGATCAGAAGAATTTGTTTCTCTATGCATCCATGGCAGCCTGAATGATATATGTTCAGAAATGGAAGGAGACAACAATACCAACAAAGTAGGAGTGGCAGACGAAACTGATGCAGAGGCCTTGCCACTCCATGCTCTGCCAGAAGTGGCATCTGGCGAGGCCAAGAATGAGGCCGGTGGCGCCAGCTCCCGGTGCCCTCTGCCACTGCCATGGTTGCCCAAGCTGGACCTAGTCTTGGCCCTAGTAGCAGCTCTGCTGGCTGCAAAGTATTACCGTGACTCGGAGGTGGTCCTTGCAGGGAGGGATGGAGAAATCTTTGCTAGGGTAGCTTTGGAGGCACTGATGCCTGAGTGGAGGCGGTTATGTCTGGGGCTGTTTGGAGGGCATTGAAGGGGGTCAGTGGGGTCAGTGCTGGTCTCATGAAGCTGATAAGCTGGTGGGCAAAAAAAAGGCATTTTGGGGGTGTCTGGAGATTTGGGGAGGATTTTGTTTTTCAAAATGTGTACAGTGCAGGCCCAGAGCTGCCTATTCAGAAAGCCTCCCCAGTAAAGTGTGTATTGGACTGCAATTTAACAATGTCATCCTCTCTCTGTCTTTTAGGAATTAAATCTCATGGAGTTCTGTGGGATTTCACTCCCTTGGAAAGTGCGGACAGGGTAGTAGTTTGTCTAAACCAGTGTCAAAGTGATGATTCTTCAACATCAACTTCATTGGACTGGTCATATTGTGCGGATGTCTGATTATCGTCTTCCAAAGCAACTACTCTATTCTGAAGTTAAAAATGGAAAGCGTAATGCTGGTGGTCAACAAAAGAGGTTTAAAGACTCTCTCAAGGCAAATAAAAAAAATGTAGTATAAACACTGACAACTGGGAAACACTGGTCTGTGGGTGTTCCAATTGGAGAACAGCCTTTACCAAAGGTGTCATGGGTTTTGAAGACACTCAAACTCAGGACACAAGGGAGAAACGTCCTAAGAGGAAGGCACGATTTGCAAACCCTCACCATGATGAACTCCCACCTGGAAACCTATGTCCCCACTGTGGAAGGACGTGTGGATCTAGACTTGGCCTCCTTCACTTAGGGACTCACTGTTAAGACCATGTTTATGGAAGACAATCTTATTCATCTACGAGTGATCACCAAAGAAGAAGAAGACAAGTTAGTCTAAGGTTTGCAATTGTGTGTGCATGTACGTGGAGAGCAAGTCTGCTTGAATCCCATAGGACATGCTTCTGCAAAGACATGCATACGCTTGCACTGTAAATATACTTTGCACAGCACTTAATGAATGTAGGCAATTAACACGCTAGTCCGTCTCCAGAGATATCACTGTTCCACAAAGACATATCAGTGGCGTTAAGTCATGGTGGCAGAAAGGAGATTCTGAGCAAACATAAGCAACAACCTTCTGGCAGTAAGAACTGTTGGACAGTGGAATGGTCTCCCTCAGGAGGTGGTGGACTCTCTTTGGAGGTTTTTAAGCAGAAGTTGGATGGGCATCTATCATGTATGATGTAGTTGAGATTCCTGCATTGCAGGGGGTTGGACTAGATTACTCTTGGGATCCCTTCCAACACTACAATACTGCAATTCTACGATTCCATGATCTTCAGTGCCAGAGGCAGCATGCCTCTGAGGCTGTGTACACCCCATACTTCAAAGTATGTTAAGTGTGCTGGTCAATGCAGCTCTGATAAGTAAATTACAGTTCCCAGGATTCTTTTGGTCTGTGCTTTTTTCTGGCGGTACTCAACAGTATGCAGTAGTGGCACCTTTTCCCCCCTAGAAAAAAGCACTGGAGAGAAGTGCCCTGAAAACATCTTCAAAAGCCTTGGTCCATGTTATCTGGATTCATAACCCACGAGGGTTTCTAGCCTGCTTGACTACAAAGGGGAAATAAATCCCTTAGAATCTGGGCCTGTTAGAAATCTGAACTGTGATTTCTGGTTCCCTGGAGATTTTCAGTGCTGGGAATCCATCCAATTGAACTTGGTGCCTCAAATTGTACCAAGATGAGCATCACCCATTGGATCACCTTGAGCCATCGTTATTTTTCTCAGTATTGGATTTCTTCAACCAATCACTCAGGGAATATGTATTCCTCGTATACAAAGCAGATGATAAGCAGAGTAAATGGGCAAATGTAAAAATAGGCAAGGTCACATACACTGTGAGACTGAAAGCACATAAATCACACACACCCATCCACCTCCACCCCTGGAATTGAAGGGAGTTTTGCATTGCAAGGTAACACCATCTCCTTTATTTATGCAGAAAAAAATTCAGCGGGGTGGGCCTATGGATGTGCAGAGCAGAAAAGAATCGGGAGTTGAATGTGGCTAGAGAACACTTGAGCAAAGGATAACTTGGAGCACTCCAATTCTATATACAGTCAAACCTCAGTTGTCGAACATAATCCGTTCCGGAAGCCTATTCGACAACTGAATCACAGCTTCCAATTGGTTGCAAGAGCTTCCCGTGTTCAGCGGAGGCTGCGTAGGATGTTTGGCTTCTGAAAAACGTTCAAAAACCGGAGCATTTACTTCCGGGTTTTCGGCATTTGGGAGCTGAATATTTCGAAAACGGAGACATTTGGGAGCCAAGGTTTAACTGTTTGGCTGGCCCTACCATTAGCATGCCTCGCCACTGCCGTAAATAGCCTGCCCAATTGCTGCAGCCCCAGCCAATCAGCAGCAGGCATTGCCGCTGCAACCAATCACAAGCACAATCGCCATTGCCAATCTCCTGCTGGCTGTGGCCACCAATCGACCGTCCCCCCTCTGCTATCCGTGTATACGACAACCCACAATTTCTGCCTAAGGAAAACAAATCATCTTATATACAGAAAAATACGGTATCTAGGGGACCACTGCTCTAAACTCTGTGATCAGTGCTTGATCTCCAGATTTCCCCATGAGGAAGGGGCAGAAGTCAGCATCCCCTCCCCTTTCTCCCTCCAAGTGCACTGATCTTATAAGAAGCTGTTGCAAGAGAATGACTGTGAGCAATATCAAGGGAGGGGGTTTCTAAGACTAAGGTGAAACTGTAAAGCTCCCTTGGTTATTTTTGCTATTGGATGCAGCATGCTATTTAAGTAATCATGCTATATTTTTAGTATTGAAATGTGTGTGTGTGTTGTAGATTATTGCATTTTTGTTTTGCTACTTTATTTTGAAATTGTTCCTATGTTATTATTTTGCTCCGTTATCGTGAATTAGCTATTATGCTATGGTTCTGCTATGTTGTTATGAATTTATTTTTGTAGCGTTTGTTTGAAACGCCCCCCTGTGCAAAAGGGGATAAAATACTTTTTATGTATGCAACGATGGCAGCGAGAACGCTCCTAGCCCAGAGATGGATGGAAGGAAGGAAGGAAGGAAGGAAGAAGGAGGAAGAGAAGAAGAAGAAGAAGAAGAAGAAGAAGAAGAAGAAGAAGAAGAAGAAGAAGAAGAAGAGGAGTAGTAGTTTGGATTTGATATCCCACTTTATCACTACCCAAAGGAGTCTCAAAGCGGCTAATATTCTCCTTTCCCTTCCTCCCGCACAACAAAGGACCAACAAGAGAAGAATGGCAGACGAAACTAATGGAGTATGCAGAGATGGCGAACTTGATGGGGAAGATCAGAAACCAGGAAGATCAAGTATTTTTAAAAGACTGGAATAAATTCTTAATTTATTTAAAAGACCACTGTAAACAGTTAAAATCATTGGCAGGGATGACACTTGCAATGTGTAATCAACTATGGTAACTACTATATGGATATACAACAGATGGATAATGGTAAAAGATGCAGAATACGGTACTTTATTTTAAATATGGAACCCATGGAGGGAAGGAAGGAGGTCCGAAGGTTCAAAAGAACCTTTTATTTTAATGTTTGAAATGGTTAAAGTTAAAATGTATAAAACCAGGACCAGATTTAGGTTTGATGAGGCCCTAATCTACTGAAGGTAATGGGGCCCTTTATATGTCCAGCTGTCCTTTGTCAACAAATTGTCACTGTTTTTTGACTTGGATATATGCTATATGGTAATTTATGGACCAGTAGGTATCTACCCAAATGCAATTCTGGTTTTAAATTCAGTATAAGGAGTCTCTATAGGAGTATATTGTATTTTAAAATGAGGTTTCAGAGTTTTTAGGGGTTTTTGAATGTCTTATGTAGTTTTTTCAATTTCATTGTTCTGTATGGGACAATGTCAATAAAGATATCGTATCGTATCGTATCGTATCAAGGCCATTTGCACAAAACAAATAGGAGCCTACACAACACAAAACACTGTTGCTGTATGTAGGCTTTATTTTATTTGTTTTTTACCTTATGTTTTGGAAATGTACATCCAGGTGTGTGGTTTTTTCCTTTAAATTTTTTTTTGGGGGGCCAAGAGAGTGGGGCCCTAAGCTATAGCTTGTTTAGCTTATACGTCAATCCAGCACTGTATAAAACTATGTAAAACCAATTTTTAAAAATGAAATGCACCCCTGTTTCTTTGTTGTAAGCCGCTTACCTACACATTTTTTATTTATTTTTGGGTGGGAAAGCAGCAAACGAATAAAATGAACAAATGAATGAAACGCAGCACCAGTGGTAGCTGCAGGAGCAAGGGAGGACAAACAGGAATAGAATCATAGAACTGCACAGTTGGAAGGGCCCCTAGGGGTCATCCAGTCCAACCCCCTGCAATGCAGGAATCTCAACTAAAGCATCAATGACAGATGGCCAACTAACCCCTGCTTAAAAACCTCCCGTGAAGGAGAGCCCACAACCACAATGAATTATTTCTCCCCTTCGCCCCTCCTGCTGCTGCAGTAAATGAGAGAGGAGAGCCTGTGTTTCAAAAGGCAGACTTCTTCCTGTTACTCAGCCCAGGTAGCAGCTGTGGCAGGTGGGGAGCGAAGGAGAGGATCCTTCTGCACTCCGGTAGCATCCCTGCACTCGTCCTTTGAAGCGCGGATGGGTTTCCAAGCTTCCCCGCACCTTGCCAAGGCGACCCCACAGTGATCCTTTCAACTTACGAATAGGGGATTGAAAGGCTCAGCAGTGGAAGGGTGCTTGAAAAGCCTGCCCAGCGCTCATCCTTTCAATAGGGATAATCACTTAAGTTGCCTTTGTGCGGCTGTATTATGTCCTAGAACTCTGCTCCCCAGGCTAGAGAGATGTGCGTGATTGTGAGCTGAAACTAGCCAGCTGTACCAAGGTGAAATTTGCAGTTGTTGCTCTTCCCCCTTTTCACTCCAGCCTTGCAAGCGGCTCTCAGAAGTTGCTCAGAGTGCAATGTGGCCCTCAGACAGAAGATGTTCCCCACCCAGTGCCGGATTTACGTATAAGCTGAACAAGCTATAGCTTTGAGCCCCATTATCTTGGGGGGCTGCAAAAAAAATTAAAGCGAAAAAACCTGGATGTACATTTCCAAAATATAAGATAAAAAACAAATAAAATAAAGCCTACATACAGCAACAGTGTTTTGTGTTGTGTAGGCTCCTATGATGTAAGTCATGGGCCCCGCCTGCTAGCCTGCTCCCTAAAATATCACTGGTTTGCTCATTTCTATATACAGTGATACCTTGGTTTACAACCATAATCCGTTCCGGAGGTCCAGTTGTAAACCAAAACAGGTTGTAACCCAAGGAGCGCTTTTACCAATGGGGCCTCCAAAAAAAAGTTGGTTGTAATCCAAAAAAAGGGACACACACTTCAGGGTTTGACGTGGTTGTAATCCAAAACGGTTGTACAATGGTACCTCAGGTTACAGACGCACACACACACACACAAACAAACAACACCCTCCCATTCTGTGCATCTAGCACATAAGGACGAAGGCAGAGGGAGAAACTGGGGGAGAATAATCCCACCTGGGCCAGCTCAGCCTATTTGTCTGCCATTTCTTCCTTCCTTCAGATATTTCTCTCTTTCAGTCTCGCCACTTGCTTGCGAAGGTGTTCGATCTCAGCCTTGCTGGGTGGACAAGACCTGGTGGAGTTAATTGGAGACACTTGTTGGCTTGTTGGGAATGCTGAACCAGATTGTGCACTTTTGAGAAATATGTGTGTGGTGATTCTGGGTGCTCCCTAGAGAGAGCAGGGAGGGAGCTCCAGGGATGGAGAATGTCTCAGTTTGCATCAATTTCAGCCCTGGGGCGTTTTGTCAGGGAGGCAGCAGCTGCTACCTATAAATGCATGCTTTCACCTTTGGTGCGTGGGACTGGTTGTCTTGGCTGTAGTTTTGGATTTGCTGGTAGTTACTCTGACCCCCCATATGTTGGTTGTTTCAGTTTTTATTGATGTTTACAAGGGAATATCTGATCTAACTGTTATCTGGGCTGCTCTAAGAGATGGATTTTTCCCCTGTTTCATTTTGTTTGCTTTGTGGTATTTTTAGGAAGTTGTAAACTGCGCAGAGAATTTCTTTGAAATATGAAGTGGTCCATGAATTGCCCAAATAAATAAACACTTGTGGGGTATTTATTTACTACATGCAGGGATTCTTCCCCCCTCCGCCCCACCCCTGCTTCTTTTTTTTGGGGGGGGGGGGATATCCAAAGATGCAATTTTTCAGTGGCGGACTGCAGTGGTACAATGCAGAATTCTAATATCTTCTGTCCATCTGACATCTTGCTCTATAGGGTCAGCCCTACAATGAGGCCGAATGAGGCAGCTGCCTCAGGCGGTGGATACTGAGGTACATAAGGTAGCCAGTGCTGTGAGTGTATTGTGCCTCCGACGATAGCCTGCTGCTTTTAAGTGCAAGAGACGATGCTGTCCTTTCACCAGTATTGGAGGAAGATTCAACTACCAGTCCAACTGGCTTCTATATGGGTCTTGGAGGAGGACACCATCTTGTCCTTTGCCTCAGGCAGCAAAATGTCTTGAGCTGGCCCCAGTCCTCATGAAAATTCATCAGCATTGTTATGTGAATTTCAGCTGCTGTACACATTTTCATATGCACTATTTCCTTATATTCACCTCTTTGCAAAACAATTACCCCTCCCCCAACACCATGCATCTTTGTATGTTATTTTCAATAAAATGTGCATTTTCTGCACAATTTGCCTGAGGATGTGCATTTTTCTGCACATTACCCAGCTGGAGAACTGTGTTGCAAAATTCAGACAGCTGTGAATGTTGAAGGATGGCTGTGTTTCGGTTCATGTAATATTTTGAGAAGTACAGATTACGTAGGCTTGCCTATAAATGCTAGCGGAATTGGATTTCTCCCCCATCCTTAATCTATCCTACTTGATATTTTGTATACTTTGAGCCTATACATGGAACCCCCAACAAGCATTGCCCCACCCCGAAGAAAAGCACAGTCAATTCCCAGATCTCATGTGGACTTTCAGCTGTGTGGTTTGAGCGTTTGTGAACATTAGCATTTATATAAATAGGTCCTGTGCAGATGTTGTGTCTTGCTGTGAGCTGCCCTGCAAACTCTCTGATGATGCAACTTATAGACACTGCAAGTGAGAAAGGAAAAATCCTACACATGGATTCTGGTAGCTGCAGGGAAACACGGTATGAGACATATGAGCTTAATCTCCTTGACTGCGATAATGCGTCACAGAGGAAGTCACCTCATACTGAGTCAAGCCTGTTAGAATTCCTGATCTATGATTGCAGTCATGGGAATCTTGTCTATCACATGACAGTGTATGTTTTGACTCCACAGAGTGGGAAGTGACGGAGACAGGATGTTTGTGTTGCTGTGTTCCGTGGAGTGGGACTATTGTCCTTTGTTCTTTTTTCTCTTTGATGTCTGATGCTAGAGAGAGTGGGAGCCATGTTGCAGTGCTCCGTGTGTGTTTATATGTAAATAAAGTAGATTAGCCAAAATGCTGAGTTGCTGAGGTCTGTCACACAAGTTGCGCAACCTCTGTGGATCCCTAAGTGTGCCAGTGTTGGTTGGCATCAGTCGCTGTGATGTTCAGGCTGAAGAAAGCTTAGGAAGCTCCCAAACAATCAACCAGGAGGGAGGGAACATGCCAGTCCGGCATGTGTCTCTGCCAGAGTCCTACTTAAGTGTAGGCTGAACTCCTGACAAAGCCATGTGTGTATCTCATTCAGTACTGTCGGCCAGCAGTGGCTTCAGGCAGGAATCTCTTTCCGGCCCTACTGGGAAATGCTGTGGGGGGACCTTGGGACCTTCATAGAATCATAGAATTGTAGAGTTGGGGCTACAAGGGTCCAACTCCCTTCAGTGCAGGAATCTCAGCTACATCATACATGGCAGATGGCCACCCAACCTCTCCTTAAAAGTCTCCAAGGAAAGAGAACTTCTGTGTGAAAAGCATGGATGGGCTTTCCCACCTTACAATGTCTGCTCTTAGATTATATTAGGGAACAGGTGATAAATGGAAACCAGTGCCTTGCATCAACATATGAAAGCACACCACTTTACTTAATACTATCCATCAGGGCTGATGACTGCCTTGGAAGGTTTTTGGCCTCCAGGGGAGAAGCAGCTGAAGTGAATCTGCTGAGAAAACGCTGCCGCCTACGGAGCTTTGTCTGTCAACCTTGGTGGTTCGCTATCGAAACGTACTCACTCTTGAGGGCTTATTCATTATTTACGTTTCATCTGACATTTCGATCTTGCCAATTCCAGCCCACTGGCAGGCTCTCGTCTCCGCTAACAACAATGAAATCACATATTCGCTAATGATATAATACGATGTGAGACACGCCGAAGCGTAACAGCTAGGCAATGGGCACCACACCTTCAAGAGCATTAAAATAATACCCCGTCAGGGGTCGGGTAACTCCGTACCCTCCAACATTTCTCTGATGCAAATAGGGACACCCTACCATACCCTCCCAGTAGTGATGTATGGAAGTGAGAGCTGGACCATAAAGAAGGCTGATCGCCGAAGAATTGATGCTTTTGAATTATGGTGCTGGAGGAGACTCTTGAGAGTCCCATGGACTGCAAGAAGATCCAACCTATCCATTCTCAGGGAAATCAGCCCTGAGTGCTCACTGGAAGGACAGATCCTGAAGCTGAGGCTCCAATACTTTGGCCACCTCATGAGAAGAGAAGACTCCCTGGAAAAGACCCTGATGTTGGGAAAGATGGAGGGCACAAGAAGAAGGGGATGACAGAGGACGAGATGGTTGGACGGTGTTCTTGAAGCTACCAGCATGAGTTTGACCAGTGGAAGACAGGAGTGCCTGGTGTGCTCTGGTCCATGGGGTCACGAAGAGTTGGACACAACTAAACGACTAAACAACAACAACAACATACCCTCCAACATTTCTCCAATGAAAATAAAGACGTCCTAGGAAAAAGCAGGACATTCTGGGATCACATCAGAAACTGGGATGGCTTCAATAAATCCATGACTGTGCCTGGAAAATAGGGACACTTGGACGGTCTGCTCTGACTGGGAGCAGCTCTCCAAGATTTCCTTGGGGCTCTTCCCACAGAACAATACTTTTGTTGAGTAACAGAAGCACACAATATCCAGACTATATAAGGGCATATATTTAACCTGTGTGGTTCTCCAGTCTAGAACACAGGAAGCTGCCTTCTACTGAGCCAGCCCATCGTTCCATCTGACTCAATATTGTCTACACTGACTGGCAGAAGCTCTTTAGGATTTCCATCAGGATTCTCTGCAGATGCCGGGAATGGAACTCAGAACTTTCTGCATGCCAAGCAGATACCCACCCCCTTCCTCTCATACAATCTCAGGGAGATGGCAGTCATAAAACAACAATACACATTTTTAAAAAATCATCATTAAAACCACAAAAAACAAGTAAAAAAGCCACTGGCAAAAGCACTGTCACTATGCTCTGAGGTCTGTAAGAATAAATACTAATATTATTATTTAATCATTCTGGTATCTTTTGCTGGCGCATCTGTTGGAAGTGGACACACCTCTTTTGCCTCACCCCATCACCTGCTTTCGCTTGTCTGCCACAAAGCTGTTGATGCATGGACTTATTTTTGTTCCTAGGTTAGCGGTAGGGATGTTTTTGTGTCATTCTACCCTGTTTTTCTCTCTCTGAGACATGCCTTACCATTGGCTTTCCTTTCCAAAGCCTGTTAAGTCAACAAGTTTCTCTGTCATTCCCAGACGTCTGGGGCTGGAGGAGAGCTTTGTCAAAAGATGCAAGCCAGAGTTTCTCAAACTGCGTAACCCCTTCGTGGAATTTCCAGTCGCAGGGAACATGGTGGAGAAAACATCGGGGTGGAGTGGGGGGAATCTTATTGAAGTTGAGGAGTTTGCGGTCTGCCTCTGGGGGCAGTATGCTTCTGAATACCAGTTGTAGTGCGACTCATGCAACACGTTGGCGATTAATATACAGAACAATAATTATACATACTTTATCAACCTTCTGAGAAAAATACAAAACATTAAACAAAGCCACAAAGACTTGTGAACTACCCAACCTAAAATGAACTTATAATGAGAGCCAGAGTGGTGTAGTGGTTAAGAGCAGTAGTCTCATAATCTGGGGAACTGGGTTCGATTCCCTGCTCCTCCACATGCAGCTGCTGGGTGACCTTGGGCCAGTCACACTTCTCTGAAGTCTCTCAGCCCTACTCATCTCACAGAGTGTTTGTTGTGGGGGAGGAAGGGAAAGGAGAATGTTAGCCGCTTTGAGACTCCTTCTGGTAGTGATAAAGCGGGATATCAAATCCAAACTGTTCTTCTTCTTCTTCTTCTAATGTCTGGTTTCAATAGATTTTTCAAATGCTTAACTCAGTCTTTTAGATAAGTTCATGAAGATACCAACAAAAGGTTAGTTCGGTGATATTCACAATACAGAGAGATGCTAGTAGAATGGTAAAGGTAAAGGTACCCCTGCCCGTACGGGCCAGTCGTGACCGACTCTAGGGTTGTGCGCTCATCTCACTCTATAGGCCGGGAGCCAGCGCTGTCCGCAGACACTTCCGGGTCATGTGGCTAGCATGACAAGCTGCATCTGGCGAGCACCAGCGCAGCACATGGAAACGCCGTTTACCTTCCCGCTAGGTAAGCGGTCCCTATTTATCTACTTGCACTTAGGGGTGCTTTTGAACTGCTAGGTGGGCAGGAGCTGGGACTGAACAATGGGAGCTCACCCCACCGCGGGGATTCAAACCGCCGACCTTACGATCAGCAAGTCCTAAGCACTGAGGTTTTACCCACAGCGCCACCTGCGTCCCTAGTAGAATGGTAGATAGATGTTAATAGACAGGCAGCTGTTTCACCCTGGCAGTCCAAGTAATCAAAAGGCCGCTGTTCGCCCCCGGTGGGGCCCTTTAACTGGGACTTGCAGGTAGCACATTCCCAAGATAGTTTCCCGGGCTTCTTCAGTGGTCTAATCTCAAAGTCTTGATATGTATATTGATACCGGTTGGCTGGGAATCACAAGCTGGGAGTGTGCTGCTTGAATCACAGAATTGATTCGCAGAATTGAATCTTTCTCCCAACATGGGTCTCAAAGCAGAGGCGCCAAATTGCACCTAACATTCAGGGGGCCCGTTGCACGTCACATGACATCACACAATATCTCTCTTTAAATGCAGGAGTGAGGTAGCACAACCAGGTCTTGGTCTGTTAAAGTTGGAGACACCTAGGCAGGTGGCAACTGCCCGAGGGCAGACTGAGTTTGGTAGAACAATGCCCCATTTCTCCTAAAGGACCAGCCTCAACAGGTTAATTTTAGCTGTTTCCTGGCTTCTTCAGATACGACACACATCCCCACAGATGTTTCCATGTATCCTTTGCCTCTTTTCTCTTTGTACAGCGCCCGCCTGCCACTCTGAGAGTTGCCAAAAAAAGTCCAAGTTCTTTGCAGAGAAAAAACCTGACATCTCAGAAGCTCAATTAATTATGCAAAGGAAGGGAATAGGTGTTTTTCCCCCTATTAAATGGGTTTGTGTCTTGTATTGTTCTGAGTCAATCTAAGGACTGTATTATCATGGCTTTATTATTTCCCCACTGATACAGCTTGCCAAACATCCACGGAACATCTGCCAACATCTTTCAGTGGCTTGTTAAATTGCTAAATTCTATTATGTCTGATGCTTCCTCATTTGGGATCACTCGGGAGGAGGGCGCTGGGAGTATTCTTCCTGCTTATCAGGAGCTATGGATTGTATTTCTTTCTCTCTCAAAAAAAGTAAACTGATTCCGTTAAGTGCTGTGGTTTCTGTGTTTAATCATATGCGCTCCTGGAAGTCCTCGTTGTATTGTGAGCACAAGCCAGCATGCTAGCTTTATCGTAATTAATATTTTGCATTCAGACAGCAGCTTGCAGTGTTCAACCGTCATCTTGTTATAATCCTTACAACAGAGGCAGCCAAGGTGACATCAGCCCCAGTCAGACAGCCAATAGCCAGGGAAGATCGGAGGTGTACCGTATTTTTCCGTGTATAAGAGGATGCTTTTTGCTTTAAAAAAATAGGCAAAAATTGGGTGTCGTCTTATACACGGATAGTGAATGCAGAGGGGAGACGTGCGATTAATGGCAGCAGCAAGCAGGAGATTGGCAGCGGCGATTGGGCGGGTGATTGGTGGCTGCGGCAAGGCCTGCTAGTGATTGGTTGCGGCTGTGGCAATTGGGCAGGCAATTGGTGGCTGTGGCAAGTGGGCGGGGAGGCTGTTGGTGGCGAGGTGTGCAATCGGCAGAAGCTGTGGCAAGCGATCGGCAGTGGCGGGTAGGCAGGTGAGCGATTGGCCAGGCCAACCCCTCTTCTCTTTACTTCTGATCAAACCTCACCCTTTACACCTTGCACACCCCCTGGCTTATACCCTCACAGCTTTCCCAAACCCTCCCTTCACAGTTCACCCCCACCACTTCACCTACTGGCAGCCACATGAACTGCAGCATGATGAAAGGCTTACAATATTATGATATAGTAAGATATAGGGCTCATCCACACTTCCGCTTCTCCCATGGCTAGAAATCATGAGTCCAAGTGGTTTTCTACTGGTCCCACACTTTCTAGGCCCAGTTTTCTGTTTGTCCCACTGTTTTCCCTGGGAAAACCAGCTCTTTAGAGTTGCGTCAGAGAGAACATCAATCCATAGAAAATCCAATTGATGTTTCCTCTGTTTCAGTGGTAAAGAGAACGCTTTGCTTGGGGAAAGCAGCAAGGCAAGTGAACAAGCCCCCAGAGAAGCAAAATATACCCTAACCTTGTAGACTTTAAAGAAAAGTACTACAGCTATCCTGCAAGACAACAAAGGGAAGCATGAGTGTGTGTGTGGAGAAAGAGAGAGAGTTAAGGGGGAATAAAGTAGTGTGCTACTTTAAATTGCTAGTGTTTACTCAGTTTTAGTTTAAGGGAAAATCCATATTGGAATGATCCAATATGGCCCCCATGCAAGCTTTATTGTGCAGTGATGAGAGATGTTTATTTATTTGAGAAAGATATATAAATCAAATTACAAACACACAAACACACATTTCATTCCCTCTCCTTTTTTTATTTCCTTTTGTTTACTCCCAAGGGAAAACAATGCAATGGTGTCCTTTGTAAGCTGTTCCCACACACTATCGGAACAACAACAGATAAACTGGCCAGATTATTTCCTTGCCAAAATATCCCTTGGGGCTCCATGAGATGAGTTGAAAAGAGAGGGGAAGACACTAGGGGAAACGATTGAAAAAATGCAGCTGAGTGCGGCTTTCAATGAGCCAGTGGCTCCCCTTGACAGCCGGGATACGAGGGGAATATGAGAGTGCAAGGAATTTCCTTGAGACAGCTGGAAGGCACCAAGGAAGCCATTGCAAAGAGAGAGGCGGCGGCAGCAGCTGGGCTGTTGACAAAGCTGCATACCCCATTCCTCCTCACCCCGATAAACAGACATACTTTTCCAAGGCAAAAACATTTGCTGACTTGGCTTTGCCACAAGGATTTGGAGTGCAATAGAAGGAAGTTGGTTTGGGAGACTTGAAAGACCTGATGAATGGAGCAGAAGAGGTCCTGCTAAATTCATCCAGGATTTTATGGGCCGTCTTGGCTGTTAGAAAACAGAACTGTGCAGTCACTCCACCCATCAAGGGATGTTCTGTTACTTCTATGGCTGAGCCAAATTTTGGAAATATTGAAAGTACCACCTGAATTGGGTGGGGTTCAGGATAAAAACGCAGGGCAAGCTCACCTCCCTCCTTTTTAAATGGAAGCAAAAATGGAGTGGGAGTGGGAGCAGGTTGAAATTTGCTCACCCTTGCTGTGTGGTGTCATCACAGTAATGCTGGTGAGGAGACTCTGGTTCGAATCCCACTTTACTACACATTACGGCTAGTTGGTGACTTGTGACACAGTTGGGTTCTGTCCTCTCCCCCATGCTTTTCAACATCTACATGCAGCCGCTGGGAGAGATCATCAGGAGGTTTGGGCTGGGTGTCAATGAATATGCAGATGAACCTCTCTTTCAAATCAGAACCAGTGAAGGCTGAGACCCTACCTGCCCACCGACTGCCTCGTCAGAGTGGTGCATGCTCTGGTTATCTCCCGCTTGGACCACTGCAATGTGCTCTACGTGGGGCTACCTTTGAAGGTGACCCAGAAACTACAGTTAATCCAGAATGTGGCAACTAGACTGGTGACTGGGAATGGCCGCTGAAACCACATAACACCGGTCTTGAATGCCTACACTGGCTCCCAGTACGTTTCCAAGCACAATTCAAAGTGTTGGTGCTGACTTTTGAAGCCCTAAATGGCTCAGTCCAGTATATAAGAAAGAGCATCTCCACCCTCATTGTTCTACCCGGACACTCAGGTCCAGCGCCTAGGGCCTTTTGGCAGTTCCCTCACTGCGAGAAGCCAAGTTACAGGGAACCAGGCAGAGGGCCTTCTTGGTAGTGGCACCTGCCTTGTGGAATGCCCTCCCACCAGATGTCAAAGAGTACAACTACCAGACTTTTAGAAGACATCTGAAAGCAGTCCTGTTTAGGGAAGCTTTTAATGTTAGATGCATTACTGTATTTTAATATTTTGTTGGAAGCTGCCGATGGGCGGGGTATAAATATATTATTATTATTATTATTATTATTATTATTATTATTATTATTATTA